>JAOTAZ010000005.1:23910937-23928280 GCA_025629785.1 Erythroxylum oxycarpum
TGATGGCTGTTGAATATAACATTTAAAACTTGTCACCAAACAACTTGCTACTACAGTATCAAATTTCCAAAGGAGAAGGCTGTTTGATACCATCAATTGTGAGGTATTGGCAAAACAGAAATCATCAAGTGTATTTTTGTGCAGGCAAAACCCTTATTGCAGAAAGGAAAGGGGGGCATTGGGGAGTTGCTTGATCTTGAAATAAAATGCACTTTGAGAAATATAACTCAAATTATACAGATGATTTAAGTCGCTGCTGCCTGTGTAAGTAGTAAAGAATCCCTAAGGCCTGGCATAACCGCATAAGGGAACCTAATCGGTCCCCTCAAAATTCAAACACTGATGCACGCAGAAATCGCAGAGAACAGAGAAAACGCTAGAAGAAGAAAAGAAAAATAACCAAAAGAAAACGCTAGAAATCGCAGAGAACACTAACAGAGAAGAACAGAGAAGTTAGAGAAAAGGACTCCTTACCGTGAGCGGTGACGCCGGTGAGCAGTGAGCACTCTCAATGGAGTATGATGTTTCGCTTTTACCGTGAGCAAGGCAGAGAACAGAGAACTGCGAAGTGAGAAGAACAGAAGTTAGAAGAAAAATACCCAAAAGAAAACCCTAGAAAGTAGAAATCGCAAGCGTGTTGAACTGTTGATATGAGAATTGAGAGAACAGAGAAGATGAAGAACAAGAAGTTAGAGAAATCAGAAATGGACTCCTTACCGTGAGTGAGCACTGAGGAGTGAGGACTGAGCAGTGAGCAGAGCACTCTCAAGTCTCAAACGTGTATCAGTGTATGATGTATATCAACGATAGACGAAGACCGAAGACGATAGTGCGTGTGCCGTGTGCGAGACTGCGATAGACGAAGACGAAGACGATAGTTCTTGTGCGAGACTGCGAGGGCGATTTGATTTTTGAGAAAATTGGGAACCTAATTCGGGTCACTAGAAGAGGGGAGAGAAGAGATATAAGGGTTATTCGGGTAATCGGATAACCCGAACTATTTTCGAAATTACCCGGCCCAACCCGAAAACATTTCAGGTATAATTCAAAATGATCCGATTAACCCGAATTTTGACAATTCCTTACTCGAATTAATTCGAGCCAAGCCAACTCGAATAATACTCACTCCTAATTATACGGATAATTTTTTATATTTATCGACCGTTTAATATTAAAAAGTTGTAATAGATATACTTCTAAATAGTAAAGTATCTACTACCAACCTCTCATTTGTGGAATTACTTCAAGCATATAACAAAATAAGAAAGAACGCAAAATTTGAAAACAATAAATAGAATTGTCCTATTTCCTATTTATAAAAAAAGACACATAAGTTTATTTATTATTAAAATAAACTTTTTAATTAATATTCCCAATCTCATATACGTCTTTAAAGACGTTTCAAATTAACATAAATGAACAAATTCGAGCCATCGCACATGGATTCCATCGAAAAAAATCTTAGCAAAATTACCCTATATGAAATTGAGACCCACTCAATTGGATGAAATATTTGAATTAGATCGTCCTAGTTTGAAACTCTCGTCTGACTAAGTGAGGCAATAAAGATGAGCATGGTTTTAAGTTAATGAAAAAAAAAAAAGACTAAAGTTTAATAGAAAACAAGAACTAATTTTTCTAATTTATATAAATTATGAAAATCAAAAGAAATTAAAACCACAAACAAAAACATTTTTTTATCAGAATTTGAAAACGAAAACAAGAAACTAAATTTTTTTAAAAAAATCAGATCCTTAGGTATTGACAAACACAATCTCTGAATGATCTTATATCCCTGCTTGTCATTCTTGAATAGAATGAAAGAAAGATAAATAATTATATCAACCAGATGAAAAAGAAAAATTAGCCCGTTGTCTTTTACCATTTTCCATGATGTATTTGAAGTGTACAAAATTCCGCTATACAGGACAGCAAAGAAGCTGGAAGATCAGCCAACACCCCTAACACTGAAAAAAGCTACCCAGTCCAAACTAAATTTGTCACACTAACTCTTCATTCTCTAGTTGTAGTAAACACAATATACAAGAGTACACAACAATTTATACTCCCAATATCTGCAAATTGCCTGAATCAAACCCGTTAAAAAAAACTCCCTAGAACCATTTTGAGTGGAAAACTATACTGACCAGGCAAAAGTGGAACGCAGAAGCTAATAACTATCGGGCTGGAACACAGTAGGAGGAGCTGAGAGCTGGAGGCATGACGCAGACCAGATGAGGCCCCGGAAGGCTGCAGCTTATAGTTGATTCATCCACATCAGGTAGACCTAGTTGAGGTGGACGAACATAACCAGCCACCAGTGGCACACATAATATAGAGATAACAATTCTTGAACCTGTAACATTAAAGATGATGTTATCAAAATTCAATATTAGATAATTATCTACCAGCCAATGCACTCACAAATATATTCCTTAAGCAGAAATTCATAAATAAAATCATCTATTTCACAGACCTTGCTTTGCGGACAGGGAAACATGACCTCTCTTCCTGCCAGCAATCATCCAATTTTCACTATTTGCACTCACTTCATATATCACCTCACCTTGCTGCACAAGGGAAAATTATGGTCTATAATCAAACCTCTTGCCAGGAATAACGTATCAGGACATTTATTTCTAGTGCATGAGCATATGATAGTAATGCTCTTCAAAGATCAATGCTGTACACTAGTGGTCGCCCATAAAACAGATGGTTTCAAAGAGACAAATATAACGAATGCAAAAGAGAGAAACAGAACATTATGAATGAAGAGAATAAGGGTATTAGAATAAACTAAAAAAATTAGAAGCTGCTAATATATCATCAATGACATGTCAACTCGACATAGCTCATAAAATCAACAGTAGCACTCCCTTGATTGAGAGATTAAGGAAAAAAATTTTGGCAACTTTATTCGCGCTTAAATTCATCTGAGATTCGCAAGAACAACATAATACTAAGTTGAGCAGTAATGACTAGAGCAACTGGTTAAATTGACAACAAAGAGACCTCAAAGCAAATTAAAGCAGCCTTCAGTTCAATGAAAAATAAAAGCTGTAAGCATTTACAGGAGCAATGACTATCGAACACTCCAAAGACTTACATTGTCATTATGAATTTCATTGCCTTCAAAACTTTTCAACCTCTCAATCCTCCATTGCATGGTAACAAGTTGTCCGACTCTAAGACTAGAAGCAAGAAGAGGAAGAAAACCAACAGCCAGGCTTGGGTCAAGCACAGGTCTCTGCAACAAAAGAGCACTCTTGAAAAGCAAATCCTGCCCCCAAACTTCAGATTCTACAGACACTGAAGGAATAGGAGGATGTGCGCCAATTGTTCTTTCACCAGAAATTCCATATCTTATATGCAATATGCTCTCGGGTCGTGTTGCCTCAACTTCATCTGTAAACCAAAAGAAAATGTGTGCTGTAGTTAATGTGTGCTGTAGGTTACACAGTCTAAAAGGAGACAATAAACCAAATAAAAATTAACTGCCAAATCATCTACAGCAGATATTAAGAAAAGAAGAAATGTAAATGCAAAGAATAGCAAAAACCAGAAAGCATATCTGGGTGAAAGCTTATAACATGCCAACAGATTGTCAGTGCTAAAGCAAGCTGCATTTCCTCTTTGAAGTACAAAAGACTGCAGTCATTATTCAAATACATTGATGTTTTATAATGCCCAACCTTCCTCTCCAATTAGCCAGAGAGTCTCCCAACGTATCATGTAAGGATCAACCTAAACTATCAAATAATCTGATTTACATGGATACCACGTGCGTCCAAATGGCACATAGCCAGCATCATTAGGACAAACTCACAGGATGGTTTTCTATTTCAATTTCACCAGGGAGTGCTAGTGTTGATGCCAATATTGGTACAAAGCAGCATTCTTAATTTATGTTTGGTACAGCTTGAACCAGCGAATGACTTAACTCAGTTCATATAGTAACACAATAAAAATGTCTCCAACTATACCAGTGATCTTCCCCAAGCAAATGGTGAACAGAATTCCTGCTCTGGAGACGGGCGAGATCATTAGAGGAAAGAAGCTTGAGGTTGGCCTCCCATCACCACCACCAGTATGAACAAAACCATCTTGGAGTTGAAGCCAAGCATCATGTATGGTCAAAGCAGCTTTCACTTGGGAGTGCAGTATCATCTGGAAGTATCACAAACGATGAAACTTCGAAACAACTCTTATTATCAATAACAATTTTATGTCGTGTATTTGTGGAAACTACCAATCTCAATAGAACCCACATAAGTCCTCCAAGAATCTAACAAGATTGAGAATGCTTTAAGATGGCAGTTGAAGGAATACCATGGGACAATAAGTTTGAGATTACCTGCAGGAGTAGAGTACCATCATTACATTTATCTAAAACTCGCGTGCTTACATGGAAAGGATCTGTGAAATGCACTGCTATGGTCCTGCACATTAGGATCAAATTTTAGGAGGAACAAAAAAAAAATATTGACAGAAAAGTATTCAGCTTCTGCATTGTGGATGTGGACATGACATTGCATAAAAGCAATGAAGGCGAGAATACCTTTCAAATATCTGGTTATGAGATACTCCAAATTCAAGCTTGAAAGCTATTGTCCTCATACCATCCACGATGCTCTGTCTCTGGGAATTGACTGCCCATGCAATGCCAGATGTTTAGACAGAATAATTGTTTGATGCCACAGAAAGTATAAATGCAACATATGAATATTAAAACCAACAGTAGTTTGTGTATCCTTGTTATAACCTGATGATGCTCCTCGCGGAAGCCCATCCCTGACAGCAGACACAGGAATCCAAAGAGTTGAACGTGAGTCACTTGCCCAATCTGGAAACTTTATTGTACCATCTTGCAGACTTAACTGCTCAAATTTTTTATTAGCAGCTTTCATATAATGTTTATCAGCCCCATCAATGTCTTCCATACCAGGATCATTCTCCAATTCAGTGGGACAGTTCTCCATCTCAATAGCATGTGAATCTTCAATCTTCAGGCCTGGACCAGTATCAATATGCAGAACAGCACCTTTGAGAGAGTAGTTAAGAGGCCTAACGATTACTCCAACCCACTGGATTTCGTTAATCAGAAATGGAGATGAAACAGCTGCAGCAAGCTCAACAAGAGGTCTTGGTTTGAAAACCTAAGAAAGGGCATAAATTAGAGAATGAATTCTATCACAAAACTCATAATTTTTTTCTCTATTATGCCCCCCATGATGAAATAACAGTTCCACCATAAAATATAGCCTGTATATAAGTAGCACAAATAAGCCCATTTATCTCCTTATAAACAGTCAAGGAAACACGGGATACTACAAACTCCAAGATATATCCTTTAAAAAAAGGCACATAATCTACCTTTAAAATAGGTCTTGTTGGTTTTTCATAGCTCATAAAATCATCACTGTCAGCTGGGCCACCTTTTGAAAAACTATGGGATCTAAATCTCAATTGACCGATTTGCCCTGTTAGAACTCCCAAGACATATGAACCAGGCTTCTGTGGAGGTAAAGGAAGAACAATAATGTTCCTGCCGGGGTTAAGGACAATAGGAGCATAGCTCCTCAGAGCCTGAAATATCACATAAGATTCACGAATTATGAAAATTGTACTGCAAACAAATTTATAAGGCTTGCAGAGAGTTACAATAGTTTTAGTCTGGGAAAAATATACCTTAGCACCTTCATCAGCATTAAATGTAGCCACCAAAGTGAGACTAAGCGAGTCCAGTGTTATATCATCAGGAAACCCACTCCACACAGTGACAGAGAGAATGCCAGGATCTCCATCACACAACTCCAGAGGAGGACCAGGATTTCCAGAAAACGTAATCAGTGATGACACATCTAGGTGCACAGGGTCCTTCATCTCACTGTGTGCCAGCTGAACCACCTCGTTCTGAAAGGCCTGGCGCTCTTTGGTCGAGAATAAACCTTTATCTAGAGATAGAAGTCTTGCGCAAGATGAAAGGTAGCCAGCTTGATCATTCAACATTTTCTGGCACTCAGCCAAATCCGGCAGCACATCAGCTAATAATTCCTGCCAACCTTCTCCAGCATATAGAGCACAAACTTTCTCATACAACTTTGCTGCTTGATCAAAGTTTCCATGCCTGAAGCACATAGCAGCTATTTCACCATCAAGGACAACTCCATGTCTTTTCCACCATGAACGATGATAATTGTCAGCAGCACCTTTGGTTAGCTCAAGATACTTTTTCTGCCATCACAAGAATCGATAAAGTGCACACAAACACAGATTCACACACACATGATACATATTTAGATAGATAGATAGAGAGCGGAGGAGAGAGAGAGAGAGCAAATGAGGTGATAGAATGATTGGAAATTTCTTGAAGTAAGTATAAAACTGAAATCTTAAGAATATCGATGAAGTAAAGTTTTTGAAACAGAGCTCACAGAAAAATGTAATTTTAGGCATTGTAGAATTTAAAGTTCTCTAAAGTTTGATCTCTCACTAGTAAACATGTTGAATTCCAACATCGAACCGTAAAGAAATTTGCAGGACATCTGATTATTTTGGCACATCAGTGGCAGCAACTTATACTGTCAAGTTTTATGAAGCTTTATTAGTCTTGTTCCACCTTCCAAACATAGAATGCTAAAAGCAGCAAGCCCATGAGACTCATTGGCGATCTAGGAAGGTTCAGATGTGTTAAGTTTTCCTACTTAAGTGAAATAGCTGCTTCCATGACTTGAATCAAAATAACCTTTACCTGACAATGAGTAACCTTACTGTCTCACAAGCATCATCCTCAGCCTAACAAATAATACTATAACTAAATGTATTTGGGCAGCTTAACCGAATAACTTTGCCAAATGAGGTGATAAGACTTGTCGTGGAAAATTCTCAAAGTACAAAAGTATAAAACTGAAATCTTAAGAATAACGATGAAGTAAAGTTTTTGAAACAGAGCTCACAGAAAAATGTAATTTTAGGCATTGTAGAATTTAAAGTTCACTGAAGTTTGATCTCTCATTAGTAAACGTGTTATATTCCAACATAGAACTGTAAAGAAATTTGCAGGACATCTTATTATTTTGGCACATCAGTGGCAGCAACTTATATTATCAAGTTTTATGAAGCATTATTAGTCTTGTTCCACCTTCCAAACATAGAATGCCAAAAGCAGTAAGCCCATGAGACTCATTGGCGATCTAGGAATGTTCAGATGTGTGAACTTTTCCTACTTAAGTGAAATAGCTGCTTCCATGACTTGAATCAAAATGACCTTTACCTGACAATGTGTGACCTTACTGTCTCACAAGCATCATCCTCAGCCTAACAAATAATGCTATAACTGAATGTATTTGGGCTGCTTAACAGAATAACTTTGCCAAAAATAAAAGCAATCTCCACAGGAAGTTCCAAAATCAGAGGAATCTAGGCTTGATTAAATATTTTGGTCAACTGAGTGCCCATGAAAGTCCTATATGAAATTGTGCATACATCTTACAGCTCATGGTAGTGTTTTCCTTATCAGGTCAAGTTTTTTTTTCCCTTTAATTTCTTTTTTAATGCATGGGAAAGCTCAAAATGACAAGCTTTGCCGCATTTTATCATAGTATCAATAGTTAGTATTCAACTCTTTTATGCAGTAGATAAAAAGTTGTCAACATTTGTACGTCTCTGTTTTCTCTGTATTATGAATCAAAAGAATGGTGTTGGCAGCTTGAAGAATGTGCACTTCTGCAAGATGATTAATACCTCAAACTCCTCCACAGAAGATAAACATTTTAAAAGTTCAGCATCTGATATTGTCTGCTTCAAAGAATGCTCAGCAGCAACATATATCTCGGACAGCCTCATAGGTCGATCTATAGAACTCTCAAAAGTTCCTGATGAAGAATTGGTTCGCGACATTGCAATTGCATTCTTATTAGATGGGGACATCCTTGCCGAAACATCTGAAGCGGATCTGTCAACATACTTCCATAATGAATAAAAATGCTTTAAACTCAAGAAAAAAGCTAACATGAATTAACTGGCACTGAACTTTCAAAAGGGAGAATAAAAATGATAAGAGAGTGAACTTTTAGGAGCTTTTGCAGTAATTTTGCTTCATTTGAAGGATCAATTACCCATCAACAAAAATTGGACGACCCTCACACATTTCAACCATGCTCCCAGCAGAAAGAGAAGCCCTTCGACGATTAGCTTCACGTAACAGTACAGAAGGTTCTAGAGGCAATTGTTTCGTCTGAATACCAAAGTGCTTGATTCTAGGGGTAGAATGAAGAATCACCTACAAAAGACTAATTCAACCCATCAATATTTTCATGCATCTATGAAGACAGTCACATTCACTAAAAGAATGATAAATGTCTTGAAAGAGATCATTTTTTTTGGGCACCAGCTAGGATGTGAACAGTCATACAGATATATAATTCATTTCACCCAAAGCACCTCACTCGTTGTGTAAAAAAAAGGACTAACACTAATACCCAATAACACAAATTAAAATACCATGTTCTGTTTTTGGCCAGTCCATTATGATCATCCTAAAACTAACCTTTTCCTTAACAAGGACATCAGCAGCAGCAGCATCTGGAATTGAGGGCCAAACTGCAGGTTTGGGCCAAGGCAGCATGCTGAGTGAAGCGCTGCTCAAGAGAAGAAAGCAGGTCAAGTGTTGGAGACCCATAAGATCTATTATATGCTTCATGTTGGAAAATGCATAGTGAAACAACTAACAAAACCATAAGTCAACCTCATCATATCTTCACATAAAAGTTTAAATTGTATACCTGTTTAGTGGACTTCTTTCTATAAATGTCCCATATCCAATTAAATAGGCAAGCCTCATGAACTGCCATAGCCATGAAAAATCATTTCAACAGAAGCGTCTATCGATTTAGAATTAAAAAAAAGAAAAATATTTAAATAGCAGTTATCTTGCACAAGTTCTATAACAAAGCTCTCCAATTTGATGGTGGTTAACAGTAAAATCTGGTCATTCACACCAAAAATACCCTAATGCATGATTTAAGTTTGTCAAAATGAAACACATACAGCTCTCCTTTAGGTTTGTGATACAAGTCAATGAAGGGGAAAAGATTACCTTTACTCGGCATAATAAATAAAGGTCACCTAGAAGTCGGTAGAACTCCTTTTCTATGTCAGGCACAACATGTCCATCATGATATTGAGAAGTAGTCGCATTAATTAAAATGAAGCATGCAGTTATTACCCACACTTCACGCATACAAAAAGGGAGGGTAGCCTGAGAGGAACTCCAAGCCAAGATACAAGAAAGAGAGAAGA
The DNA here is from genome assembly GCA_025629785.1 of Erythroxylum oxycarpum. Lineage (NCBI taxonomy): Eukaryota > Viridiplantae > Streptophyta > Magnoliopsida > Malpighiales > Erythroxylaceae > Erythroxylum > Erythroxylum oxycarpum. Next base: position 23,920,238 of record JAOTAZ010000005.1, read on the forward strand.
GATAAATGAAAGACATCAGAAACAGCAATCTTTTAGTAAAAAGCTAATAAGCAAACCAAAGGAAATTGAGATACTATTAATACCTCATGTAATGTGAGAGCCTTTGAAAAACTGATCACGAATGAATGACCTCTTAAAGCAACCTCAAAAGGACGTCTAAGCTTAAACATAAGCTGAAAGAATTCATAAGAGTTTCAGATACAGAGGAAAACAAGCCATAATGGCAAGGTACATGCTGTGGAGTTGGATATACATTGTCGTATTTAATGGCATGCTTTTGCATAAACACAATTGAACCATTTGGGACAAAGATTTTGAAAAAAAAGGCACCAACCAATTAACATAATTAGTGCTCCAGAAAGAGGCTTTTGTTGCTAAAGTAAAGAGATGTATAAGTATCCTTTCCTCCACTATTGGGTACTTATAGAAATTGTGATGTATTCTGTAAAGTACTCATTCTAGTTCCACACCTTTGATTGACAAGCAAAGAGATATTGCCGAAACTCAAATTCTCTAAATGTGTCATCTTGAACAATTTGTGTCAGTGATTTGTTTCCAGGATTCAAAATTGCCGCCTGATCATCACCACGCTCTACTCCCCCAAAGTCCCTTTGTTTTCTGGCCATGTTAACTGCATTATAAAGAAAAAGATTAGCAATCCATTACTGCTCTCAGGACACATATGCATAAGGCCAGTATAATAATAGCAATAAAAAGAAATCACCTATCACAGCACAGTACAAGAATGACAATAAAGGTAAAGAATTTTCTCCTAAAAATATTTATCTGAAACTCCAAAGAAGAATAAAGGGAACTGTGATTCCTTCAAATAAGATTTAGGAATGTAAAAATTACATGTGCAGTCCTTTCTTAACAAAGATCACACGCTAAAGGCACAAGCAGTTAGACATAATAATTGGACTAGCTTTAGGGAAGGCAGATCCAATTGTTAAATTAGAAGACATTCAACAGTCAATTGGGATCACTTGATCCAATTTCCAGAACTTGCTATGTAAAACCACCTTACTTCCCACACTTGACAAACAATTACGTCACCTATCATCCGTTTAAAGTTAAAGCTGCAAATAAACAATATAGAAACTAAGTTATTAGATAAAGTTGTAATATTTACATAGAATATTTCACTTTCCAATTGATAAAGTAATTCCCTTACATTAAATATGAAAAAAAATACATTATAGAATCTTGAGTATTCACCATAACTATTTCCTTGAAACAGACACATATTACATACTGGAACAACACAGACACTGGTTTGACCATAGAATTCAAGCACGATCACTTATTTTCACAGTCAAAATGTATAGTAACTAGAGGCCTACCCATAACTATATGCATTATATACCTGTTTCCAAATAGCAAAGTTCCAGTTCGTCATATTCACGTAATGCATCTTCATAAAGATGGGCCATTTCAAACATAAAAGCCAAGCTTTCCTGAGGAAAAATCATTTATAAGGGGCAATGCAATCGTTAGAGTGACTGAAAAAAAAAATTAAACAACTGGGATATATGACTTTAAGGACATAGATAATCATCAATTTGAAATTGTCATTGCCACTCCAAAACAGGAGGTCATTACAGTTCTCAAGATAGATCGGAATTGAATTAGAAAGGATAAACAAATATTGGGAGTACATATTCCTATCACAATAAGAACTCACTCCAAGTAGCCATAATACCTCAGATTACATTATTTTGGTTCAAGAGCTTTGAAATGTTGATAAAAATGGAAAAAGAAACACAAAACAAAGATTTTGAGGTAGGAGAACGACCTTCAATATAAAAAAGTTGCAGAAATTCCACACTGGCATGAAGCGCTGCTCACTAAGCTTACGTATCTCATCTTCATAAAACTGTACACGCTTATCTAATGTATTCCTTAAACACTCCATAATTTTAGATTCCAAATCTTCCCAAAAATTTGCTTCAGGACCATGACTGTCAAACTTGCAGCACCTGAACAACCCACATGTTTGGAAAAATATAAGATGAGTGAGAAAAAAAGATACTTCTTTTCTGTTGGAGAGATTAAAAACATTGAAATAAATCTAGTTCCTCTTCAAATAGTTGAAAGAGGAAAAAAATAAAGATATTTCAAATCCACAAGACTAAAATTAGAAAGTATGCAGCAGATACTTAGCTGAATATAAAGGCCTAGAAAAGGCTGATATATACCTCTCTCTTTTTTTAGAGCTGAAATCAACTTCAAGCCTTGCATAGACTTTTTTTGCCATTTTGGTGGCGTTATCATTACTCGGATGAGCTCTTGAGACAAACACAATAAACCATTCGCGCTCATCATTTTGGACGATTAACTTCAAGCGAGGTTTAAGGATGGTTTTGAACTCATCAAGATCCTAAAGAAATGTAAGCATACCAGAAGAAGAAGAAGAAGAAGGTTAGAGTACAACATCAAATGTGTTAAAAAAAAGAAGAATCGGTCACAAATAAATAAGAGAATATCAGTGGAGTATTCCCAAAATGGAAGAGTCAGAGATATCCTTGCTCAGCAAACTAGCCACTTTTGGTTGAGGAAGAATAACAAAAAAAAAGGTCAATGCAACTAAAGTTACCTCACAAGTAACAACAACTACAGTAGCATATGGCTCTCGGAACCAGAATAATGACTGTTCCTGTGGAAACCGGCTTCGAAGTCTTGAATCTGTTGTCAGTACGTATTCTGCTGAGAGATTCTCAACAAAGACAGGATTGCGTGCCTTATTGTTTAAACAAGCTCTTTTAAATGGCAATCTCCCCTCAAACGTATCCTTGATAGTGGGCCACAAATCACTAACATCTTCAACTGTAAGCATTTCAGACCAAAAGAAAAACTAAAGGTATAAACCTAAAGCAACATGTTTGACCATGCAAAGAGTTACCCATAGAGTAATTCAAAAAATTAGTCAAACTGAACAATAAACAATTTGCTTCAAAACCCGAAAAACAGCATCACACCCTTATGCCAGGGTTTTTAATTAATTGAACTACTTACAAATGTGCACACCAATAGTCGAAATGCTACTTCAATGATAAGAATAGAGAAAAACAACCTAGTCAATGCTTCCATATTAGTTGATGGCTTAATACCATTAGTTAAAAATCCGACATTTCATATCGTCATTGATGAGTAGGCAAATGCTGTGTGATTAACCTCACTAATACATAACAATAACACAGAGGAACTGAAAACCCATTGCTATTGCCTTTTTGGCATTTTCGCCTACACCCATTTAAAATCTGACAAATTGCATCTTTGGATCCACAGTATTCTTTTTCCAGTTACAAGATAGCAACCATTCCTAGGCGTTTTCCTTGGTCATGGGGACCAAATTGCTCATTTAAAATCAAATTAATTATGCAAATTTCCTATTTGTCAAATATCTAGTAACTTTAATCAACACCTAAAACCCACAATGTCACCGAGCAAGCAATTACGAATAAAACAGTTCAAAACTAATTCGCACTAAAATTCAACTTGATACATCAATTTAAAAATTTAGCCTTCAGTCGCAGTAAAATAAAATTCAATACTGAGACCGAAATCAAGTGTATAAAGACAAAAATAGAGAGAGAGAGAGCGAGAGAGGAGATTCACCAGCAATTACGATATGATGGCAAGAATTCCTGATGGATTGAAACTGAGCAAGATAGTTGGCCATTTTCGATCTATAGATGCTAACGAGAATCCATACATAGATTACTGAAAATCCTTTTTCTATGTCGACGATGTGTATGTATATAACAACATATAAATATAGAGAGAGAAATTTACCCCAAAAAAGAGAGAGAGAGAGCAAGAGTGAGTCTCTAAGTGAGCTTCCGCCTTCTCTCTTAGTCTGAGTATGTGAAATGGAACTACGGTCGAGGATCCAGTGCTTCGCGATGTATGATTGCTGATGATTGAAACTTCTCATCTAAACGTTGAATATTTGTATTACGCCTTCTTTTTTTTAAGTGGGCCCAAATGATAATGTTGGTTGTGTGTCAGGGGTTAGCACCCCTCCGAGGATCATGTAATTTGTTTCTCACCCTTGTAAATAAAAAAAAGCATTGAAATCAAAAGATTGTTTACAAGGAATACATCTATCTTATTGCTAGTTTATGCTCTAGCAACCAATCAATTGGATCCAAATTAATTTATGGCATTATATTTTAATTAATGAAAAGGCGTTATATGTCTTTCTGAATTATTTTCATTAATATTTTATGTTTTAATACTAAACATAAAATCCTTATAATAATTACTATGTAATTGAAATTATGATGAGATCATATTTATGAGATTTAATTTACACTTATGTGTTATTTATAAATATTTCTAGTTGTAGTTTCATCAAGATTGGATATTGTTGAAACGATAAAACTAGCACACATTATATTTCTTTCTTATGAAGAAAGTAATTGATCTCATAAATTAAAATATAGAAATACTTAAACTAATGTGTGGGGATTATTAGAGACCCGATTATGAGAATTCCAAATGGAATATTACTTATTTCATCATCATCATCATCATCATACCCCGAAATTTCCACATTGTAGCAAGGTCTGGGGGCCAGATAGTACGCAGCCTTACCCCTACAATGTAGAGAGGCTGTTTCCCGTAGGCCCACATGCATATATGACACGATAATAAAAATGTAGGGAACCAAGCATAAAATCTTTACTTGGTAATACGTTGAAAGAAATATACCTGATGTGGCCATAATCCACTATTACCTATCGCCCTGCCAAGACTATCTACCTGGTGCCTGTACTCAGGGCCACAGCTCCCACCAGATCCTAGCAAAAACAAACCCAATGCTTTCCCCACAAAACCCTTTTCTCCCTTATTAACAAGATAGCAAAGAAACTAAAAAATTACGCTCAAGTTCGATCGTTAATTCCACAATAACGAAGCTTTGTAAATTATTGAAAAGGGTTGTCGACGGATTGAAGTAAGGATCACAACGTAGGTAGAATTTTGGTTTCGGATATCTAGACTTATGTGTCTATAGATTATCTCATAATGATGGTTGTATAATTAATCCTCATATTTGAGATTACCAAGGTATTTAGTATGGGAATTACTGTATTTTGATATTACTTATGAATCGTCTTAGGATAGGTCAGTCGATAGTAATTGGATACAGTATGAATCATATATAGATAGTTGAGTAAGTTGATATAGAATTCGTCACTCTAAAGTAATTAAAGAGAATAGTCTGTTGTTCCTGATTAATAATGATTTATGGAATTCTTTGGCTAGAGTGAATTGATATTTGAAAATGAGTTTTTCAAATTTCAATAATAAATAAATTACTAATTAGCAAGAACGAACATAATTAGATGTTACGAGTACACACCATGTCCATACTCTGTTCAATTAGAATATTGAATGACGAAATGATTAAATTATACATTATAGTTATACATGGACAGGTTAAGACAATCACTTTAGCATTTCAAATATTTGGGTAATCATGACATTTTGTTAGACGTCAATCATGATTTATGATTATTAATTATTTAATTGGAGAATTAAAGATGAACTAAAAGGAGTTTTAATTCTAATTGTGAATTAGAATTATAATTTATAATCACTGCTAATTTATTAGGAATCTAATGGGCCACACATCAAAGAGCAATTTGTGAAAAAAAATCAATTTAATTAACTTGGACTTAATTATAAAGTTTGAGAAACTTTGGGAATCACATATGAAATATTTGATTTTATTAAAATCAAATTAATTAGAATTAGAATTTGATTCTAATTATAATTAAAGAGTTTTAATTTTAATAAAAGACTGTCATAATTTTTCTATTTAAAGGGAAGAGCTTTTAGAAGCCAGCACTTTTGTCTTCTTCCTCTCAAAGAGTTTGGGAATTGCTCTGTGGATACCATCAGAGGCTGAACAAGTGGACAGCTCGTGATTGATCAATCAGAGAAAAGATTCAAAGATTTTTCTTCGAAAAACGAACAAGGCACGATTTCTAAATTTAATTTTGTTTTATTCAAGTTTAATCAATTATCAGGATCTGTAAAAAAAAAAATTTTTCCGCTGCGCCTGTGATTCGATCATGGTTGGATTCCAACAGTGGTATCAAAGCCTCCTTTAACTGTTAATCTTGAATTAGAGGCTTAATTGTTATTGATTTGATTAATTTTGCTTTGGGTTCTATTCACGATTATTCTTGTTTTGTTACTTCTAGAAAATTATTTCCTCAACCACTGCTTCTGATTTTAAGTTCAATCCTATTGTTTATGCATGATTGCGAAAATTGTTTTTGTTTGTGTATATTTTTTTGGAAAATGTTTCCCCGAACAAGACAAATGAAGTAAATCACGCGTTAGTATAGACTTTAAATTTGATATACAAAATGCACAAGAAGGGGGGGTTGAATTGTGTATTCTTTTTTATGAATACAATCCCCTTATATATTTTTGAAAACTTGCTTTCTCAAAAACTATTGAGTAAGAATATCACGATGTATTGCAATTAACTTCTAATTACTTGTATAAAACAATAGAAATTCAAAGTTGAGAGTTAGAGAGTAAGAGTCGACAAGCAGTTTTATCCTGGTTCACCCCAAACCGTGGGATAGGTCCAGTCCTCATAATCTTTTATGAGATTTCACTATACTTCTCAAAAATACAAGTATTCTTTCCACCGAGCCTCTTTAGGTCTCTTACAGCAAGTATTCTTTTCTTACTTAGCCTCTTCAGGCTCTCAGCTTTTCTTCTTTCTTACAGAAAGATGTTTGCGAGCTTTGTTACAGTGATTGTAAACATAGGTGGTTTGAAAGATAAGCTTCTTTCAAGGAGATAAAGGTCATCAGGTCTGGGTAGTCTTGGAACTTGTTTTCCAAATAGGTGTAGTACATCTCCAATTAAAGACATAGAACTCAAGAGTCTAATGTGCATGATTAGATGCACAAGAGTCTCTATATTGTAACTGATATCTCCAACTCTAATGGTTTTGTACTGCCCCTATGTGATTCTGCCAACTACCTGAGACGTTTCATAAGTGGTTCGACGACCACACTTATTTCCTGATGCCTTTGAGATGTGGTGGGAAACATAGGTTCCTTTGTGATGGGCTGCATAACATGCCTCATCTATGTTTGTCACTTCAACTTCAATTTGATCTTCAGTTAGATCACCTATCATCCCTTCATGATACATTTTCTTCTTCCCCTTTTTTCCTCATTGCGAACAATGTTAGGTCTTGAATAAATGTCAGGTACAATCTTTATCACAGTTCTTTTGTGACTGGGAAAATAGTGTACTTCTGCTTGGTCATCTATGTTGGGTATGGTTTGGATTTCTCATCCCGCAGAACACTATACAACCTTATCTCTCCATCATTCAACAGATGCATTATACCACCATTTACCAAGATTGGTTCAAATTGTACCTTGACTAACTTTTTCAGGGGTTCTCTAATGATTATTGAGCTGCTTCTCCTGACAGGTTCAATTTCTTCAATAATTTTCATTTTCAAATCCCCTTTTCTCATTGGTTGAGAGGGATTAACCTGTGCTGGGCTATGTTCATCTGATCTTTTCTTCTGTTGAACAGCAGTTGGAGTGCTCTTCTTCTAACTGATTTTCTGCTTCTTATGCTCTTCAATCTGCCTAGGAGTCTGTTGTTGAAGTTGAGGTTGAAACTTTTTCTTCTCAAATTCTAACTTCTTCCTAATCTTACTCTCTTTAGCCAATCTTGCTGAATCTTCCTTCAAAATTAAGACTAAAGACTTGGTTGCCTGCGGTGCTTTCTTCTTAGAGTCTCTACAATGAGTCAACTCTTTTCCTTTCTTTTCCACTTGTTGACGCAGGGTTTGTACTCTAGGCGACCTTTTTGCTTGCTTGGGTTTTTTTCGAAAGTAGTGTTTCCCCCTTTCTCTTCAAGGTCACTTGGGTCTCTGTCTGTCACACCTGGCTTTCTTCTTTTAGAGAAATCGTGTTGGACCCCGAACTTTTCTTGGAAGATTGAAATGATGGTAAGTGATTCATATGCAAAGAAAAAGGGAAATTCTTG
>JAOTAZ010000005.1:23960051-23970232 GCA_025629785.1 Erythroxylum oxycarpum
GAGTATTTTAATCATTTTTGTATCAATAATCGCTAAGTGAAAATAATTAAAAATATCAACAATTACGCACATATCAGATAGATATGAGATTATAGGAAGTTTCATCATTCATATCTAATACATAAAAATCTAAAAGAAACACTGATTCATTTACTTGTACCAAAACATCATCAAGCACTATATCTAGATAAGTGTTAATACAATCATTCAATTGTATAATAACACTAGTTTCTTTCAACAACGTAAATTTAAAGAAGCATACATAGAACGAGGCAAAACATTAATTTATGCTCCTAAAACCTAACATGGTTGTTTAATCTTAGTGTTACAAATTTTATAAAGAATGATAAACATGTTTAGTCGTTACATTTAGGAGGTATTTTCTTTTTAAAAACTATAAAAATATTTTCACCTATCTTGATCATTTTAAGTCAACCTTTCAAAAAGTCCCATAGATCTCTGTATCCTTCTTGTTTGACTTTACTAACCTACTAGGGAAAGGTGGAGGGATTATATATCCCTTTCTCCTTCAAGCCCCTTTTAATTTCTTCTTCAATAGCCATCCTTTATATCATCTTCTCAGGATCCTCAAGCTTCTTACCGCTCATCAAGATGATTACAATAACATTCTTCATATTATCTTAGGTTATAATGACCATTTTCCTTCTTTTTAGGTTTTTAAATGGTTGATAGCTACTGCCATCTAACTCATCTGGTTGTCTAGATTCTGGATACTAGTCCTAGTCTATTGAATCAATCCTAGTCCTAGCTAGGAGCATCAATCAATGTTATTCCTCACTCTATCTATGCTTCTTTAAAATTGGGCACTTTGAAAAAGACTAGTGTTATCATAAAACTAGCTAACTGTAATAATGCTTACTCAAACGGAGTGGTTAAAGATGTTTTAATTCAGGTGAATAAGTTAGTGTTTCTTGTAGATTTTTATATGGTGGATATGAATGATGAAACCTCCTATAGTCTTATTCCTATCGTAGTAGGGATATTATTTCTTAACATAACCCACCTAAACTAAGATATATGTTCATGAGGGCACAATGGAATTTGATAGGTAGTAATTTATTTGAATATTTTTTATGCTATGAAACATATTTAAGAAGATCATTATGATTAAGATAAATTGTAGAGATTAATTAGAAGCAGTTTTAATCAAACGTCTGGAGTTAGAAGTCGCTAATAACATTAAGTTAGGAGAGGACCTAATTGGGATAATGGCTACCTTACATTCTTTAGAAAGCTTTCCTATAAAGCATGAACTTGCTTCCATACATTTATCTTAATCTTACCAAATTTTATTACCTTATGATGTGTAGGTAAATGATGTGGAGCTGAAACTACTACTCGCTCACTTAAAGTATCCATATTTGGGAGACAATCAAACTTTTCTAGCTATTATTTCTGTAATTTAACTTTTGATCAGGAAGCTAAACTAGTTCATATGTTAAGAGAACACAAGAAGGATTTTAGATGGATAATTATAGATATTTAAGTAATAAGCCCTTCTATATGCATACATCCCATTTGCTTGAGGAGGATTCCAAGTCCAATAAAGAAGCACAACATACGTTGAATACTTCATTAATGGAAGTTGTGAAGAAGGAAGTACTAGAGCTTCTCGATACTGGAGTTATTTATCCTATCTCTGATAGTAAGTGGGTAAGTCCAGTATAGGTGGCTCCAAAAAAATATGGAATCATAGTGGTGACAAATCAAGATGGTGAGTTAATTCCTACCTATCTATAGACCAAATGGCATGTGTGCATTGATTATAGGACATTGAATATTGCAACTCGTAAAGACCATTTCTTGCTTCTATTTATTAATTAAATGCTTGAGAGAATTTTTGGTTATGGGTATTTCTAATTTTTATATGGATTTTCAAGTTAACTTTAAATCCCTATTATGATGGAAGACTGAGAAAAGACAGCCTTTATATGTCTATTTGGTACATTTGCTTAGTGACGGATGCTTTGTGCAATACACTTGTCACTTTTCAGAGGTACCTAGTAAGCATATTTTTTTGACTATTTTCAGAAGATTATAGAGGTATTAATGGATGATTTTAATGTCTATGGTTCTTCTTTTGATAATTGCTTAGAAAATCTTGCACTCATTTTTGTAAGATGTATTAAAACTAACTTCATGCTTAATTAGGAAAATTTTCATTTTATGGTTGATCAAGGTATAGTTCTAGGGCATATTGTATCTTCTATGGGTATAGAGGTTGAAAAGTCTAAGATTGATCTCATTTTTTTCTTTGCTTTACCCATAAAATGTATAGGAAGTTCATTCTTTTCCTGGCCATGTAGATTTTTACCACAGGTTCATTAAGGATTTCTGGAAGATAATCTCTCCTTTCTACAAGTTGTTACAATAAGACGTCCCTTTTGAGTTTAAAGATAAATGCAATAAAGCATTTGACAAACTTAAAGAGCTCTTGACATTCCCACCAGTGATTCAACCATCAAACTGGAGCCATCTATTATGTCATCTCCGTGTAAGTCCCCACATGGCTATGTAGGTTACAAGGGCTACTTGAAACTTCATCTTTGTGCTCCATGTAAGTAAGCTATATAGCCATGTACTTTGACTATATAGCTTACAGTGAACGTGTGCATTTATAATGTTTGGCAAAATTAGTATACAATCTTGTATATCTGACTATACATTGTTACATAACCCTTATTTTAACTATAAAAGGGCATTTTAGAGGCCAAAATGGGCATGAAGACATTAGAGACTAAAAAGGAGATAGATTTTTTTCCCTTTGGAAAGTTATGAGGAGCTAAACTTCATCTTTCCAGTTCAAAGGGCATATCGAGGCTGACAAACATGTTTGGACATTGATTAATCTGATGATGTTATTATTAACTCTCTTTTGGAATTGATTATATTATTCTATGATTAATTTTCTTAGGATTTATGTATGAATTATTTAGATATTCCTAATAGATTATTCATGCATAAACTCATTCCCAAAATCTAGATTGCAATACATAATAGTTCAAACTCTTATTAAATTGGGGTAAACCAATGGTGGCACTTCATTAAGGATAACATAGCATAGGTTAGATGACTCTAACTTACATGGTTGTTGCCTATATTACCCTATTTTCCTATTCTGTAATGCAATTTTTATCCTAAATCTAGAGAGCTTATTCTACGTTGTCTAAGAGCTAGACCTAATTAAAGAGCTTGTTTTAACTAGATACTACTTAAGGAAAAATTGGGATTAACAGAGCTTATTATTAATCTGTAGTTAATAGTTTCAAAGAGAGGTATGAGAACAACATGATGATTGATTGTGCAAATTCATGTGAAGGTTAAGATTGAATAGTGAACTGGATTCAAACCAATTAATTAATCCTAGCAATTTCGTACTATTTGATTTGTTTTGTTTTTAATAGTTTAGTTTTACTTTATTTTTTTAATTTAATTTAACCAATCCCCTACATCCTATAATACTAGTTTATTCATTAGAAAAGCTAAATACAAACTCTTTGTGGATACATTCTTTCTCATAACTACTATAAATTTAGTTATGCAGAGCTAGGTTTTATTCTTTAATGTGTTCAACGCACATCAACTAATGTCTAACCAATGGTTGTCTTGTGTTCCTTTAAAACTTGTAAGAGCTTGTTTTTTCAAATTTTTGTCAGATCATTTATAATTATTATTTGTCAGGTTTCCCCCTCTCCCAAGTATTCATACTTTAAATTCGCTATTAAAGTCTTTAATTCCAACTTTGGGGCCTTCTTAAAAGATGTTAAAAAAATCATGAGTTCTTTGTAATTGTAAAAACGAATATATAACATGTTGAGCATTTCAAGCAAAGAATGCAATGACATAATAGTCTTTTTAGGTTGTCATCAACTGTCAGCCTTACATCCTTCTTCATTTAGCTATTTTTTAATTAAAATGTTAACTTATCTCCTACAAACTTCTGCCCAAAACCATCTTGCATAATTGGGTTAATAATATCAATATGAAAAATAGTTTCAAAATTTTCCATTTCATAGCATCAAAAAATTTCTATTCAAAATGTTTGACTTAATTGCGAGTTAAATGACTACCTTTTGATTCTTTAAAGGTTTTGAATTTAAAGCATTATAAAACAAAAGTGGTATAACATTGATATATGCTCCTAAATCAAGTATAGCTTTTTTCTACCTTCATATCACCAATCACATAGGGTATAGTAAACATACTTGGGTTTGAACATTTATGAGATAATTTCTTCTACATTATTAGAGACATTCTCACTAACTCTTATTCTCTCATTTGACAGCAGTTTCTTCTTATTAATGTATAGTTCTTTAAGAAACTTTGTATACTATAGCATTTTCTTGATTGTATCAAATAGTGGCATGTTGATTTCAACCATACGAAAAGTTTCCAAGATCTTATGACCTGTTTCTTCCTTCTTTGATCCTACTAACCTGCTAAGAAAAGGAGGTGTAACTACCAATTTTGGGTTTGGAAATTTAGGTTTTCTTCGTACCTCATCAGTTGGTACATCAGACAATGTTGGCTATGCTCTTTTTATCCCTAGGCACTATCTTTTTTGATGTTTTAATCTACACTTCCTTGCCATTTCTATGGGTCATTGCACAAGCATTTCCCCTTAGGTTAATTTTATACTGAGATGGTAGCCTCCCTTTTTTGTTTCAATTTTGTTGAATGAGACTATAAGTTGCAAAATTTGGTTTCCAAGTTCTTGATGTTGGCCTTTGTTTCCTATTGAAACATTTTTTTTGTTAGTGGCTCAAGCTTTGACTGCATCTTTAAGAGACATACATGAACTTAATGGTAAATTTTATGATGGAGGAGCTGGTTTATTAAATCTAAAAGATTGATATTATAGAAAATTCTGTTGACTAGGCTACCTATATTTTAGATTTATGTGGTCTCTCTAGCAAGATTGATTTATATAAGGATCACCTTTTTGGTTGGTTAACAAACTTGCATTCACTTTAAGCTCTACATCTTTTTTAAGATATGGGCATGCTTCAATGGGATGTATTTAGGTTGAGTAGATGTTACATACTCTAGAATTTTGGACTTGTTAAGAAGCAACTTTCTTAATAAGGGAGGTTAGTTCAAAAATTTAAGTCTTAATTTTATAAGCACTTGACTCATTTACCTTCTTAGGCATTTAGTCATTCATTATTCCGTATTTCTAAAAGTTTACTGCCATTTTTTAGATTAAATCCTTTATTGTCTTAGGTGTCTTTTTGACAAACACTTCTCCACTTGCATTGTCTAATATGCTCCAATCAATAAAAGATAGACCTTCATAAAAGTACTGTAAGAGTAATTGATCATAATTTTGGTGATATGGACAAATAACAAACAAATGGTCAAACCTTTCCTAGTACTCATAAACCATTTTCCCATTATAGTAAATAATCCAGGATGATTTCCTTTTAAATAGTTATACCCTTTGAAGTTGGAAATACTTTTTCTAAGAACCTAACTTTTCAAATCATTACAAGTTCTTATCAACCAAGAAGGAAGGTAATAGAATCAATCCTTCCTATGTCTTGTATGCTAAAGAGAATGGAAAGGCCTTGAGCTTAATTTTTTCCTTTGTCACTCCCTTTGGCTTCATGGTCAAAACAAATAATAAGAAATTCCTTCAAGTATTTGTGGTGGTCCTTACCTATAAGCCCATAAAATTAAGCTATAAATGAATCAAACCTTATTTAAGCTCAAAATCTACCTCAATTTTAGGATATTCAATACAAAGTAGTTGTTAGACTAGGTCAGGAGTTGCTAAATCCCTTAACATTCTTTATTCCACCATTTCCTCTTATTTAACAATTTCTACTACATCACTTTCAAATTGTTGAGTCTGTAATTTTTTTCCGTATCTTTTTGCCTTCCTATTCACATTTGTTGTCTTTTCAATTTTTGGATCATAAATGAGATCACCTGTATAAGAAGATCTTATCATAAATTAATTCACCATTTGAAGAAACTTAAATAAAGAAATTTTTCTCTGCGACGACGCCAAAACTTTGGTTAGTGGTAAAACCACCAAAAATAATTATGATTTCACAACCACATGAATAAAAATTTATAACACAGTGGCAAAAGATTCCAGGTCGAATACTAATAAACTTCCAAATAGTAAAAGAAAATTTAAGGTTGGGTTGTAATTGATTTGATAAACAACTAAATAAACGAGTACACAATAAATTAAACCAAAATTTATGAAATGTTTAGAAATTCATTCAAGGGTTGAAATCCATTTTATTAACTAGGATGATAATTTGAAAAATCTTTCTTTTATTCAAGAAAATAAACGCACTCTCTTGAAATCTACAATGATTCAATACATTCAATGGTAAAATTAACCAAAAACAAGCTTCTAATTAATTCCATGTCATTAAGCAACTAGTTCTTGAATATTCAGTCTAAATCAACTTAATGCTAGCATGGAGAACAAAAATAATATATTTATTCCAAGCAACCATTTAAGAGCTTGAACAATTTAACTTGTCTTACTTCTTCTTTCATGAACTAACAAGACATTAAAAGAATTTCTATCCAATTCACTTACTTCTAAATTGAAATTCTAACAACCTAAGCCATTTGAAATAAAATAAGAACATATGCAAAATTGTAGATCTAATCTAACAAGTGAGAATAGGAAAATCAATTACAAAATAGGAACTAAGGAGAGCTAAGTACTTGAAATGAAAAAAAAATAAATAAGTAAAACATTTTCCCAAAAACAAATATGGAGATCGAATTCCCCTTAATTGAAATAAGAAAATTCTCCCTTCCATGATTTAAGCAGATGGAAAGTAGAAATAGAGAGTATCCAATCTAATCTTCAAACGGTGCTCCATTCTCGAATATATATTAGCATATTTTTTAGACCCCTAGAAATTCAAGCCATTCTTATCTCTTCCTATATGTTACAATTTCTTATTAAAAACCACATCTTGACTTTTTAAAACTATAACCACTTTTGGAGTTATAATTAATACGTTTTTCTTTCAAAACTTCCCCTTCAAGTGCAACAAAATAGCTAGGCTTTCTTGTAACTGAAATTCAACCTTGGAAATGATCAAAATAGTCTTCAATCACTGAATGAGACGCCCCCAAACTTCTTAAACCACAATTATCTAAATAGTTCCCAAAATATAACATTAATCATCAAATTCCTCATTAGTTCCAAAGTAGCGGATAAAAACAAAAATATCCTATACAACACAATTACCCAAGCTGTCACATTCAAAAATATATACAATTGAAAAACTTTACTCAGTTAATCTATTGGCCCCTCTTAAACTCCACTCGGTCCGTCCTGTATACTGGGATTATCAACAATCACTCGATCTCTTAAAAAAATAATAGAAAGGGGTAAGCTGCCTACTCAGTAAAGATAACTGACTGTTCTTAAAACCAAGTAACTCAATAAATAATTATAACACTTAGTCAACTGATTAAAACATAAATATAATATGAATGTTCATAACATTACTCAGTCTAACCAAACAATTAACAACATCTCAAAGTTTCACCACACAATGATTAACACAAATATTAATATAAAAAATCCTATTTATGAATTATCCCATGATTAACTAAATTGTCGAGGCTCTGCTTAACCTAGTAGGCTTACATTCAATAGTATGTCAGCTCATCTCATCTCATCTCACCATCATCTCTCACCAAGTGGAAATGTAATTAAATATACAAACATGGACACGGGATACCTCAATCTCTCTTAGTACCCCAGTACTACTCCATTACCTAGCCTTCGGCACAAGATATCCCCATGACTTAGGATATCATGATACCATTACGGTACCTAGCATTACAAGACATCCCCGGGACTCATAATGCCCCAGTATCTGCTCCACAAATAAATACCTAGCCACCACTCACTCATATCGATACAACCTATCAATCTAAGATCATCGAATATATCCTATCCTGGACAAGCTACCGATTCTCAATTTTTACTAATTATTCACAACTTATTATTATCTCTATTTAATAATACATTTTCGTCGAATTGATAATCAATAAACCTCAATATACATAACAAAATATAAACATGAAACACCTTGTAATTCATGAATGAAATCATTAATCATTAATTTAATTAATGACTAATTCAAAATATAATTTATTAATAACAAAAAGGTACTCTATTTTAAGGGGGTAAAGTCCAAGATTATTCTTACCTCAATTTTGAACTCAACTAATTGATAGTCCAAATTACTCCTTAATTAGACCTTCAGACCTAGAATTTACAAAATTTTATAAGACTAATTTATGAAAAATTTTCGACCCAAATACACTTAATAATTCAACATTATTCTCTTTTCTAATTTATTCTTAATTATAAAAAATAATATCCTCACTAACCTAGCCACCATAATTACTAAAATACCCTTACCCAATTTAAAATCCTATTTTACCCTCATCCTTTTCAAGTACTACCAAACAATGCACTTCTTGGAAGTAAATTCCAGATTTACCCTTCACCTTTCGCATTTCTTATTCTGCCCCTACATGCAACTTAAATTTTTAAAAAATATCATCTTTTTTACCCTCTCCTCTTCTTTTATCATTTCCTGTCACATTTTCTCCATTTTTATCCTTTCATGCAACTTCAATTATTGTTGCAAACAAACACAACATGCAATCTAACTATAACCTAGTGGAGGATGATCAAAATTCACAAAAAAGTTACAAAATTGCAGCTAGAAATTTACCTAAGTGTTTAGGGCTTTGGGGGTTTTTAACCTCCACAACTTCCTCCAAAATTGCAGCTACAAAAGTTAAGAGAAAGTGAAGAAGAAGAAGGAGGAGGAGGAGGATTTTCATGCCCATTTTTCCAGTAGATAGCTTCTATTTAAACCCCTATGTCTAAAGTTTTTATGGGTTGGGCTACTATATTGCTTTAATTAACTTTGTGGGCTTTACACCGAAGATGAATTATATATGTCTAAGTCAAACTTCAGGAGATGTTATAATCACCCATTTCCTATATCCATAGCTCTAGATATGAATTTCCTTCTAAAAGTTTTCCAAGTTGAATGAATATAATATACAAAATTCCTCGGCCTAAATTGCAAACATTGTTTGAATAACCAAACAAACTTAGATTTTGATGATCCTCCTCAATCTAAAAGGCTCTAAGAATCTACTTTAATTCTTTAGTATACCTCAAACTAATCCAAAGCCTTTTATTAAGGTGAAAAACTTAGATAAAGAAACTGATCAAGAATTATGGAAAAAGCTTAAATTACCTATTAAATCCAAAAGTACTCAAAACTTCTCCCATTTAATCTTAACTCCCTAAATATGCCTAGATGTGATCAATTGAGCTCAAAAAAATTAATAAGCACTAAATATGGAGGAAAAAAGTATAAAAATAGATCCATTACGAACCTGGGCGAGAGAATCTTGTTGGACCCCGTTTCCGGAGCTCAGCCGAACAGGGCTAGACTCTGTTTCCGGAGCCCAACTATCCATAACGGAGTCAAAATTGAAGACCATTGGGCCCGATGTCCCGACCCCCAAGGCTGAATCCGGGGTGACCCGTCGGGACAAACGAAAGAAGTAAGTTGCAGAAGCCTACTTACATTGAGCAACATACATTACCATATCTATCAAACTATCATCCAAAAGCCATTACACTATCAAAAGATTCAGTAAACCTTGTTAACACAATCATCCATAACAAAGCGCAATATTGGAGCAATTACTAGCAGCGATGAGACGGATGAAGCAAACGGTGGCAACAAGAGAAGAAATAGAGGGGCATCAGAGACAAAGAGAAGGAATCTTAGGCCCTGTTTGGCAATCAGTTGATTTCATTAGCTGTTAGCTGATCTATCAGCTGTTAGTTGATAGTTGATTTTATCAGCTGATTTGACTAGCGGATTGCATTAGCTGTTTGTCATTAGTTGTTTGTCATTTCATTGAATATTCTTATAAGAATTTAGATTTTAGATTTAATTTTACAAAAATTAAGTTTATAACTCTAATAAAAAATATAAAACATATAATAATAATAATAATAATAATAATAATAATACTAATACTACTACTAATAATAATAATGACGATGGTGATGGTGATAATGATGGTGATACATCCAAACATAAATATAAGAATTCAAATAAAGTTTAAGT
>JAOTAZ010000005.1:24007168-24019393 GCA_025629785.1 Erythroxylum oxycarpum
GTGGCGACCGCTTCCGCTTCTACCCACTTGGTGAAGTATTCAACTGCCACTATTAAAAACTTCTTCTGCCCAGGACCGAGGGGAAAAGGCCCTAATATATCCATTCCCCATTGAGCAAAAGGGATAGGATGGATCGTGATTTTCATCCGTTCGGTCAGCTGATGAGACAGGTTACTGTTTTTCTGACAAGCCTCTCATCGGTTAACTTTCTCTTGGCAGTCTTTCTTCATTTTCGGCCAGTAATACCTCGGTCTGATTAACCAGTGAGCCAACATTCTGCCTCCTAGATGATTTCCGCACATTCCTTCATGGACTTCAGCCATTGCCTGATCTGCCTCTTCTTCGCACAAGTAGCGTAGCAGTGGCCAGTCGTAGGATCGCTTGTACAGGATGCCATTAATGATCACATATTCGGTCGCCTTTACCCTTAGTTTCTTGACCTCCAAGGCTTCTCCAGGCTGTACTCCCTCAAGGAGGTACTGTCTGATCGGTTCCATCCAACCTGATCGCTCGGCGTCTACTTCAAGGACTTCGTTGGCTTTCTGAATACTAGGCCGGTCTAGTCACTCAACCATAATGTTATTTTTTGTTTCTCGATCGGAAGCCATTTTGGAAAGCGCGTTTGTCCGAACGTTTTGCATCCTTTCTATCCTGCTGACCGAGTATTCTTCAAAATTGCTCAACTCTTGCTTTACCAACTCCAAATACTTGATCATGTTGTTCCCTTTAGCCTTGTGTTGTCCAGTAACTTGGCCGACCACTATTTGGCTATCACTGTACACCTTTAAGTGCTTCACTCCTATCTCTCTTGCCAACGGAAGTCCAACTATCAAAGCTTCGTACTCTGCCTCGTTGTTGGATGCTTTAAATTCCAAACGGAGAGCATACTCCACCTTTTTCTCTTGGTGCGGGTTGATCAAGATCATTCCTGCCCCAAATCTCTCAGCATTAAAGGATCCGTTAACAAATAAGCTCCAAGTGGGGTGTAATTCCTTTGAGGTAGGCTAACTCATTTCTGCTACAAAATCCGCCAATACTTGGGCTTTGATTGTCGTCCGCGGTTTGTAGTGTATGTCGAATTCTCCCAGCTCTACTGCCCACTTTACCAGCCATCCAGAGGTTTCGGGCTTTTGAAGGCACTGCCTGAGGGGTTGATCAGTCCATACCTCGATGGTGTGACTATGAAAGTAGGGCCTGAGTTTTCGCGCCGCAGTTACCAATGAAAGAGCCAGCTTCTCAATGGGTGTATAACGCGTTTCTGGCCCGTTCAGCACCTTATTGATATAGTAGATTGGAAATTGTTCGTTACGCTCCGATCAAACGAGGACTGCGCTGATCGCCCCTTCTGTGACCGCCAAGTAAACAATCAAATTTTCCCCATCCACGGGGCTCTGCAAGATGGGCGGGCTAGTCAGATACTGCTTCAGGTGCTGAAATGCTCGCTCGCATTCATCCGGCCATTGGAACTGGGTCACATCCGCTTTCCTTAGAATCTTGAAGAACGGGAGGCATTTATCCCCCATCCTAGAGACGAATTTGCTTAAAGAGACTATCCGCCCAGTCAGTATCTGAACATCTTTCAAACATCGCGGCGAGGGCATCTGGATGATGGCTTCGATCTTCTCTGGATTCACTTCGATCCCTCGCTGAGTAATCATGAATCCCAAGAATTTACCGGATGCCACACCAAAGACGCATTTTTCTGGGTTCAACTTCAACTGAAATTTATTGAGGGTCTGAAAGACGTCCTTAAGATTTTCCACATGCTCCATAGCCATCTTACTTTTGACCACCATATCATCCACATAGGCTTCAACCGATCGACCAATCTGTTTTTTAAAGACTTCCATGACGAGCCGCTGGTACGTGGCCCCTGCATTCTTTAAACCGAACGGCATCACCTGGTAACAGTACGTGCCCTAGTCGGTTATGAAGGCTGTCTTCTCTTCATCTTCAGGACTCATTTGGATCTGGTGATAGCCCAAAAAGGCATCCAGGAAGCTGAGTAGCTCATGACCTGATGTAGAATCTACTAGTTAATCAATCTTTGGCAGTGGGAAACTGTCCTTCGGGCATGCTTTATTGAAGTCGGTGAAGTCGATGCACATCCTCCACTTTCCGTTTTTCTTCTTCACAAGTACAACATTCGCCAGCCATTCAGGATACTTGACCTCCCGAATGAACCCAGCGTCGAGCAGTCTCTCTATCTCATTCTTGATTACCTCCTGCCTTTCTTTGCTGTGCTATCGCTTCTTCTGTCTAACCAGCTTGCAATCTTTTCGAATACCCAGAGAATGCGATGCAACCGATCGGGAAATCCCAGGCATATCACTCGGCACCCAGGCGAAGACCGATCTGTTTGCTATCAAGCAATCTGTGATTTCTTTGAACAAGTCCTTTTCGAGTCCAGAACCTATATTTTTGAACTTGGATTGGTCTGTTTCATCCAATACAACCTGCTAAGTTTCTTCCACAGGGTTCATCTTCTCCATTTCTTAATCAGCTCTCACGCCGAGAGAGCTTGTCAAGACTACCGTTTCGTCTAGTATTCTTGTTTCCTCCAAGTAACATTCCCTAGCAATTCTCTGCTGACCCTTGACAATACCGATTCCATGGGACGTTGGGAACTTCATCGCTTGATAGTAAGGGGAGACAACGGCTCTGAGGGCGTTTTGTGTGGCTCGTCCAATTACTGCATTATACGCCCCTACAAACTTCACGACCAGGAACTCAACATCCCTCTCTACCTGACACGGCTTTTGTCCAAACTTTTCTTTCAAGAAGATTCGGGCGAATGGGTAAGCTGATGCTCCAGTTACCCCTTTGATAGGTCCCTCTATGGGTAGTCTTCAATCCTCCGGTATCTCCATCTGCTTAAAGGCATCATAATACAATAGGTTGACTGAGCTACCCGTGTCGATCATTACCCATTTCACCTCGTTTCCATTCATGTTTAGATTGACCACCAGCGCATCATCATGGGGACTGCTAACACCATCGAGATCGGATTCATCGAACGATATCATCCCATCGTTCTGCTTTTGTTTCTTGGCGGGCGAGTCTTCATCGACCTGCCTGTCGTACCTCTTTCTACCTTTTGCGGTCGACCCTCCTGCCACATTGCCTTCAAAAATCATGTTGAAACCCCAACCGGTCGGTCATTTTGTTGTTCGGCATTTCTATTATCCCTCGTCCTAGGTTGCGGCCTCGTGCCACGTCGGTCGTCCGTATTTTTGTTCTGCCTACCTCCCTCATCAATATTATTGTGCCTCCAAGGCCTTCGCCCACTGTCGGGTTGGCCGCTTCCACCATTGTCATCTCAATCGACATTATCGCGATCAATGTGTTTCCCATACTTGACTTGATCGTTCACGATTTTTTCTAGGGCTTCAACAGGGTGGCGATCGGCCGTCACACCAATATGTCGAGCGACGGTTTGCTGTTGGTCGATCGCTTCCTCTATCTATTTCAGGGTGAAGGAGGTTTGCGGTGGTGCAGGAGGTTTGCGGTGTGAATTGACCTCGGTGTCGTCTTCCAAGACTATGCTCTGTTCTTCTTGATTTTGGTTATGAAGTTGTAGTTGATCATTCGAATGTGAGGATTGAATGCGAGAATCATGATGCGGTGACTGACGAACGACGGGTAACTGCAAACCCATCCGTTGCATCGCAAGGGCCGTGGTGGTAGCTATATCAGGATTGGCCGCTGCCGCCTGACTGACCTGTGTGTTTCTGGACGTGGTGTCCTGATGTCGGGCTCCACGGTGGGCACCATCTGGTTCAGTCGGATTTCGCTGGAGCTGAACATTATCGCTTGGATCTATAATTCTGCTTGACTCTAGCTATTGAATACCTATAAAACCAGTAAAGACACGCCGGGGGTTGGTTCCCGAAAGGCCTCTCCGACGCTCAAGTTAGTCTTTTTGAGGAAGTTTTGGTCATTGAGAACAGAGAGAAAGCTAGCGTTGTAATCTCGTACCTGTATCATGGTAAAATAGTACCTTATATATGATGTGGATGCTAGGTTTAGGTCTTTACGTAGATCTTTGTGTTTTCATAGGAGACTAACGCCTGATAGGCCGTGGACATGTAGAGATAGGCCTGGGCCTAGCACAACCGACCCGACCACCATCCATCCTCCTGATGACTAGATTGATATCATTAATTAGAGTAGTCAAAATCAACATGTTTGTTGAGGGAACAAATTGGTCTTTAAAACCTATCTAAGTTTTATGAAACTTTGGTTTTCAAAGCCTATCTAAGTTATCTTTTGTATGAAATTTAGATTAAATGTAACAATAGGATTTTGCAAAACAAAAGAAAAGTAAGGAGGTCTTTTTATTAAAACTTGTAACAACTATTAGGATGCAATTATTTCATATGGAGTCAAACACAATTATATTCTCCTCATCAACTCTAACGGGAACTTACCTTAATCAATTGATAGTAGTTTAGCCACAGGAGATAAGGATAAATGACAAGTGATATTTATTATAGGATCATCTAATTCTTTTTAGGTGATAATGTGTATGTTTAGTATACATACTAGGATGTTTAGCCTAGGCTTTGTGTTATTTTCATATAACTTGCATGTATATGTGATTGTATATGATAAATTGCGGTGTGAGGCTATAAATGAAGGTTTTTAAGCTTAGGTTTTGCATGCTTTTCATGTGTTTTGATGTACATACATTTTGCATGATTATATGTCAATGTTTGGCAGGATTTGGACCTTATTTGTGTTGATGATCAACTTACTTACATGTGGACTTATTGTAGGTATCAAAGGAGAAAGCTAGAATTTCCTAGGTAGAAGCTAGAATTTTCCAGTTTTCCAATTGGCAATTCCAGCTTTCTCCATATCCATCCTAAGTAGGTTTAAACACCTAAAGGGGTATTAAAACTCCCATTTTAAACCATAGAAATACAGGAGGGTAGTACAACACACAAAAAGGAGGAAGATAGATGCATTTTAAGTCATATTTTTAAGAAGAATCGAGTGAGTTCAAAAGATCTCAAAATTGCCACACCAAGTTCTAGCTTTGTTCTTCATCTCATAAGCCTTCTATTCTCACTTCTCTCATTTGTTTTTTTTATTTATTATATGGATAAGATGTATGGACTTGTTTTTAGGATGTTGTTGATGATTGTAATGGATTTCTATGTAAATTTTAGGGTTGTTCTTACCATAACTACGTAAGAACTCACTTTAGCTTAATGTATGGTTTGCTTTAATGCTTATGACGTGTGGACTTTATATGCCTAGCTTACATTAAGAAATGAAGCTAGGAAATCAGTTTAGATGTACCATAAGAGTGGGCAATCTTGAGAACACTTCACACATCAAGATAATATGACATTTAGAGAGAGATTTTGGATGTTTTAATGGTTATCCAATAGGTCACTTCATATCTACTTAATGGTTAAGTAAAGTGTGTAGGTTAAGAGATCACATACCAAACTTTAATAATTATTTTAGGCTTAATTGGTTTCGGTATTGAGAGAGAAAGGGTCAATACATTAGAATGCCTAGGACTAAGCATGATTATATTACCAATGTGAGAGATTACATGGTATGGGGAGAATGAACCTAAACTTTACAATTTGATTCTCTAAACCAAAAATGTGTTCCTATTTTTGTGACATTTTGAAATGTGTTTGCAAGCCTTTAAATTGTGAATTTTTACAATTTCAATATTTCATTATTTGTTTTACTTAAACAAATGTCAATTTGAATTATAAGGTGACTAATAAATCCTAGAGGGAATGATACCTTTCTATACTATTTTGTATGAGTCGTATACTTATGGTATAACAACTTCAGTTAATTTTAAATTTTGAGCTAAACAAGAATTAGCTATCAAGTTGTTGACATTGTTACTAGAGATTGTGCCTATCATCAAGTGTGATTTGAATTATTTTGATTTGATCTTTCTTTTTATTTTTATTTAATACTCTTTTCTTATGTGTAACAGGTATATGCACACAAGAAGTTTCAAAAATGCGAGTAGATTAAGCGAACCTGACAACACCAAACCTGAAAGGGAATTAAGAAAAGTAAGACGTCAAGATAAAATCAAAAAGAAATGACAAATCAAGGAGAACAAGGCAATGACCAAAGAACATTAATAGATTTTATGCAACCTAGGTTTAATTCGAACTAACAGGGGATCACTAGGCCATTTGTTAATAAGAAAAATTTTGAAATTAAGCTTGATTTATTGAATATTTTGCAAACCAAGTGAACCTAACTTTGTCTAAGGTATTGGAATATGAATTGAAAGAAAATAAATAACAAAAATGGAAGCAATCAAATAAATTAAGCAAATAACCAAATACCAATTAATCCGCCACAATTATGTAAAGATGATCAGGGGTAAAGCTTAGGATTCATTCTTTCATTATTTTGCTTCCCTAATGATTATTGATTCAATTATGTGTTGATCCTAGATTTTCGAAAGATTTGATTACTCTCTCTCATGACCTAATTGATTAACCCTAACTGAATCTGAAAATTTCATAATTGCTATCTCTCCATTCACAACTCTTTCCATAACGTTTTCAATTAGTTTTGAAATTATCTATTGAATAACCAAGTTCTTACACAAGATCTCGCTTCAAAAATAGTTGATTTGTTAATCATGTGACATATTAATTCACCAACTCTTGTTGTGCAAATTAATCATATTCCTTTTGACTCACTCTCTCGATTTATTTCCAAAGTATGAACATGCACCGTTAACACAACACATTGAATAAAAAAACATCATAAAACAACTTAAGAACAAATCCCAATCTGGAAGTTTAGAACATTATAAACGTATAAGGCATTTGAAAATTTAGTTTACAAATCAGGTTTAATGAAAATAACAAAAGGAAAGAAAGAAAAACTTGATATGTAAATTTGGAAATCTTGATGTCTCTCTTGATCTTCCTTGTTTAATCCACTTTTTCAAGATGACAATTATATTTTTTTGGAGTATTTTTTTGTTTTTAATTTCTGAGGGTCTTGTGGGTGTAACTAGGGTTTCCCCCCTTTAATTGGTTCCAAAATTGACCCCAAAACTCAAACAAATGGAAAAAGTTACGCCTAGGGAGCCTCTGTCACGATCGTGCATCTAGTGTCATGATCGTGACTTTGTGAAATTGCTCTCTATCAAAATCATGCATTTGGAGTCACGATTGTAACTTTGGGTATTTCTCTTCTATCACAACCATGACATTGGAGTCACGATTGTGACCTTGCCCATGTAGCTCCATTCGCCTCCAAATCTTTTGTTCTTCACCTATCTGAGTTCCAAAACTAACAAACACATCAAACACTTCAAGAAATATATAATTATGAATGAAAACATGCTCTAAACCATACAAACACTTAAAATATAAATAAACACACACATTAACATAATTTTAAGCATGTACATGTAATAATCATCTAAAAACCATCTATAAACATACTCAAACGCCTAAACATAGTCTAAACTACACCTATTAGCCTTAATACAAGGTTTTGATGAGGTCTAGGTTAGGGTATGGTAGGGATAATAAAAAGGGTGATAATATTGAAGGAAATTTACATAAGCAAAATTACAAGAAATTAGTTCTTCACAATATAGGTTCTTCACACCATAAGTCCATTTGTGTCATAACTTCAAAACTTTTTTATAATCACTTATTATGTTTGCAACACTTTGTTTTTTTTAAGAATCCATTATGTACTAATAATTAAAGAAATATTGGACCTTTTCAAATTTTAAGTTTCAAGCAATTAAATAAAATTAAATAACCTTCAAGGTTTAAAAATAATAAAAAGGCTTCAAGAAAGATAAGGTAAAAGCTAATAATGTGTTTGTAATCAATGAAATGTTAGGTCTCAAAATTGGTTACTTCTAAAGGATAAAATATGGTGGGATAATTATAAAAAAATTAGATTAAAAAATGTTCAATCTAAATGCCTTTATCATTTCAATGCTTTTAATTCAAAATATATGGTCTTAATATAAATAACAAAAGCAAGTTCTATAATTATCCAACTATACATGATAACACACATGAAAGAATAAAAGAGCTTAAAATAATGATGTATTTGCTCTTAGGCTCAAAAGTTCATAAAAATAATCTTGTGTGAAAATAATATGCAATTTTCATTTAAATGAATTATCCCAATAATAACTAAAAATAAACTTTGAAATTCCTTCCCCACATTTAAAATTGTACATTATCCTTAATGTACACAATTGAATCACATCAAAATGAAGTAACAATAAAATGCACAAAGTAAGAAAGGTGTTAGAATTGGTACTGCCTAAATAATAAGACTTACGAAGTTTTGAATTTGATGAAAGGTACATCTGATATTAGATACATCCATCCTTAAACAAGACAAATATGCAGAATTAACTCATGATGCTTTATATACTAAAATAAAACACATAAAAAATCAATAAGTTTTATGCTAACATAAAAATGGAAACAAAATGAAATAAAACAATCAAATAAAACAAAATTTATCCTAACACATTGGTAGCCTCCCAAGTAGCACTTGTTTAACATCATTAACTCGATGTATCGTTCATATTTACCATCAACCTAGGTTTATAATTAGTGGCTTGCTTCCACTCTTTTCTCCACATAGCGATTTAGTAGCCTATGAATAAACCATATGTTGAAAGATACTAATAAGGACATAATTGATCAAATTAAAAAATCCAATTAATTCCATTAATGCCCTTTTTTTTATAACAAATTGTTAATAAAATAAGGAATAATAAAACTCCTTGAATCTTTGGTTAACTCAAAAAGTTAGTCTTTTGGGAAGTGGGATTCATTTGTACTCAAGGTGACTATTAATAATTCATCAATAGTTTCCCTTATTTGACTCCTCCTCATGTTCTTTCTCAATCAACTTTGTCCATTCTTCTACTTTCTCTTCTTAGATAGAGGCTTCCACCTTTTCTTCTTCCTCAATACTCTTTTGCGTGGCAGTTAGCTTTAATTGTGGCAAGACCTTCTATTATTATATTTAAAAGACATTCTTCTTATTACTATTTTTGTAAAGATTTCGCTGAATCGTAATCATTCCATCCATCAGCATGAGAGTTGTTCCATTTTGAATTATAAGTAACCCTATATGGTGTACTCTAAGGCTAGTTTCATATGCAATATGGACACTTCCATATATAGTTTGGTGTTCGACATTTATGATTGTAATGGTTACCCCTACAAATGTCATAACACAGTATGGATATCAATTGATCTTCTAAATACATGGCACCATACGTTTCATTCCAAGTTTGTGATGTTGCCATATATGATGGCATATTATAACTCCTATGAGGATACTGTCCTCTTCATCCTTCCATTATAAGTTGTAGCTATTACGATGAACCTTAAATCCTAACATTAAGCTATAAACATAAAGTCAAAATAGATTAGATCAAAAGATAAATAGATGAATAAATAAATAAAAATAAAAAATAATGGTTAGATTAATAAAAGATAGGGTTTCCTAATATTAAAATCCCCGACAATGGTGTAAAAAATTGATTGAAAATTATTTTACTTATAAAGATTTATAAGTTTTAATAGTAAGTGCACAGTGTAGCTGTAGCTAGTACTGGCAAGTATAGATCGATCTCACAAGGATTGTAAGTACTAGCTAGTATTAACCCTTTTTATTACCTAAATGCCTAATTAGATAGTAAATTTACTTGAAAATCAAAGAAAAAACTAAACTAAAGTTGACACAAGAATAAACTCAAATAAACAAAACACTAAGAAAATTCAATAACAAATAAATAATATATAGGTGATGAATCTACCTAAGAATTCTTAAACACTAACCCTTTTATCATGCAATTAAACTATTGATTATTAAATGGTAGAAATTTCTATCTTATGTTAATATCTTTCTCAAAACTATTAACAACTAACCCTCATTTGATTAACTAAAATCTCTTTTTAGTTAAAACCCCTAAGATGGCATTATTGATTTATGAGTTTCGTTATTAAGTTTGAATCTAATCCAAAAGATTTATGTCTACCAATCTCTAGATTTGCTATGGTAGATCTATTCACAAAAAAGGATTTACCAATCTTAATGTTAATCATATGAAATCAAATAATGGATTAACATTTTGGACATATCGGTTCAAGACTATAATGTATAATTGAATCACAATAAATCAATCAATAAAATTGTATTGAATAAAAGATTAAATCATATTATCATCACAACTTAGGGTTCATCACACCTAGGCATTAAACAATTTAGTTTCTACACATAGAAGAAAAAAAACAATAACAAATATTCAGAAGAACAAATAGAAATCAAAGAATTTATATTCTAAATCTTAGAAATCAAAGAATTTATATTTTAAGTCTCTTTTTTCTCTAATGAATCTTCATGCAATTTGGATTGAATAACGCTATCTACCTGATCTTGTAACATAATCTTTATCTTTTCTTCATCCTCTGTTTAAAACTGCCTCTTCTCTATGTTTCTTAACTTTAAAAAATGCTTTTAATCTTACCCCTTCTTAATATTCCTTAGATGATATCCTTTTCTAATAAAAACTAGGGTTTTTGGGATATACACTTACACGGTTGTATAGGTGATATTATATCTCCAAAAACACATAAATTTGCAATTTCACACAGGCATAGTGACTTACACAAGCAACATACATGATCGCATATGTCAACATGTATATGGGCGTGTAACTCCACACAAGTAGGAATTGTGTTGTTAAAGCTTCATATGTTTACAGAGACTTACATAATCACTATACATGTTCATGTAAGTCAACAATTGCTTCAAATCCTCGTTCAATGCCATAATTTCATCTTAATTCTTCTCCTTTTAGTTCATGAAGGAAATTATCACCTACAAATAAAATCGAAGCAAAATAAGTATAAAAAATACTATCAAACCATTAAATAACAAGCAACACATAGTAAATATGGGTATATAAATATAGTTGAATAATTGTTTATCAAAATTTTTGTATTATCCCTAAGTTATTCATAGTTATTGTTTTATTAAAACTAAGCATTAATATTATGTAAAGGGACGAGCACACGTTATTTTTTCCCCTTATAAAGGAAGTAGTCAATCTCATAGACTAAAGTATGGAGATACTTAAACAAATATGTAGATGCTTATTAGAGAACAAGTTCACTAAGCTGGCACATATGAGAAATCCATTTATAATATTACTTGTATGTATATAGAAATTCTCATTGTGATGATTGTATAAGTGGTCCTCTCACTTGAGATCTCCAAATTGTTATGTTTTCATACTACTTATAGCATGTTCTAGTTAAGGATAACTTAGTTGGTAGTCATTGGATGTAACATAAACTATATAGAAGTAGTTAAGTGATTAATATAAGATTCATCACCCTAAAGTAATTGGGGAGAATGTTTCATTGTTCTCGATTAGTATTAATTCAAGAACCTTGGACAAGGTAAAATGACACTTTTTAAAATACTTTATAAATTTTATTAATTGAATTAGTAACTAATGATGGAGAACTAGTATAACTGACTCTAAATATCATAGACATTAATTCATGCACTATGTCTAATTAGAACATTGTATGATTAAAGGATTAAATTATACGAAAAATCATGCACGAAAAGACTAGTCAAAACTACTTTGACATTTTTAAATACTTGGGTGATCCTAAATTGTTGCTAGACACAAAGCTTGATCAATGGATATAAATTGTTTAAATAGAAAATTATAGTTTAACTTATCTAAATATGATTTAGGGATATAATTTATATACATTGCCAATATTTAGGAACCTAATTGTTCACACACAAAGAATAGGTTAAAGAGAGAAAAGATATTTTAATTAATTTGGCCTTAATTGTAATGTTTGAAAAATTTTATAATTAAATGTTAAATATTTAATAAATAAGGATCAATATGAGATATTAGTTCTTATTTGGGCATAAATGGTATTTAATTAGAATTATTTGTAATTACAACTAAAGTTTAATTGAAATTAAAATTTAATTATAATTAAATTACTAAAATATTTAAATCCCATTATAAATAAGCTTAAGTTCTAAGAGAGCTAGCACTGCTTGTCCACCCTCTCTATAATAGTTACAGAGTTCTCTCAACACGTTCTATAGATACCATTAGAGGTCAGATACTTGTCCAACAATAGTGGTTGAAATGAACCAATTTCAAAAATGGTTTGAGGGATACTT
>JAOTAZ010000005.1:24076146-24093083 GCA_025629785.1 Erythroxylum oxycarpum
TTAGTTAAGGGATGAATATGTGTGGGAAGTTGTTGATGAATGGTTTAAGTAATGGTTTAATCTTTTAGGGTTAATGAATATATTGTGTTTGTAAATGATTTTGGGTTGGAATGAGTTTAGAAATGAAGTAAGAATGATGTTTTAAGGTTAACATGAGTTATTTTTGAAAGATGGGAAGTGTATGGATGAAAAATGTCAAAAGATCAGGTTTCGGGAGATTTCTAGGCCCGCACATCGTGACTTGCTCATGTGCACGTCGCGGCGTGCGCCAGCTTTTTCATCGCGGCGAGCTCCTTCGTCGCGACGTGCGATAGCTCTCTCGTCATGGCGAGACCCAGTTTTCCAGCACTGACTTGCTTTAGTACTTTGGGCATATTGGAATTACAATTGAATGGGGATTGTTTTTATTGTTAAAGGACATCAAGGAAGGCAAGAAGAGCAAGTGTGAGGAACCTTTGAGCAAGTCTTTAGGCACGAAAATCAAGGTGAGTTTCAGGTTTATAATAGAGTAAATAAGCCCTTCAATGTTATCTTTGAATCAACAAAGTTTAATGATTTAAATTGCATCCTAAGTGTTGCATTTATTTGCTTTTTGAATGAATTGCGAAATTGTTATATGCTGGCTATATGAATTGTGTGGAGGATTGATAAAGAGATTTTAAAAAGGAATTTTCTTTTCAAAAGGATACATGTCTATGAAATCATGTTTTCAGAAATGATTTTTGCAAGGATATCAAGTTTATGACAAGAAAGTACCTTTTGGGCAACAAGTTTACAAGTTTTTGAAATCTACATGTTATGTGGGTTTGGTCATGGTCCATTCTATTGTCAAGTACACTTTGACTTAAGGCTTCTCCCGCTTGCCCGCTAGTGGTATGAAGCTCCTTCATGGACTCCCTCATGTTCACGACTACACAGGACTACTATATGGGATTGTGTTAGCTCGTTCTGTTTATGACTACACAGGACCCTTTTGGGGAAATGTGCTAGATCGTTCTATTTATGGACCTCCCAAACCATTCTAATACGTTTATATGCTCTTGATTTATTTGACAAGATTGATGCATTCATGATTTGCGCTTTGTGCATTATTTGAAAAATCGAGAATTTCATGAAATAAGGTTTTATGATTTTTAAATGTGAAATTACTATGATTTCGAAAATGTACCAAGGAAATGAGTTTTGAAAATGGTTTTTGCTTGTTTCTCGTTTATAAACATGTTATCCATGAGCTGTAAAGCTCAGCCCCCTTTCATTCCCATCTCCAGGTATCGAACAGGAGATCGGATGAAAGAAAGTCAAGGCATTTTTTCGATCATGAATGTGTAGTATTTTAAGTTAATTTGTTGTAAGATTCAGATCTTAGTCATGTTAAGAATTTTTGGCACAATTATATCATATGTATTTTGATATTGTATTATTTGAAGTATATTTTTATTTTGAAATGTAAATAATGAGTTATGAATTTGTGCATTGAATTGAGGTATGAATGTGACTCGGATATGGATGAATGTGATTGAATGTGATACGAGTCCGGACAGGAGGTCCGATGATACTGATGTTGAGAATTATAGAAGTGCTTCGGTTATATATGATGAGAAAGAAAAATTTGTACCGTTTTGTATTGGTTTGGAACGATTGTTATATGTTTCCAACGCGACGTTTTTCAAAAATATTCATTCACGGATGTCGGAAATTTGTTTCAGTTCGATTTGTTTTCGATTTTTTCGCCTTATGTTTTTGCTTTAGATTTGAGTCGGATCCGTAAATGATTTGTTCCCACAATATGATTTGATTGAACCGTTCGTTTGCTTTCATTCGATTGAATTGTGTTTCGCCTTTTATTTCGCTTGGTTATGACCAGAATGGGAATTTTGGATTTTCTTTCCTTCTTTCGCTCGATTTATGATCCAATTTGTCTTTCGTTTTCTTTCGCATTTTGTTATCCGATTTTCTAATTCGATTCGTTTGATTCGATACTTTCACCTTGTCATTTCGTTTGTATACTTTGACTTTCGCCTCTTGTTCCGTTCTTTTGAATTCGATTCGTTCATTAGTTTCGCTTTGTTTTCGTTTCTGTTTTTCGTTTCGCTTATGATTTTGCTTCCGCTTTATGATTTCCAATTCATTTGTTCTTCGCTATTTGTTTTCCGTTTTTCATTTCCATTCCTTCGATTTCAGCTTTCACGTGTGTTTCTGCAATTTGTTCTTCATTTTTCAAATTCGAATCGTTTGATTTTGTTTTCTGGTTAGGATCCGGTTCCGAGATCGGGTCCCAACATCCTCCGGTCCTCAATGGAATAGTCAATATCGGTGTCTTAGTCAACCAATGCTTCAGCTCCTCAAAGCTCTTCTGGCATTCCTCGTTCCATCTGAACATTACATTTTTCCTCAGAAGTTTTATTAGATGGGCTGAGATCAAGGAACTTGACAAACCTTCGGTAATATCCAGCCAATCCTAGGAAGCTTCAGATTTCAGACACATTCCTTAGAGCTTCCCAATTCATCACTACCTCTATCTTCTTTGGACATACCTGTATGCCTTGTCCAGTCACTATATACCCCGAAAACACTACCTGATCCAGTCAAAATTCACACATACTGAATTT
The DNA here is from genome assembly GCA_025629785.1 of Erythroxylum oxycarpum. NCBI lineage: Eukaryota > Viridiplantae > Streptophyta > Magnoliopsida > Malpighiales > Erythroxylaceae > Erythroxylum > Erythroxylum oxycarpum. Next base: position 24,078,756 of record JAOTAZ010000005.1, read on the forward strand.
GGCATACAACTACTTTTTCCTTAAAATATGTAAAATGATTTTCAAATGCTTAGCATGCTCTTCTCTGCTCATGGAATACACTAAAATTTCATCGATAAACACTATCACAAAGCAGTCCATGAAAGGTTGAAACACCTTATTCATCAAGGCTATAAATGCTATCGGGGTATTAGTTAACCCAAACGATATAACTAAGAACTTGAAGTGCCCATACCTACTCCTGAATGCACTTTTAGGTAAATCAGTCTATGCTATCTTCAACTGATAATACCCCGATCTAAAATCCAGCTTAGTGAATACCCAAGCTCCCTGTAATTGATCGAGTAAATCATCAATTCTAGGCAACGGGTACTTGTTCTTCACTGTCACCCGATTCAATTGTCTATAGTCTATGCATAACCTAAAAGTCTCATCTTTCTTCTGTACAAACAACACTGGTGCTCCCCAAGGTGAAACACTGGGTCTTATGAACCCCTTTTCTAACAACTCCTATAACTGAGCTTTCAACTCCTTCAGTTTTACAAGTGCTATCCTATATGAAGGAATAGATATAGGTTCAATACCTGGAACTAGATCAATGGTGAACTCTATTTCCCGATTTGGAGGTAAGCCAGGTAATTCGGCGAGAAACACATCCAAAAATTCCCTAACCATGGGAATATTCTGCACATTTTGCTCAACTCTAGTGTCAATGATGTGGGCCAGATAAGCCTCACATCCTTCTTGCATCAACCTCAATACACTTATAAAAGATATCAGCCTAGCTGACACTGCTTAACTAATTTCTCTAAATACCGCTCTTGGCTGACTAGGAGATTCTAGTACCACCTCCTTGGTATAGCAGTTCATGACAGCCCTATAAGTAGTGAGCCAATCCATGCCTAAGACAATATCTATCTCTCTCAGCTGTAGTATAATAAGATTTTCCTTTAATACTACTTGATCAATCTGAATCCAGCATCTTGTGCAGACTTCTCTTCTCACTGTAGTACTACCTATTGGCATACTCACCTCTAATCCATACTTCATCTACTCTCTATCATAATGCAACCTAGATGCCAAATGCGGTGCGATAAAGGAATGTATAGATCCTGGATCTAGCAATGCAAATGCTTCATAATCATAACTAAGAAGCACACCTACAATGAAATTCGGAGAGTCCCGTGCTTCCTACCTAGTTATAGGTCTAGGACTGGGGCCTGCTGCCCCGTGCCTCAGTCCTCATAGAAGAAATCCTAGAGCTCACTCTGCCTCTACCTATACCTCGACGTCTTTATTCGGACCCACTATCTTTACTCTACTGAACAGTAGCTTCACTCACAGATCTCCCACTCACACCAAACTGGGCTATACCAATGACAGGACAATCTCTGATTCTGTGCTCTAAAGAACTACAACGAAAACAAGCTCTTGATAATGACCAACACTCACCAGCGTGCCTCTTCCCACAATGCTCACACGAGGGCAACTAACTCTGAACTGTACCTATTCCACTACAAGATTGTACACAACCACCCATCTGTCTGAATCCTGACTGTATTGATCCAGCTGGTGGTATGCAGGCTCTGTTTTGGTGCTTACTAAATCTTCTGCCAGAACCGCTCTGATTCTCACTAGACCTCTCATTAGCTGCTCAATTTTGATTTAAGCAGCACTCAACCCTGTGAAACTACTCAAGTTTGAAATTTTCAACCTTGTTTTGATCTCTATATTGAGTCCATCCTCAAACCTCATACACTTATATTTTTCAGTAGGAATCAAAGCAGTAGCATAACCCATCAACTCGTTGAATCGGATCTCATATTCTACCACTGACATCCTTACCTGCTTCAAATCTAGGAACTCTTTTATTTTCCTAACAAAGTAGATCTTGGGCATGTAAGTTTATTTGAAGACCCTCAGAAAGTCCTCCCACTTCAGATGGCAAGGCCTGGTGGTACTGCCTGGGATAATCTTCCATCACTAATAAGCAGGGCCCTATAGTAAGGACACTGCATAGTCAAACCTCTCGTCCGACTCGTAGTCCATCTGATCAAAAACTCTCTCAGTCCTTTCTAACCATCTTTCGGCCTATAGGGTTTGTGCTGCCATAGAAATCCACAACCCCCTACTTTTGAAATGTAACACCCCACTCCCGCAAGACCCGAACCTGACATCAAGGGTGATGTCCGAGCTCGCGCCCGTGAAAGTGGCATGCTAGAGCGGTCAGTCAGTTACGGTCGGTACAAAATTTTCAGACATTGCAGAAATAAAAATATATTTGACAGACACAATTGGCAACCGATCCCGACCTCTTCCTTTACTCTAATGCAGTAAGCATACTCCCATTCGCCGGACGGGGTATTCTTCAGAGTCCTGAAAAATATTGGCAAATTTTGGGTGAGTTTTGCGAACTCAATAAGTGACCATCATCGATGGCTCACTCAACACATAACACATATAGATCACATTTCACAGTTATATAACACAAATCATAGTTTAGTTCCTTCCCATTCATTATTACAAAATCAGTTACATTATGTATATGCAAGATGCATGTGACTCACTTTCCAGTTATTATGTTGTTGTGACCGAGCACATAACAGTAAACAGTGGACGCTTAGCGTCTAGGAAGTAGAACTTCCTTCAGTATCAGTCAGTAGATGCTTGGTGTCTAGGGAGTAGAACTCCCTTCTAGCTTAAAGCTAGCAGTAACAGTATCAGTATCAGTGGCGACTCGGTTCACAACTGCCATTATGTGTCATGCATTCATGAAATGCAATGCAATATGCACGATCCCATTTTCAATGTACTCGATCGGTCAATCAGTCAAGCAAACAGTATTTTATCGATCGGATATCGATCGGTAAATCACACTTCCATTTTATCAATCACAGTTTCAATATATGCAATGCACGTGTGACTCTTTTTCCAGTTTTATTACAGTATTGTGACCGAGCGCATAAACAGTGTTCAGTGATCAGTAGACGCGTCTGGGGAGAATTATCTCCCTTCGAGCTCTAGGCTCTTTTCAGTATCAGTATCAGTAGCTGCTCCGGTCACAACTGTTATTATCAGTTCATGCATTTGTGTATGAAATGCATATGATCCAAATTCACAATGCAGTCAGATAGCACAATTATTCCCATGTATTCGATCAGTTCATGTATGCAGAAATGTATATTATCACAATCAGTTCCCATATACAGCTCGCATAAATCAGTTGATTAGGTTCTATTGATCGACCAGTCTATACTCTTCGATCGGTCAGTCAGTGCACAGAGATCAGGTAGTCAGTGCTCAGTTCATCGATCGGTTAGCCAGTGCTGATCGATCGATCAAACAGTTCATCGATCGGTCAGTTAGTGCTGATCGATCGGTCAAACAGTTCATCGATCGATCAGTCAGTGCTGATCGATCAGTTAGTGCTGATCGATCGGTCAAACAGTTCATCGATCGATCAGTCAGTGCTGATCGATCGGTCAGACAGTTCAATATCATGTCGCTCACATACCCATCGATAGTTCCATTTCAAAGTCACCTCGGTTTCGTCCTAATGCCAGTAAGTTGGTCAGTCAGCCATTTATCGGTCGTTCAGCGTAATACTTTTATATCCGTTTACGTAATCGAATCCCAGTCTTAATTGTCAGTCGATCGATCAGTCCATTCCCCTCGATCAAATCGATCGGTCAGTCTACTCATATAACCGTCTATTAACTCCATCAAGTTCTCATAACCACTTCGCAGTCATCACACAGTGTCATCAATCTCTATAGGTCGGTCAATCATATTTTCACTTTATTTTATCGATCGATCACAGTTCTGTTTAATCATATTTCTATTTCCTCAGTCGGTCGGTTAGTCTTATTTCCCACTCACAATTCTGTTCTATCGCTCAGTATTCAATCACATTTCTATTTCCTCGACCGGTCGGTAATTCTGTTCTAGCGATCGGTCATTCAGACCTCCATTTGATCGATCAGTCCACCACATTTCTACTTATCAATCAGTTAATCACCATATCATTCTATCGATCGGTCGTTCACCATAGCATTTCTATCGATCGGTCATTCTATCAATCGGTCATCATTCGTTAAGCACTTTATTCCACTTTGATCGAACACTCTTTCTCAATTTACCAATCGAACGCGTGGACGAGTTGAGCGGTCACGGAAGGACTGAGCTATCGACAGAGAACAAAGGTCGCTTGACCAAAACAAACAGGTCGAGCGAACAAGCTGAGCAATCACTCGTGGAAGGGCGAGCAACAGAAGTCGAGCAACAGAATACCGAACAAAATAGGCCGAGTCGGTTAGAACAATAGAGCAGGTCGGTTGGCATAATGACCAAGCTACTAACACAAGGAAAGAGGTCAGTCGGTCACAAATTGACCGAGCGACAAACAAGGTTGGTCGACACAAATAACCGAGCAACTATCATAAGGGATTTTGATGCAAGGTCGGTCGACACAAATGACCGAGCAACTATCACAAAGGCTTGCAAAGCAAGGTCGGTCGGCCACAAATAACCGAGCGACTAACATAACAAAAAGAGGTCGGTCGGTTACAAATCAACCGAGCGACTATCACAAAGGATTTCAAAGCAAAGTCGGTCGGCCACAATGACCGAGCGACTAACATAACAAAAAGAGGTCGTTCGGTCACAAATCAACCGAGCGACTATCACAAAGGATCACAAAGAATTTCAAAGCAAAGTCGGTCGACCACAATGACCGAGCGACTAACACATTGGATTTCAAAGCAAGGTCGGTCAGTCATATTTTCACTTTATTTTATCGATCGATCACAGTTCTGTTCAATCACATTTCTATTTCCTCAATCGGTCTGTTGGGCCCCGTTCTCAAAGCCCAACGATCAAATTGAAATCGAAGACCAAGAACATAAGCGAGTTTCCTAAACTCCTTAACCCTCACGAAAAACCCTAAATTTAGACAATATTCAAGCCATAAAGGCGAGCCATCAAAACAAATATCACAAAACTACAATTGAATTCTTTTAAAAGGTAGCTATAGGTCTCTAGTTTATGTAGAAACAAGAATCACTCCAATCGGAGCTCTATAGCTCAAGATATGCTAAAAAAATTTAAACTAAACTCATTACCCGACCAAGCTCTCCAACCAGACCACTCACTTTCAAAAGATCAAGCTTTTAGGATTGGGAACCAATGACCATGAAATTTTAATGAAAGGTAGGAAAATATGTTAGAAACTAATGCCACAAGTTTTGCCTCAAACGGAGGTCGGACAAAGGAGATATGACCTAATTAATACCATGCGTTCAAAACCGGATTTCCTATTGAATATACTTTAGTAAAAACGCAATACCTTTTGCTACCAATGTCTTATCAAATTTTACAGTTAGAAAGAAGACATATAGGGCTACAACTCGTATTAGAGGCCACAAAGCGAGATTCGGCCTCTACACTGGTCACAAACGCAAATTACTTCCGGTGACCTGAAGTTGTCCGTTAAACAGACACGCATGTCCGTTTAATGGACAGGGGCTGGCCAGACACTCCAATTTGACCCGAAACTGTCCGTTAAACAAACAGGGACGTCCATTTAACGGACAAGTACGGGGCAAAGTGCCCCAAACCTACTTCTAAGCCTTTCTAAAGCCCCCAAACTCCAACCTAACATCAAAACAACTCCTAATCTCTTCAAATTCAATCTTTTGGATGAAAATCAACATCAAAACCAAGTAAATAACAATCTAAATACATCAAACTTCCCAAATTCAACTCAAATACTCAAGTCATTCTCAACCTTCCAATTCCAACATACTATCCTATCAACTTCATCATTTACACAACTCATCTAGCACCAACCACAAAGACAATTCTCAAGCAACATAAATATATATATCCAACACATTCACGATTTTGCAAAGGTTACCATTCAAGCATAATGAACTTCCAAGTTCTTCATTCATTTCCATTCAAAAGAAGAGTTCATACAATATTCTCATTCATAGCTTTACAAAACATATCGATATTGCATCCAACAATTACACAAGTTCAAAATACATTTGATGCTCCATGATCAATATGCTATCTAAAGCTATTCAAAATCTAGCTAATAACCAAAATGCAACCGCTACTCTCTCGCGATTGATCCAAACGCCTTGCAAGGACTACCGGTCTTCGGGGACTGCACCTGAGGGAGGAAAAACATGGGTTGAGCTTGACAACTCAGTGGCTAAACCATTTATAGCCAATGGCTTCGATCCACACAAGCAACCAATACGCATACAAACAACATAATTAAGCATAAATACTTAGCATGGGAAATCAACACATACACACAAGTAATATTTCACAATTCAATCATCATCATCACATGACTTATGCAATTCAATTCAATTTATAACATACTTAATTATCCAATGCAATGCACAACTCAAATGGCTTGAGGGTTCCGTGAACAAAATGACTAAACAGAAGTTTATGTCGTGAATCGAAACGAGTCCATTTTTGGATCTCGTGGGCCCAAAGTAGGCAGCCGGGATAAGGCTTAGTTTGTCATTGTGTACATGACTCAAAACAGTCCCCTCTTGCCCAAACAAGCACATAATTCATTCAAAAATCAAAATGCCATGATTTCTCTTAATGGTATACAATTCTATCAAATATCCAACATGCTCAATGGGTATCATGACACAATCACACTTTCATGCATTTCATCCATTCAATATACATCATAATCACACAATTAATCATTTCATAGCACACAACAAACAATTTCCCTTTAGCACATAACTATAAAGGGTTTACCCACCTCAACTTGAATTTTCCAAAGTCACTAGCTTTCTTCTTCTTGTCTTTGATTTGGTTCTTGATTGCCTAAAACACAACACAGTTCATCAATTTCCATCCTCTTCTTGCTAAATTTCGAAAATCCTCTTTTAAAAACCCTAAAAATGACATAATCCACTTCAATCCTTAATCTAACTCAATCATACATCCTAGAGGTTAGAAAAACTCAACCCTTACAAGAAAAGATTTAAAAACCCTAGAAATCACTATTCATCATCTTCTCCACTACACTTTCTCTCTCTAAACTCTTCTCCATCACAAGACTTCAATCCTTTCTCAACCAAATCATGAAAAAGTTGAAGAACATACCTTAAAACCTTGCTTCTCTCCCTTTTCCACGAAATTCCTTGCTTTTTCCCTTAGATTTCTCTTCTTTCTTCTCTTCTTCTTCTCTTCTTCTTCTCTTCTTCTTCTTCTCTCTCCTAATTCACGAAATCTGCTCCCTCTCTTCTATATTTTTGCTTCTTTTTAACTCTAACTTTCCCCATTTTACCCTTCATTAAAAGTCCCTTTCCAACTATACCCTTGGTTGGGTTTCAATGATTCCAACTAACTCCTTAACCACTAGTTTCAAGCTAACTAACTCCTAATCCTTTCTTTATTAATACAAACCATTTACTACTCCACCTAACACACTACATTAATACATTTCATTAATTTCTAACTTACTACACATTAATCCCACTTCACCTACTACCTTAGCTTAAATTTAATTCTAACTAAATTCTAATTTAATCTAACCCCCAAATTCTAATTAATGGTCAAATTTCTAATAAAAAAAATTTGGACCATTAAGCAAACACAATTAGCCAATCAAAATACACATAAACAATCAAATAAGCAATTAAGCAAAGAAAAAGAAATCAAGGTCTAACAACTTTCGTACTATAAGTATACTGATTATATCTCATAATATAAAAGGTATTGTTCCTACGAGGATTAATATTCAAATATTCACCCAATAACTTGAATGCATTTTATATAAAGTAATCAAAAATTGAATGATTTGAATTAAAATAAATTAACTAAAAGTGAAAGAACTAATAAAACCAAACCATTGAATAATTGAATAATTTAAACATAGCAATGAGAATAAAGTTAATCAGTGATGGAAAATTAGGAATTATTTTGTCCTTGTTTTGTCTTCCCTTTATCTTGTTGATTTAATCATGCTTGATCCTAGATATCCTAAGATTTTGATCACCCTCTCTTGGGATCTAATCAAGTAATCCCATTTGAAATCGATAATAATAGAAACACCTGTCGATTCATAAAACTACTACCAATTATTCAATTGGATTTGAAGCAATCCTAAGGATAATTAATTCACAATTAAGATCTCTCTTCAAATGTTTATTAATCTGTTATTTGTAACTTTATTAAGCTACCAACTCATTTTGCGTACCTTAACACATATGACTTGATTCAATTTCTCAATTTATTACCAAGTATAAGCACAACAAATATCACAAGGTATTGATATATCTATTGAATTAAAAAATAAAGTTTAACAAAAATAGATCACCCGTTCATACTTTATTAAGCATTATACTAAGCATAATGTCTTATCAGGTGTTTACTCTCCCCCATTCTTATTATATAAATTAGTTCATTATAAAAATTATTCACAGGCTCTTTATGAATATGATTCTTTCTCACCATTGCTTTAAGTTTAGTTTTGTAGGGTTAGGTTTGAATTTTGGGTATGCTTTGAATACATCAAGCATGATAGGAGAGCTTATCTTCTTTCTTGGACTCCAAATCAAACAAATGAAGGAAGGTAGATTTATTAATCAAACAAAGTACATTAAAGAACTACTCAAATGCTTCGAACTAGATCAAGCCAAATGATTAATGAAATCTTTAAGCATCATAACAAAGTTGAACAAGGATGAATAGGGGCAATCTAATTAATGTAAAGTTCTATAAAGCTATGATTAGTAGTTTACTTTATCTTACTACAAGTAGGCTCAATATTATATTTAATTATGGTTATATGATATATTTTAATCAAGTCCTAGAGAGTCTAAATTTTTAGCCATCAAGTTCATTTTTAGATATTTATGTGGTACCATTTTGTTAGGACTTTGGTACCCTAAGCATGCTTTTTTTTTTTACTTCATTGGTTATTTAAACATGGATTATACCTACAATATTTATCAATTCCTAGGAAGTGCATATCAGTCTCATAATTTAGCAAGAAATAAAATTCAATTGCCTTATCAACTATGGAAGCCCAATATGTGGTAGTTAGTAGTTGTTCTATATAAATTTTATGTCTTAGACAACAACTAAGAGATTATGTTATAGACCATAAAAAGATATAAATTAGGTATGATAATACTAGTGATATTTATCTCACATAGAACCCTATTTAGCACTATAAAACTAAGAACGTAGAAATTAAATATCATTTTATTAGAGATCATATGAAAAATGAAGATACTGAGTTAAAATTTGTGCGTGTACAACACCAGTTGGCTTATATTTTCACTATATCTATGATCGAATTTTGCATAGTTAGAAAATGATTTGAAGGAAACTTTATATGATGAATGTCTCTTTGAATATTTATAATTAACCTTGATTGGCATTTCTATGATTCTTTATATGGTCTATTATTTTAGTTTGAGTTTTAAGGTTGTTTCTTAAGTTATCAAGATATACTGGTTGGCCAATATCTCATTATGGTCAATTAGTATCCTAAAAAATCTGCAATTGTTTTTTCTTTCTAGTATGGTTGTACTGATTTTGGTCACATGTACTAGTCAACCACTTAGTCACATTAGTCAACCAACATCCTTTAGTCGTTGATCAATATAATCTTTCACTTTAAAATTTTTTTCCACCAAGTTTATGATGAGTTTGGTCAATAATATTAGTCTACCAACACTAGGAATTAGTTCACCAATATATTCAAAAGGTTGAACACTAACAAAATCAACCAAAAAATAACTCAAAGATTGAACATTTATTTACTACCAATCATCTAGAGCTAGAAAGGAATTAAATCCAATGCATGGTTAATATAGAAAAGAACAAATTTAGCCTAAGTACAATTGATAAAAAGGACAATTAAGGATAATATCACTCACTAACTTATTCCCAGAGCTTTTGGAAACAAAGAAGATGATGTTGGAGACAAGGTTGTCCTCAAATATAAACTACTTACTTTGCTTATTAAGATTGGTTTAGGTAACTTAGAGAGTTGTTATTGGTTTTGACTCCTTGACGTCATAAATTCTAGTTAATTTTTCTCTTCTTAATGAATACCTTTTATTTTCAAAGAAAACTTACATGAGAACTATGTTATCTCAACTTCGTGTTTAGACAAATTCAAAGAGTATAATCTTGTTCAATTTTTCATAGGACAAAGATAGGAATCCTTGATTATTAAGACTTGCTTGTAAGTCTTGAAAATTTTCTATTGGTCTATAAGAGTCAAAACCATATTTGACTTAGGTAATATGGCTTATGTCACTAGAAAACAAAGGATGTTCGAGCTCTTAAAGTTATTCTTTTCCAACGTCTCTTTACCAAATACAACATTATTTCTTTTGGTGGACACTTCACCTTTCTAGGTCATGATGGTCATTGGTTCCTTTATACTCTCATATTTGGTAAGAATATTCATCTTGTTAACTTCATTCTAGACAACATGGTCCATTTCAATAAAACTAAGAAAAGAAACCAACACATTCCATATGCTCTTTTCCTTAGTCTTATCTTTCAACACTTTAATATACTCCTAATGAACATAATGTTGATTTTGATTTATTTATTTGCTTTCTCCACTCCGAATTATATGGGCTACTAATTGGTTGATGGCCAAATGGCTCAATTATACTAGTGGTATCAACTCCAACTGTAGCGACCTTCATTGACACATAAAGCTCCCCATATGAAGTTAGTCTTAATGAGCCTCTCCTTATCAAGTTCTCTATAGATGATGAGGCCACTACCTCGTGACCACATTATAAGTCTCTACCTAATGCTTTTCTAATATCTATTGAGTTCTAGCTAAATATGTTGAAAGGTGTACTTGATACTTTTCTAGACATCACGATGCACAATATTAATACCTATGTAATTTGATTTAGTCTTGATTTTCTCCTTCGATTAACTGATTTTTTAATATTTTAGAAAGGAGAGAGACTTTTAATGATATTAGATATATAGGGAGTAATGACGTATGTGGTGAAGTAACATTTGTATATGTAGTGACTTTTATAACTATGAGATTTTATGCTTAAGTAAATTTTTTTATATATGTGGACATTCCTTTTACTTGATATTAAATTTGTCCATTTTTCTTAATGCTCAAGTATGATTCATGCTGTTGGGCCCCATTTTCGGAGCCCAACTATCAATTTCTGATATTGAAGAATGTTAGGCCCGAGTCTCGACCCTAAGGCTAATCCCGAGGTGACCAGTCCAGATAGTCGTGTAAGGCAAAAGCAGAAAATATTGCAATTGAAACAAATCTCAGCGTGGCAGCAAAGAGAAGTTTGTCGTGGCAGAAGGCATTCTTCACCGCGACGAAGTCGTAAAAAGGGTATTTTGCCGCGGCAAACCCATGGAGTTACCTCTATGGGCCCTTTGGGAAAATTTTGCCACGGTGAAAATCCCAGAATCTGAAATCCGACATCCAACATTCAACCATTTAAAACAAACACATACATTCAAATCTAACAACAAGCTAAGAATACTCATACACAAAGGAACTTCAATTCTTCACATCATTATAAATATCAAGAGTTTGAACAAACTTTACTTACATAACATCATACATATCAAAGCTTAAAACAAAATATATATGGATGCTTAATGTTGGTATGCTTATAAAGCTATCCCAAAATAGTTAATAACTTAGTACAAAGATCTCTAACTATTGTGGAGTTTTCGATGTCTTGCAAGGATCAACTGTCGTCTTGAGTTGCACCTGAGGAGGAAAAATAATGGGTTGAGCTACACAGCTAACTGGCTAATATATTTATAGCCATCGGTAATTAGCACAAATTCAAGCATATGAATGTATATAAGTCCAAAAATTCTAGCACTCATACTATATTTAAGCAATTTACACATTCATCACATTTATCTCAATTCACAAAACAACTTGATATGCTTCATACTTAACAGTTCAAATATGCAATGCACAACAAATGCCTCGAGGGTTCCATAAAATAGAATGAGAAAACCGTAGTTTACCCAATGAACAAAATGAGTCCATTTCGGAGCTCGGTAAACTCCAGCCGTCACTGCATCTTCAAGAGATAAGAAATGATTAGGCACGCATAGCAACCAGAAACTTCACAACTCGGGACAAATCCAAGCTACCCATAGTGGAAGTCGGCGGTGGAAATGGAAGATAAAATCTATACAAAGATTTCCCCCAGGGAATCCTGAAGGGAACCCTGGGTGGAGAGGCCGTGAGTACTTTCTCTTTTTCTCTCTTCACTCTCTGTCTCTGAATGTTGTCTTTGTGAAAGATCGATCCCCCGTAACCTAATTTGGCAATGTTTATATAGGATGGATCGAGTCGGGTCAGTACAGTAATTAGCACAAATTTAAGCATATGTATGTATATAAGTCCAGAAGCACTCATACTATATTCAAGCAATTTACACATTCATAACATTTATCTCAATTCACAATACAACTCAATATGCTTCATACTTAACGGTTCAAATATGCAATGCACAACAAATGGCTTGAGGGTTCCATGAAATAGAATGAGGAAACCAAAGTTTACCCCATGAACAGAATGAGTCCATTTCGGAGCTTATATGTCACAAGTGGGCAGCCGGGAGAAGGCTCTTGTCAACGTGCACGTGACGAACAGAATGGTTCCACTCTTGGCCAAACAGAAGCACATAATCATGCGCAGAATCATTTTATCAAAATGATATGCTTTCATGCTTTTTCTTCTTTCTTTTCATTTGTACAGAATGCCATGACAGGTATCAAGGCATAACATGATCAAAATCATAATTTACTTATATCAAATATCATGCTTCTTTCACGGCATAAGGAAATCAGAATCATTATAAATTTTCAACAATCATTTTCAAACAATTAATCACATATTTAATCAAAATTTCGTGCACCTTTCAATGCATAACATAAAACACATATTCACACATAGGCAAGAATTTGCCAATCACACAATAACTGTTACTACATCACCCACCTAATTTCGCTTGAAAATCCAAGTTCAATGTCTTTCCTCTTGCTCTTGGATCGAGTCTGCTTGGTTTCCTATAACAAACCAAGCTCTCATTAAAACAACATTCAAAGGAAATTCATAAAGCTTCAATAATCAAAAGGGCTAAAATTGAACTATAACCCTTTCAAAACTTAGACTCTCGGGTCAACTTTTCCATGATCGTTATGATCAAATAGATGAAGACATTTAGTAACACTTCCTTCTAGAAAAATGTTCTTCATTGTCTTAAGTTTCTAGTGGCACTAGGCTCATTCAATTTCCTTCAGAAATATGGAAGTTATACCCCAAACATATTGGGATTATCCTTATGCTGAAACAATAATCTATACTCAACTTCCATCCAAAACTTTAGATCCTTAGAGACTGAATTAAAATTTAATTTCTTCATAAAACTTGTATCTCTATGTATCTAGTTTAAGCCAAATCACAATCACTCAATTTAGACATCTACAACAAAAGTTATGCCCAAAATACTAAAACATGTCTGCGCAAGAAAATAGATTTCACCGCAAAGAAATCAGAAGTTCGCCGCGGCGAACATTTCCAGAAACCTCCCGAAGACCTATTTTTTGACATTCTTCATCTATATACTTCCCATATTTCAAATATAACTCATCTTAATCCTAAACCATCATTCTTACTTAATTTCTAAGCTCATTCTAACCTAAAATCATTCGCAAACACAACATAATCATTAACCCTAGAAGATCAAACCATTTTTCATACACCATTCAACAACAACTTCCTACACACATTCAACCCCATTTTCACTTCTAACTATCACTAAATAAGGTTCATTCATCAAATCACTAGAGGTTAATGCTTATACTTACTTGCTTTAACTTCAAATCTTCAAGATCTTCTTTTCTCTTCTTTTCCTCTCCTTCCAAGATACTCTTTTCTTCTCTCCCTCATTCACAACATTTCTTCTTCTAATTTATACTCTTAATAATTATAAGATAACCCTTATGACCTTCCACTTATGCCTTAAAACTTAAAGGTTTAAGTGTTATGCCAAAAATGCCCTTATACATTATTTCAACATTAATACCTTAATTCCATCAATCCAAGCAATAACTCCTACTAACATTGGCATGCTAATAACTCCAAAATTGTTGGCCCCTAAAATTTTTTTTGATGAATAAAATGAATTATGAGGTTTGATGGATTAATTTTTGGAGCTCATTATTATTGTTAAGGTTAGTAGGGTTTTTATGACATAGGTTAATTGAAGTTAAGTGTAAATGTTGTATGAATGAGAAAGCATGATGAGCATCCTTATGTAT
>JAOTAZ010000005.1:24152631-24175374 GCA_025629785.1 Erythroxylum oxycarpum
AATCTTCTAAGAGCCTGCACATTAATGGTTGAAGATCAAGAGATCAACATATATATGTCCAAAAGCCAAAGAAAAAAAGAGATTGCTCAAGACTTGTTCTAAATTGCTCTTATCTTATTTCCAATCTGTATTGAGCATTGTGCTTACATCTTTATATCATCGTATTTGAGAGTTAAGTGATTAGAGTAGAATCACTCTTGTAGTAGGATTTGAGCTGGAAGTCAAATCAGATTGTGAGGTAGCTTGAGCCAAAAATCAAGTGGTTGTTAGGTTAGCTTGAGCCAGAAGTCAAGTGGTTGATAGGTTAGCTTGAGCCGGAAATCAAGTGGTTGTGAAGTAGCTTGAGCTGAAAGTCAAGTAGTTCACACTGAACTAAAAAGTGTAGTAAAGTGATTTGCCAAATCCTAAGTAGAAGCTTAGGTAGATGACGTAGGTCTTAGCACCGAACCTCTAAAAAAAAGTGTTTGCTCTTCTTCTCTATACTCTTAATTTAATTTGATTAAAATTTTTTGTGTGTATTAATTCCGTTTTTTGTAGAGCTTATTGAAAAAGATTAAAGATCTATTTAACCCCCCCTTCTAGATCGTTTACATCCTATGCACTGCATATGCATGACATAAATGATTAAATGATATTGAATGTGAAATAACTAAACAAGTATATGTGCTTCAATATGGTTGTGAATGAAATGATGTGACTAAGTAGAATAATGTGATATAGGAAATAAAGTGAGATTGGTTCAGTGTTTTGAATGTGACATAATATGATTCTATGAATTATGTGTTATGTAATGAGTGAGCCATCAATGATGATCACTCATTGAGTTCGCAAAACTCACCCAAAATTTGTAATTATTTTTCAGGATTAGAAGAATATCCCATTAGGCCAACGGGAGTAGATTTGCAGGATTCAAGTGAAGAATAGAGGTCGGGATCAGTTCGCGTATGCGTTGCATTTTTTTAAATTTGTAAGGAATTGTATATTTGTATTTGGCAAATGGGCCCAAGTGGCTCTTGAAAATTGTGTATAAGAAATTGTATATGATTGAATGATGACCCAAATTGGGCATTGATTTCCGCATATTTTGTTATGTTGAAAAAAAAGGAAAAAAAGTGTCGATTACTGAATGAGCATTTTAGCACGCTACTCTCGCGGAGCGCGGACTCGGATATCACCGTCGTTGTCAGGTTTGGGTCGCGCGGGAGTGGGGGGCTACACTTTATGTTCTCTACCCTCAGTGTCGCTTCAACTAGTTGTTGAAAATTACAAAAGTTTTGCACCACCACTTTCTCTCTAGTAGCTAGGTGTAACCTTGATTCGAACTTACGACACTTAACTGCCTCACTCATCATTAGCTCAGCTGCGTATCGGGCCAATTGTGTAAATCGACGCTCATATTGACTCTGGGTGGAACTTAGAAATTCTCTCTGCTTTTGTTGAATATATACCTCAGATAAGTACTTTTTCTTAAACACTGCTAAGAAATCCTTTTATGCGAGCACTGATGGTCTCATCTGACTTCTCGGCACACTCTCCTACTAATGCAAAGCATCTCCCTGAAGCAAACTAGCAGCATAAACAACCTTCTCCTTATCCTTGCAGTCCATCTGATCCAGTATCCTTCGTTTTTTCTCAACCAAGTCTCGGCTTCTTCTAGATTAGTGGTCCCATAAAAATCCACTGTCCCATACTTCCTGAGCTTGTCAAATTACTTCCCCTTCTTAACTGGGATCGGAGTAGAAGATTGTGACATCTGGTTCATAACTTAAGCAAATGTCTAAAACATCCTTGGATCTAACGGAGCAGGCACTTGCTTTTGCGGGAGAGGAGACCCATACGTCTGTGAATGATCGGGCTCACTACTAGGTCCTACAAAAGCATCAACATTCCCTGGGGCTACAGATTCACCAGTACTCTCCTCCTTTAGCGAAAAGTCAGGTGCAATCGATCCTTGCAATACTTCTTGTGTCCTTCTACGAGATGACATCTTACTCCTTCAATGAAAACACTAACTATTAGCTTACCCTTCATTTTAGTCTTAATCCTTACATGTATGCATGACATGCATGTCACTTAATACAATTCAATCAATTCACAAAGCAACAAGCAATCACATAACATAACAGTTCATCCTACTATACATTTTAAGTCTAGGACAAACCTAAGCTCTGATACCAAACAATGCTGGACCCGCTTTCGATGTCCAACATTCGAAATCAGGTACATGAACAAACACATTTCTTTAGCTTTGATACCAAATAATACTGGACCCCACTTTCGGTGCCCAACATTCGGAATCAGGTACATGAAAAAACACATTTCTTCAGCTCTAATACCAAACAATGTTGGACCCCACTTCTGAAGCCCAGCATTCGAAACCATAAACTGAAACAATACTTGTCTTTGACCCTATCGAACTTGTTTAGGAATAAACAGCAATAACTTTCTCTATAGACATCCGACTAAACAATTATTTGGACTATTCGAAAGAAGACTTCAAGATCAACAACTTTCATGAAGATCTTAAAGACGGATTCTATCATTAAGAAGGTCAAAATTTTGACCAGACGATTCAAGATGAACAGTGCACAGAAGAAGCGGAGGGTCAACCATAGAGGACACAGAAAGCAGAAGAATGTGGAGCAAACGAATGCTACAAAGCAAAAGAATGTGGAAAGGCTGAAGAATACAGAGCAGACGAATGCTACAAAGCAGACGAATGTGAAAAAGCAGACGAACGTGAAAAAGCAGACGGATGGGGAGTAGATGAATGCAGAAAAACAGACGAATGTGGAAAAGCAGACGAATGCAGAAAAGTAGACGAATGCGAAAAAGCAGACGAATGCAGAAAGCAGATGAATGCAGAGCAGACGAATGCCACAAAGCAGACGAATCTTAAACAACAGATGAAGGCCACGAAGCAGACGAATGCCACAAGACAGACGAATCTTGAACAGCAGACGAAGGCCACAAAGCAGACGAATGCGAAACAGATGAAGATGAAGCAGACGAATGCCACCAAGTAGACGAATGCGGAGCAACAGAAGAATGCCACAAGGTAGACAAATGCGAAGCAGACGAAGGCAGAGCAGACGAATGTGGTCAACTTAAGACGGTCATCACAGACGATATGACGTCATCATAGATGAAACGTCTTTACAAACGGTACGTCTACCCTTATGAAGACCATAACTTTTGACTTCTATGCCCAATTATTTCATAATATATACCGATAGAAGGCTAGAAAGATAAGCTATAATTTTCCAGAAGGAAACTTTGAATAATTTAGTTTAAATTAGTCCAATTTTTCTCTTGAATTCAGCATATAATTTCTACACCTAGGAGAGACTTGGATTTTCAAAATATGCAACTACCAAAGAAACGTGCACAAACATATAGGGAACTTTTCAATTCTAAACTCGTTTGCCAAAACCATAAAAGCTCAAACATAGCTTTAATTACAAATTTACATTATAAACAAATGCTCAACACAAAATACAACATATACAGAATGCTCAATGTTTACATGCTTATGCAACTATCCAAAAGTGATCAAACTAACTTAATTACAAAAGTTCCTAATATCTTGGAGTTTTCCTATGCCCTGCAAGATTTGTTATCCTTCACGTTCTGCACCTAAGGAGGGAAGAGTGGGATGAGCTACACAGCTCAATGACTAACATATTTACAGTCATTAGCAATTGACCACAAATTCAAGCATATGTATAATATACACTTATATTCAATAAGCCAAGCATTCTTCCATTTAATTTAACACTCAAATGCAGCATACATGACAAGTTAGAAATGCAATGCACATCAAATGGCTCGAGGGTTCTATAAAAACATAATAGAAAAACCGACGTTTACCCTATGAACAGAATGAGTCAAATTTCGGAGTTCATATGTCATAAGTAGGCAGCCAAGAGAAGGCTCTTTTCAACGTGCACGTGACGAATAAAATGGTTCCACTCTCGCCCAAACAAAAGCACATATTCATTTTCTCATAACCAAACAATGCTTTGTTTTCTTTCCTTTTAATACAAAACTCATGACCTCTTTTGAGGTATAATACAGTCATAATTCATCGTGCATTTTTCAACATTTACAAACAAATCAATTTCAAACAACTTCATTTCAACACACACGCATAGGTAAGAATTTGTCCAATTACACCATAGCCATAAATATAATACTCACCTAAGTTTGCGAAATCTAAATCAAACTTGTCTTTCCCCTTGCTCTTGGGTAAGATTCCCTTGATTTCCTAAGACAACTAAGATTCCATTCAAAACAACATTCTAATAAAGTTTATAAACTTCAAAAAATCACAAAATTTCAATAAGCATAAATTTACTACAAACTTAACCTACCCATACCCCATCTAGGTCAAAAACTTAGGATTTAGTTTAGAAACCCTAGAATCACTTAGGTTCACCTAACTCATCTTCTTTCAACACAAACCTTTCATTCTCTACACAAATTCCTTTCTTTTTCTAACTCCTTTATCCTCAACACAACTCATTACTTTAATAAAGGAAAAAAAAAGAGATGATTAACTCACCTTAACAAAATTGAATTCTCTTCTTTTCTTCTTTCACCGAAAACTTGTCTCCTTCTCTCTTATTTTCGACACTCTCCTCCCTTCTTCTAATTCAAGACAACTTATATAGACTTTCTTCCCATTTTACCCTCCATTAGTAAGTCTCTTCTAAGTATGCCCCTTCTTTCATTTATTATAAGTTTACTAACTCTCTTAACTCATTAAACACCATGTTAATTCCAACTTAATTCTAGCACTTCATTCTAACTTCTACCTTCTAATTTCTATTCATACTTGCTACTTTGATGACTCAACTCTAAAAGTAAAGAAACAAATAAATCACTAATAAATAAATAAAAGTTTTGGGATCCAAAAACTTGTTTGTAGTTTTATATAAAAAACTTTTATATTGTAAGTATAGAGGTTGTTACTTATAGTACAAAAGATATTGTTTCTATGAGGATTAGATTAATCACCTAACAATTAGATTGTGCTTTGTCTAAGGTAATAAAATATTGAATTAATTGAAACTAAAATAAATTTACTAAAATTAAAATAATCTAACTAAAATTAAATAAATTATTAAATTTGAATAACTGAATCAGTAAAGATAGCAATGAGAGCAAAGTTAATCAATAATAAAAACTTAAGGATTATTCTATCCTTATTTTATCTTTCCTTGATCTTGCCAATTCAATTAAGTTGGTTCCTATATAATCTAAGGTTCTGATTCTAGTCTCTCAAAATCTAACCAAGTAATCCCAATTGAAAATAGATAAAAATTGAATTGCAACCTCACAATTCTTACTTTATTCTTTCATTTTTGATGCACCTGATAAAAGAATATTTAATAGCAGTATCACTATACCCCTTATCATTATTGAACCCCATCCTCCCTAGAGGAAGTAGAGCACCATGGATTTGATTTTTTCCCATGCATCACCATTTTCTTCCAACTTGCAAAAGTAATTGCTTGGATCATCACAATCAAAATATCCACTACCTTTGTATACAACAGAATCTTCACTATAAATATCTGGATATAAGTCTTTTTTAGTGTTGTCTTCTTCATCAACATGGGTTGAGTTAGTTTCTGCTTACTTATCTGTCCGATCTCTTAATATTCATCACCGTATTTGTCACCATAACACTCAATCTCAATAGCCCTTTCAACTTCATGAGAATTACCTTCTTCAACACTACAAACCTGAGCACTTTTAACACCACCATCATCATTCAAATCTTTAACTTTAGCCTGTCCATTTAGATTTGCCTCCTCATCTGCACCACCGTCATTTTCTATGCCCTAATCTCCACCATCACCTTTATCTATGCCATCTAATATTAATATACTTCATCTAATACTACAATCTAAAACTCATAACTTGTAGCTCATCCGCTATAAATAATATATATTTTTTATATTCTTCAATTTTAGCGGGTCCCGTAGTACGTGGATGCTCAGCCTCTCTTGTTCACTGCTGCATTTGTGATAAATTTACTTTCAAAAAACAACTGTAACCAAATTTCCCGTCAAACTTACCATGTCGTTGTGTACTTTATCGAAACCATTGTCCAGATTTTTATCTAGGTCGCTGTCTTGTCTTCTCCATCACAAACCAATACACTTCAGCCGGATTAATACCATCAAGCATAATTCTTTCTCCCCTTCATATAAACAACTCCCTTATAATATGCACCCAAGGTGGAAAAAAAATCTATTTTCATTTGGTTTCAACATCCTATGTGTGGAAAATTACAACCCTAAAAGAATTAGTAACTTCTAAAAACAATGCAGACTTAAACTCCTAAGCTACTAGGCTATACCCCTTGGAATTGAGCCAGTTGAATACTGCCAACTTGAAATTGTAAGACTGAATAACTCCATCATGATTCAAGGAAAATTTGTAGCAGGTCATATGCTTTAGATGCTGCCATGGGTATGATACAAAATTAAAATATCATTTCCTAAGCTTCCTCTACTCCAAAACCAACTTTACAGCCGCAAGAAAATTCTTGGCAATATTTAAATTCAGCCTTTTGAACTCAAAGCCAATAAAACTGGCACCTATTAGCATACAAGGTTGCCGTTGGGGACAAGATACTGATCACTTTCTTCTCACCGCCAGCACTTGCTTCAAGACAGCATTGCACTTTAATGATACAGATTATACATTGCGCTTCCGAATAACACTCTTCCAGGGTATCAATTGCACAGAATAAAAATTGCATTTAATCAGTGAGAAGTTGAAATATAAACAGAAAACTCGGAGAAAGTAATCTTTAATTACCAATTGATCCAAAATCTAGAATTTCAATTTTCTTGGTTAAATGATCGTAGACTTTTGACTAGGTCCTCTTTCAATGACTCGGGTATCTGTGCAATGAAGGTAGATTTGGCACCTGCAATTAGGACTCTCCTGCAGATAGCAGTATTTAATTTTATTAGGACACAGGTAAATTTTTTGTTATTATCAAACTGACAAACACCAATAACCTTTGATTTGATGAGGAATTAACAATTTGCAATTGAATGATGATTTGCATAACAATAAAGCTTAATCTTTCTCACAGAATACATCAGTGGCAGTTACCCAAGCATTGCATGTGGATTGTAACATCATGACCCAAAATTGGAACAGACCAAATATGATAGAATTTTTGCAGACACCCTAAATCTGTAGAGTTGGGATTAAAAAAAAGTTGGGGACAACACGCTTGACATAAAAAGGAGGCTGAAGAGGGATCCTTGACTAGGATATCTGCCAAATCGACCCGAATTCTTTCCAGTGAACGTAAGGAAT
Organism: Erythroxylum oxycarpum; assembly: GCA_025629785.1. NCBI lineage: Eukaryota > Viridiplantae > Streptophyta > Magnoliopsida > Malpighiales > Erythroxylaceae > Erythroxylum > Erythroxylum oxycarpum. The sequence continues at coordinate 24,159,979 of JAOTAZ010000005.1, forward strand.
TAACATTTGCTCAGAAACGTTTTGGATTGATAATCTACAACAGACCAAATCTACCAACTTAGAAATACTGATCAAGCCCCAGGCTTAACTCCGGCATGGCAACAATTTGATAAAGCATGTCTTATAATGAAAATAGGCAAGAAGTATAATTTGAACCTTATCATTTTCATTAAAATACAACTTAAACCTTAACGTTTTAGAGCGTTTAATTTCAATCTTAATGTTCTTAAAACGTTCAAAATAGACTCTAAAAAGACAGAAAATTTAACAGAGTTAAAACTTCTATTGTCATTGTTAACTTGACACTTTTTATTATTTTTAAATCTGTTAGTAGATCCTACTGCCACGTGGATCCCAAATAACAATTTTTAAAAACTGAAAAATATTAATATTTTCTAATTAATTTAATTATTTTTATATTAATTTTTTTACTTCAATTTTTAATTGAAATTCCTAAAATACCAAATCAAGAAATCTTAATTGTGATATTCCAATTAAAACTAAAATCCCTAATTGAAATCACGCTCCTCCCCTCTCTTTGTTTTTACTCTGCTAAGAATGCTAACAAAATCTAAATGTCCTTTTGACAATAAGTTCAACATTCAAAAGCTCTCTATAGCCTTTGAAGATTAAATAGGTAGCCAAAGGAACATCAATGAAAATCTCCTTCATGGAAGGATTTTTCTCCCTTCCAATAGCAATCAGATAACTCAGACCAACCCACCCGATCCAACTAGCAATGTACAAGAACAAAATCGTAGGAGTGATAAACTCACCTAAATAACTAAGTCACCACTCACAATCAAATGAGGAAGCCCACCATACCCACAAAGCAAACCTTGTTTGCCATAGTTATCAAACTTGCATTTTGTCTTACGGCGATTTCGATGGCGAGTGTTGAAGTGTTATCATGTTCATAGGGGTTCACAGAAGATTCGAGCTTTCTATCTACTGTTTTTCAAGTTTGGCAAACTGTTTAGACTATTTTCATGCGGTCATGCTGGAATGTCTATGATTGCAAGGAGTGGGGCAAAGAGGAGGATGGAAGAGAGGGCTAGTGCAGTGAAGAACATCTGAATTGACAGTGACCTAAACAAACAAAGAGGTGGGGGGCCATGGCTCAATTAGGGATTTTAGTTTCAATCAAGGTTTCATAATTAGGTTTTTTTATTAGAGATTTTGGAAATTTTAGTTACAACTTAAGTTAAATTAACATAAGAAAAGAATTAAACTATTTAAAAATATTAACTTTAATTTTTTTAAAAAGTTATTTAGGCCCCATTATGCCACATGGCAGTAGGGTGCTAACATATTTTTAAAATAATAAAAAATTGCCACATCAATAATGACATGACACTTAAACAAATAGAAATTTAATTTTAGTTAAATTTTCATCCACTTAGAACCTATTTTGAATGTTTTGAAAACATTAGGATTGAAATTAAATGCTCTAAAACATTAAAATTTAAGTTGTACTTTGATGAAAACGATAGAGTTCAAACTGCCCTTTTAGCCAATGAAAATATGGCTGGCCTGTTAGAACTATCAGCAAAGCTAGAGGAAGCATTAGGGTGGTTGATAGAGTTTGGATCCATTCTTAAGTGTCCTATTTGCTGAACACAGAGGAGGACGCTTCTTCTTTGATTTTTGCAAGAGTCCTCATGCTTGGGGTTCATTCACAAAAGGCAGTTAAAGATCAAAAAGACTAGGGGTGGCAATTTTTGGCCCATGGGCCTAAATTTAATTGTTTTCAATGGGGCGGCCCATAAGCCAGCCCCAGGCCCATACTAACTCAAAACTTAATTATCCTAAGAAAAACATCGTTTTAATTAAACGAGTTAGTTCTCGGATAAGAATGGACCTGGGCAATCTAGACCTGGGTCCAATTAAAACAAATAAGTTATTCTATAGTTTTAATTTTAAAAAAATTGGCAAGGGCTCCCCAAAAAAGACCTCTTCTTTGCAAACATTGATTATGTTAACATAAATTATGTAAAAGGAGAGTATATAATTGACAAATCATTTGAATGAAACATAAGAATTTTGTATATAACAGTGAAATATCTAAACAAGATAAAAGTCATCAAGCAAATAAAACCGAAAAAAAAAAAAAACAAAGGATCATTGCAAGCAAACAAAGATGATGTATTCCTAAAACATGCCCAGCAGCTAAAGACCCAAATCAATAATTAAAACTAAGGTGCTTGGATGACTGAAGAATCCTTGGAAACTTATTCATTTACATAAAGCAACATTCTGAGCCTTATAATCTCATTTAGGATGCCTCTCCCACATTTAAAGAGAGAACATGTGAATTCCGTTTCACTTCTTTACATACTATAACAGTGACACTTTTTGCACTGGTCTTGCAATGGATTTGGCTTTAATAGACTTTATGTTAGCTTATAGTTCTTTATTTCAATTTTGAATCCAATCTCAAGTTCTTTTCCTAGTTTTCATGCTAAAAATTATAGTTCTGAACTCAAGCTTGAATAGAGTCTGATACTAGTTTTGAGCAGAAATTGAACCAAGAATAATAAGGTCGTTAAACTACTGAGTGAAATCTCAGGTCTAAGTGATTTTTGTCAAGCACACTTAGAGTCCTAAAATTTGACCTCATTTCTATGTCAAAGCCAAAACCACCAAGTTTGGCCAAACCAATTAAGCTTAAGAAAGCTCGAGTTACCTCAAGTCCTTTGTAACAGGCATAATAATGGAGCAATTATAAAACAGAAGAAATTAAAAAATTATTAGCTTATAGAGAATGACAAGGTTTCGACCAACCAAAAAAAAAAAAAGAATGACAAGGTAAGAGGAATAAATGTTTAATGAAAGAAGGTACAACTTGTATAATGCAATAGATACACTTTGCCGCAAACATATGCAATGAACACAATAAAAAAAAATTGAAATTCAAAAAGATCAATAGCTTAGATAGTAGCACATAGACGTGCCTTCAGACCCACATATTATGTATTACATGCTTCAAGATTTTTATTTTGGAAAATGAATATGGTAAAAACAACAATTAAGCATCAATTTAAACAGAAAACATGCAAAGAAAAAGTTAATCCTAAAGCACATCATGAATTACCATGACTCAGAAAACATTGAAACAATTTGCTTGTAGATGGTATGCACTATCTTTTCAATACTGGTATACAAGACATCAAAATATTTGTGCATTATAAAATCTAGAATCCAAAGACTACAGACGCATAAATCAAAGACGAAAAGGAAATAAATGTGAAACTGACAGCCAAATCACCAGTATGAGATAACTTACTTTAAGTCATCACAGGTAGGATTGTCACCAAGATCTCGTGCACATAATCTCCTTTTTTTATGCATAAATTTGTATACCTTATCAGACCAACCACAGGATCTCAATATCGTAGAAGCATTTTGTTGGAGACTGCATGGAACAAACAATAGAAAACAACTGGCGGTAAGAAAGCAAGCACGATAGACTAAGAATTGACAGGAAAATGAGTGTAATGATCTTAAGAGATGACCATCAATCAGCTTACTCAAGCACCCAAAATAAGTCTGCAAACTGACATAGCACAATAAGAAGAATAGGATCCAACTAACTCAAAGTCATAAAAAAATTAGCTGTAGCTGGAATGAATCAAACAGACACAGAAGAAAAATCATGACTAAAAGATCACTTGAATAAAATAGCTTAGGCAGGAAGTACCATACATTGTGGAATCTTAAGTTACATAATATTCTTAAATGTCTTAGATAGAAAGAGTAACATACACTTGCTTTAATTCTTCAACTTTGGCTTGAGATTCAGCATCTTGTGCCAACAAAATACTAGAGTTCTCTTCTGATTTCGTCTTTGTCACTAGAGCGACAGAGTGGTACTTTGCAGCCCCATTTTGCAACTCAGAGCAATCAAACTCTCTTCCTCTTCTCACATTGCGCAGTACATCGTCACCCTCATAGAGAAATGAGTTCACAGAGTTAACTGCACCATTCTGAGCACTTCCATTTTTGCTTGCTACCTCAGAGACTTGACAGCCAATCCGATCACCAGCACTCACTTCCTTACTTTTGAAACCATTTGTGGTTGTCACTGATATATCATTGTTAAGTTTCTCCACCTGACTTGGCGCTTTTATACTACCATTCGTTTTTACAATTCCAATCTTAAGATCATCACCTTTTCCATCAACTACAGCAAGAACTCTTTTAGGAACGAATTTAGGAAAAATATTAAATTTCACAAGTGGACTAGAGGGCGCTGTAGGAATCTTACAAAGAGAAACATCCTTTCCTGAAGTTTGAGCATATGATTTAGTAGGAGCCATTTTTGATGTCAAACCAACTCTTGGAACTTTTGATGCCACATTGCCATTTGAGTTGCATGATTTTATTCCATTCTTAAAAGTTGCAGACACTGGCCTTTGATTTGAGCGGGAGAAGAAGAGAATATAGACTTTCTCTGATAATACCTCTTGTGGGGTTGATAATGTTACATATGAATCATTACAACAATACCACCGACCCATTGCATCCTGGAAGGAAATAATGTAAAAAAATACTTGGGAATTGTTTCCTAAAGTAGAAGATTACATGATTTGTAGAGACAGAGAGAGAATAGGCATATACTCACTTTAATGTATGCATAGTAGTGGCCTGATTCTGGAGAATGTCCTGAATGAACTATTGTTCCAAAAAGACTATACTCTGGTTGTGCATCCTGCGGCATTAACAAAGGGGAGATAAGGAACAATACCAATCCTATTGAACAAGCCACAACGAAGAAGTCACTAGAACAATTAATTAATTTTATGTAACAATCAGAGAAGTTTGGTTTCCTTGAACTGAATCGAATTTTTCTGATCTACCAACTCTTTTTCTAAAAAAGGATTTTTCTGGTGAACATTTACATGTTAAAGCATGGGCAGTGGCTTGTGGCTCGTTCCAAATACCCGAAAACAACGGTTTTTGCTTAAGAGAGGGACCTTGGGGCCAAACTCAAACTAAGCGATTAAAAACCAAAATCTAATGGTGGCAAGCTGATCTACACATATTAGGGTTTTTTAACATACAATAGTCAAGAAGTACAGTATATTGTTTTCCATCTAGAATCTATGGGGAGATTGAAGATGTATAGAGTGGTACCCTTCCATTAGAGCTTTAATATATGTCATGATTCCATTTTTTTTAAAATTCGATTTATTCCCTTTAATCATTAAAACCAATTCTTAGCCTTACTGTATATTGTGAAAAAAATGTGTCCTAATTTCATTGTTCGTCACCTAATATCATATAAAACCAGATAAAGATAACAGTTGCTCAAACCTCTCTATACAATTTATAGTAAAGCTTCAAGTATCTCCTGGCTCACTCCCCAATCATTCAGCTTATTAAAAAATCTTTAAGCCTACAAGATTTGCAAGAATCACAACGGCAGGCTTAACTAAGACAAGATCATCTGGATTAGTTAACCATTAGGAAACAAAATCACAGTTTTAAAGCGCTCAGAAATAGTACAACTTGAAGTTCTTAACCTAGTTTAACATCCCTTCAATCATCAATCGATATGCATATTTATAAGATGTCAACGTTAGCAATCTTATCAGGCCAGGGTTACTAGGAAGAAGTATAGTCAACTGAACTTTGATTAAAAACACCTAAGACCATAAACAATAGGAAACCTAAAATTTTACGCTGTTGATTTTTAGGCGATGAGGAAACCAAAACAAAAATCACTGTGGAAATGACAACTAAAATTTAGAAAATCAACAAAATAAACAAAAGACAATAAACATTTAGTTGCACAACGATTCTAGATTCCTCAAATTCCTTTCGACACATCTTGAGCCCAAATCATACCATAGTGGAAGATATAAAATAACACACAAATAATGAAAATATAATCCTCCTGTCATATTCCCAAATAAGAATTGTAACCCAAAAGCACCATTGAAGAACTATCCAGTGCTTTCCTCTTATAATAGAAGGAATATATCAGTAACATAAAGTATGATTAGGAACATTGTAAACACAGGTTTATGCATAATATATTACGCCACACAAAACCTAACTTCAATCTCACCTAGATTCATATTAGCTTATGTATTTCTTTATCCTACTTACCAAACATATTTAATATAACTAACAGTTAGAACATGAAATATCTTTATCACCAAAGTATCATTAAAAAGTGAACAGTTTAGAAATGTAGTTCACTGAATTAAAAGTAGTTTCCCCACTTGTATCCCCACCTACACTGATAAAATTCTGTGGATCTCGTAACTATAGTGAACAACACAAATGGGTTCCAAACAACAAGCACCTACACTGATAAAATTCTGTGGATCTAGTAACTATAGTGAACAACACAAATGGGTTCCAAACAACAAGCACCTACACTGATAAAATTATGTGGATCTAGTAATTATAGTGAACAACACAAATGGGTTCCAAACAACAAGCACCTACACTAATGAAATTCTGTGGATCTAGTAACTATAGTGAACAACACAAATGGGTTCCAAACAACAAGCCATTAACAATAACTCATGTGAATTTAGACCAAAGCTCTTAATCTAGAAAATGTCTAATTCAACTGCAAAAACACACTTTGGTGGCAAAGGATCAAACTGTATCTATTTCAAAGCAAGCATAAGCAACAAACAAGTCTTGAAATAAAATAAAAGAAAAATTGAAATGGAATGAGATCTCTCACAATGATGGCCAAGATGTTTTAAATTCCAGGTAGAATCCTCAACAAGGCAATAGAAGGCATGGGAATCAATTTCAAATTTTGACAAACTTTTGAGTTTCCTTGACTCTACTCTTCATTGTTAGAACTAGCAAAGGGTCATGGGGGACTGCACTAATATAAAGTTGCAAGTTGAGAGACTACCACTAGTAATAGGGCATGAAAAATGGAAGCATTAAGATACTTCATAAATGTTCATCATTTCCGAAAGGAATCTAGAGGGATGGCTAATTGCAGTAAGGAACACTTCCACAATACACGTTACCATGTACAAATTAAGACCTTTAGGTTCACTATTGATGTGTGGAAACAAGGAATGCATGGATAACCATTTGAATAAGCACCAAATAAGCGTATCATATCCTTATTGCATAGTTCATTACCATCAATAACTGAAGATAGTTGTTCAACCAAACAAATTAATTCAGGCATGATGCTAATGAACTAGAAAGCATATGTGCATCGAATTACCCATACCTGACTCTTTCTGCACATGAAGCTCGAGAGCACCAAAACTTCTTCAAATGCAATGAGCTTGTCAATCTTCCCACCAAATATTCCCCCAAACCTCTGGCAATAACAATGCAAAAAATAAGTAACTTTGCAGTAAAGCAACCGCCCAACCAAAAGTAACAGCATAATTGCAAACATGAACCAATCAAGATAGAAAAAATGAAGATGCACACCTTCAGTTGGATTACGAGCACATTAGGCGCTTGAAGTATTGACATTTGCTTCACTGCTGGAACCAATTTCTTGCAACTAAAAAAGCATAAGTTTCTTGGCTGTTCTCGGAGTAGAATTAAAAAAAAAATTTGAAAGGAACCGAGACCAAAAAAAAAAAGAAGAACTCAAATGCAGAGTGACACAATACTTACTTTTCACATTTGTATTTATTATTGCCATCCAAAATCTCGGGTTGGAAAAATTTAAGCATTGCCTCTTGAAGAGAATTACAATGCAAAACGTCGAGACTGATATCCATTATCTCATCAAGCTTATTGGACTCGAAATGACAAGACAAACACTTCACCTGGCTCTGCAAAGCACCTCCAAAAATCTCCTTAACCACAGTGTCACTACTACTAGACTCGACATTGCCCTTCCGCTGCTGCCTCAAATTCTTGAGGCGCAAACAAGTGTTGTGGCACGCATCAATAACGTAGCGCAAGAACTCATGCGCATCCTCCTGTCGACCGCGACAAAAGTGTGAGGCGAAAATGCTGAGACAACTCTGAATCTTTGCAGGTGCGTCGAGAGTGAGATCCGCACTTAGGGACCGAACAATCCGTTTCTCCAATAAGCAGAATGGACAGTCCTGCTTGCCGCTAACAGAATCACCTTCACAACAACAGAAATAAACACCAAATTAATTAATTGATTGATTAGTTACCTGACACGAGTAAAAATTGTAGCGATAAAGATGAGTTCGAATACAGTGAGAAGAGTGTTGAAAGCGAAGGCAGAAATTTGCGAGAGGAGGAGTGTAAGTGAGGCACTGCAGGACGCTGTTAAGGTAACATGTATTCCCGAGATTTCTCAACCCTAGTGGAGGACCGTTCTTGCGTTTCTGACTCAGTAGATTCGGCTGCCAACTCATCTGCAAACCGCCCATTCATCAACAACTATAAGATGATGATGACGAAAAGAACAACAATAATCCTCCTTCTTCTTCATCTGACAACGAAAGTACTATCGCCGTCGCCGTCGTCGTCGTCGTCACCGCCACGTCACCCACCTCCAGAAACCCAATCGCATCCTCGTCGTGCTGTTCGTTCCACCCTTGCTTTTATGCAGCCAAACAATAAGGATACTAGAATTAAACATTTACGTTTGTTAAGGGAGAGAGTAAAATTACATCAAAACCTCTCCAAATGTTATATCCTCACCGCTTCCTCCCCTTCTATTCTTGTCTTCTACCCTCGTCTTCTACCCTTGTTTTCTTTTTACACCAAAACTCTTGTCTCTTCATCCCCGTTTTTTAAACATGTATAAACATTGGGAAAATATTTAATTCAAAAAAAGGTCAGAGGATAATTGTTATACCCTTAAGTTCAGATTGTGGGGTCATGCAAGTGTTGGCGAGTCTTGATCAATGCTTGGCATGCAAGTCGGCATAAGGAAGGCAAGTTGACGAAGGAACAAGGCGAAGTCTTGCAAGTTGAAGAGCAAAACTCGGAGGACTTGCAAAATAAGTGAGGGATGCGGGAAGTATCGGTAAAGATCTCGAAAGTAGGCGAGATTTGGTACGCGTGACATGCATAGGCGCGCACTTGGAAAATACATTAGCAATGACGCAGCAACTGTGGATGATGTGACATATGATAACGTGATGGATAAGATCACAGTGGATAAACATTAGTTTTAAGAGATAAACATCATGTAGAAGGATCATCTAAAGATAGAGAGATCTTCATGGATAAGAATAATCATTCTTAGATAGGGTAATCTTTTTGCTTGTTAATGTGATGTAACTTAATCTTATTAGATAGGGTTCGAATTAGATGGGGATGTCATCTATTAGTTAGTTTGATGTAATCTGATAAGAATAAGATTATGATCTTCGCTATTAGAGTTCTATTAGGATTCTAAATTAATTATCTAGAGATGGCTATAAATAACTCATTAGAGTTGAGAGCTATTCATTCAATCATTGAGTCATTCACTCATTGAGAGAAATCACTCAGATGAGGGAGCTTTGATAGTTGAGAGCTTTTGGGGGAGTTCTCATTGTAAGGGCTTCGAGTAAGCGGTTCCTTGTAAGTGCTTCAAGAAGGAGCTACTTGTATTTTTTGTTAACATTTTGTTGAGGGTTAATGAAAGATTAGCTTCGACAATATATCTTGTTGCTTTCTTTACTTTGTTATACACTTGTGTTATTTTGTGTGTGAGAGAAACCCTTTAAACACTTGTGTGCGCGTGAGGTGTTTGAGGGCTAGCGGATTTATTCGGCAACATTCACGTGAGAAGGCTAAATGTTGCTTAAGCGAACCTAATCGAGATTGCTGTATAAAGGTGGGCACAACTTGCAGTAAAAGTTTGAGTCCAAAACAGACCTTTGTAACAACTGACATCAAAGCCAATCTAGAGCGATAGCTAGTGGAAGTAATCTGACGGAAAGGGTTACCAGAATAGAGGCGATTCTTGAGTCTCTAGCTCCGATGGATGAGGGAGTAGTTCTTTTATTGGAATGTATTGCAACCTTGGAGAGGGAGCTTTAAGCGACTATGAGAGCGCTCGACGAACAAATGAAGGCTCGTGAGGAGATGAGCTATAATCTGTTGGTGCTCAAGCATGCGATGGCAAAGCACGGGACAGGTGTCTGAGTGGAAAGCACTATAGTGAAGGTGCAAGACCCATAAGTTTTCAATGGCAAGCGGAGTGCTAAGGAGCCCAAAAATTTTCTGTGGGACATGGAGCAGTACTTTGTGCTGGATCGGAAAAAGAAAGCATGTTATATTTAGAGAACCGGTAAATTTCAAAACTTTTTAGAAATCATATTTACAGCGAAAGTAACATATTCAAATCATTATGTCAATCCATACATGATATGGTATAAGGATAATAATAAACTTAAACAAGATGAAGAGTATTACCGACTCCTTTGTTACAGCTTTAATTCCTCGCCGCGCTATCCTCTCCTTCTTCTTGTATCCAAAACCTTTGCTTTTGAATATTTTCCTTTAACAATCTATCTTCTCCTTGTTGTTGTATCCTCAACTAATTTGATTTACCTCTTATTCTTCTAGGACATCTAGGTTAACAAAACCCTTTGGTGGGAAAGGAGAAGAAATGTTTGGAGGAGAATTTCTTAGAAGAAAATGACCCAAAAATGAGACTCTTCTCTTAGTAATTTTGGCTCACTCATGCATGAAAGGAGGGAGAGAGTCTAACCATGCAAGAACCCTTTCTTACACAATCAATTTATGTTATACATGGAATGGAAGAAGAGAATAGCATCCAATGCATCCAATAGCTTATAATTAATTTAATCTCATTAGAATTAATTCTAGCTTATTAACTAAATGTCATTCCATTAAAGACAATTAGTTGAACTCTTGAATTACTAAATATTATAAGAACACATATTTCAAATAAGATGTCCAATTTCAAACCCTATTATGAACCTTATTATAGTCATCTGCACAACAAAGGATAAAATTACCATTTTGCCCATATATTGGTTTTTCCTTTTATGTCTCGTTTTACTCTATATGTTGATTAATGTTGGACTCCATTTCTAGAGCCCAACAATCCAAAGTCATAAAATGTGAGCGTATTATCGTATAGGGTTATTTCAGTGAAATCTTGAATTTAAGGAAAGCATCAATGAGCCCACAATGTAATAGATCAAGATATGATCAAAAATCCAAGGTAGGTTCATAACTAAGTCATACCCTTCCAACCGATTCCCTCGCTTCCTTTCCATCAATCTTTTTCAAATCAACACCAAAGGTTACTAATTTTAATGTAGAGATAGAAAATGTGTTAGGAATCAATTTCTTCAAGAATCACTTCATTTGGGGTCGGATGATGAAGTTATGGCCAAAAGAACCAAACATGATTATATCCTTCGTCATATTGTACCTATTTTGGTATAATTGGCATAACTTTTACTAGAGATGTCTAATTGAGATCGTTTGGGACGGTTTCAAAGAGGACTTTGAGATCTAGAACTTTCATGCAGACTTCAAAGAGAGATTCTACCATTTAGAGGGTCAAAAATGTGAATTTCCAAAAATGTACAGTGTATGTCCGTTAAACAGACATACATCTCTACCTAACGGACATACACGGGGTTCCAGCCCCATGAAGGTCCGTTTAATGGACATGGGCGAGGCTAGGGGTTCTTATAAACCCAAAAAGGTACGTTTAATGGACCCATTGTCCGTTTAACGGATATAAGTGATACCTAGGCCCCTCCAAAGCCTCTCCAATGGTTCCTACATACATTCTAACATTACTTTCACTTATAATATTCTCAAATTCACCTCTTCCAGTGCAATATCACTTCATATCAATTCAAACACCAACTTTGTTTCATTAAATCCCCTAATCTGTACTCATTTAATTCATCAATACCACAAATTCTACTCATTTACTATAGTTGTCCTATATATATCTCCCATACAGCATCACCACTTATAATGATCATATATCTCAAGTTCGATATCCAAAAATTACATAATTTATACCGTTGGAAAACTAAGAGGATAAGCTACAACTTCTAAGAAGACAACTTTGTCTAATTCAGCCTAGATTAATCCAATTTTCCCCCTAAAATCAAAACACAATTTCTGCTTCTATGAAAAGCTTGAAAAAATGCCATATAAAAACATGGAAAGTCATAAGCAAAAAGCAATCATATTTCATCAATGAATCCAAATAGAGTTTAAGCCTAGCTTTAGTTACATATCGATCATCCACATCAAATTTAACACAAATACAAAATACAAGTGTGTGATCATGGTTGATATGCCTATAAAGCTATCCAAAAATCTAGTCACTAACTTAGTTACAAAAGTTTCTAACTGTCTTGGAGTTTGGCCTAATTCCTTGCAAGGATCAACGATCTTCTCATTCTACACTTGAGGAGTGGAAAATATTGGGTTGAGCAATAACGCTCAGTGGCTAATATATTTATAGCCATCGGCCATTAGACACAAATTCAGGCATATATATACATATATATCTAGCAATTCAAGCATTCTCAATTCTAGTTCCAAAATTCAAAGTTAAGCACATTATCACATAAGCATCTCATGCTTCAACCATTCATACGTAGCACACAATTATTCATCATGCTCAACAATTCAAATGCAATGCACAATCAAATGGCTTGAGGGTCCCATAGAACGAAATGGTGAAATCGAAGTTTACATCATGAACAAAATGAGTCCACTTTTCGGATCTCACATGCCATAAGAGGGTAGCTGGAAGAAGGCTCTTGTCAATGTGTACGTGATGAATGAAATGGTTGTAGGAAAATCCCGGGACGGACATCACATGTCCAGGCAGCGGAAAACAAAAATTTTTGTTCCCGGGACTTTCCCGAATCCCAGGATCCCGGTGTCGGTATGAAAACCTCAAACCTGAATAGCCAATAGAGACTATCTCTAAAGGTATCCACGCAGAGATCAGAAAACCTAACCGAGTCAAACCCCTTTGACCCGGGAATAGCTAGAACAGAATAAAGCTTGCTAGAGCTTACCTCTGTCCTGGAGAGCTTGGATCGATGTAGAGCTTGTGCTTGGAGAAGAGAGAAATCGATGATGCCTAAGGTAGAAGACTTGAAAATCAACTTTCACCTTTTACTTAACACTTAAGCAAAAGTTCTTCTTTGAAACCCTAGCATCTCTATCGACGGTGAAGCCTTCCAATACACATATAAACATGTTATTGATTAACACATGTAACAGTACTGTACACAAACAAGTCGACTTACAGGAGAAACAAGTCAACTTATCAGTACCGAAGATGCACAAGTCGCCTTGTACACTGAACAAGTCGACTTATACACTTACACCTAAGAAATCACATAAGGTACAATTAAGCTCAAAGAACTTACACACAAGAACTAATATCCCCACCCCACACTTAAAACTTATATTGTCCTCAATGTAACCTCAATTGCAAGAAATGGAGTAGTTTATGAAAATACTAAATGCAAAAATGTAAATAACATAAATTAACTTCCCTTGGGTTGCCTCTCAAGTAACGTCTTTGTTTATTGTTGTTTTCTCGACTCCCTATTGCATGCATCAAGTGACACCAGTCACATGCTCTAGCATCAACACTTCCAAATCCTTCGTTTGGAAGTCTTCAGCTTCAAGCGATACCCATTCACTCTGAATGTCTTGTCAGTTTTTAGACTCCATATCTCTACTACACTAAAAGGAAAGACATAAGTGATAACAAATGGACCAACTTAACAGGAATGCAACTTAGAAATAGTTTGAGTTTGGAGTGATATAGTAGCACTTTTTGGCCCACTAAGAAGCTTTTCCTTAAAATCATCTTATTATGAAAAGCTTTTGTCTTTTCCTTATATATCGTTGTGTGCTGATAAGAGTCATTCCGCATTTTCTCCAACTCCTACAGCTGCAACTTCCTATGCACACCCGCATCATCCAAATTTATTTTGCATCTTTTGATAACCCAATATGCTTTATATTGTAATTCCACTGGAAGATGGCATGGCTTTACAAATACCACTCTGTATGGAGACATCCTACTTGGTGTTTTATAATTTTTCCTATAGGCCTATAGTGCATCTTTGGGTCTTACGCTCCAATCCTTCCTACTGGGATGCTTTCTCTAGGATCAACTTGATTTCTCAATTTGACACTTCAGCTTCCCTGTTAGTTTGTGGGTGGTAGGTCATGGAAACCTTGTGCGAGATGTGATATTTTCTGAGCATTACTTCCATCACCCTATTGCAGAAATGCCTTTGTTGCTAATGATTGCTTTCGGTATCCCAAACCTAGAAAGAATGTTATCCTTAACAAAATATGTAACAACTTTCACATCATTAGTTATGGTGGCTTTGGCTTCCACCTATTTAGAAACATAATCAAATGCAAGTAATATATAAGTAAAGTCAAAAGATGAAGGAAAAGGTCCCATAAAGTCAATACCCTAAATGTCAAAAATTTCACAAAAAAGCAAAGGAGTTTTTGGCAATTGATCCTTACCAGACAAGTTACCTGACCATTGGCATATATCACATGATTTGCAGAAGGTGTGTGCAACTTTAAACAATGTTGGTTAGTAGAAGTTACTCTCTAAAAATTTATAAGTTGTTATTTTCACTTCAAAATGTCCTCCATACGTATACAAATGATAGAAGGCTAGGATCGAGGGTGCTTCACTTTCAGGTGCATACTTCCAAATGACTTGATCTACACATTGCCTCTAAAGATACGAGTCATCCTAAACGTATTACTTCACTTCATTCCATAACTTATCCCTCTGATTCGTTGAGAAACCAATAGGTAATTCATTAGTAACTAAAAAGTTGACAATGTTTGCATATCATGGTGGTGCCATATCGGCAGAAAATAATTGCTCATTTAGAAATGTTTCTCGTAGAGGGATATTGTAACATCCCGGCTCCGCATTAGGAATTAATGTGTTTGTTACTGTGCACCGAAGCTAGAACCGATCAGACTGATCTTGAACTGGTCGATCGGTAGAACCGATCGACTAAGTTGTATTCTGTGAATGGTGAGACTGAGCGACGCGTTGACCGAACGATCGTGTTACCGAGCGATCGTAGTGGCCGAGCGATAGCCTTACCGAGCGACGCATTGGCCGAGTGATCGCGTTACCGAGCGATCATATGGGTCGAGCGATCGTACTGCCTAGCGTTTGAACTGAAGAGCTGCTGTAGTGAGCTAGGAAAAAGATAAAGGGGAAATGATTGGGAACTGAGATTAAGTGAAATGAAAGGTAATAATGACATTGATATACTGTTGATGCCGAGTAGTAATGATGCCGATCGGTAAAGATGATAATAGTGCTGATCCGTACCGATGGTGCTCGCATGATGTTGGACGGTTTGGATAATGCCGATCGATAGGAAAGACTAAGTGACTGATCGATAGAATAGGCATTGTAAATGATGACGATCTATGGAAATGATATGGTGAATG
>JAOTAZ010000005.1:24178280-24188837 GCA_025629785.1 Erythroxylum oxycarpum
AGTTGCATTTTGAGGAATTGTATTTCTTGTCACGTTTGTATTTTGGGATTATGTTGTAAAGTGGCTCGAAATGCCCACTAAAGCATTGTAAAACTCTTCTTTTGATGTGAATGAAACATTCATACATTATGGTTGCTTATGGCATTTCATGTTGTTGCATTGCAAATCTTAAGTTTTCATGTGGGTAGGAATTTGTGTTTTGGATTTGAGAGGAAAACTGCTCTAATCTAGGGATAATTCAACAAGTTGTCTTTATAGAAGTTGTAGCTTGTCCTTTTAGCTTTCCAACGAGATAAAGTTTGGGATTTTTCAATTTCGGAGTTGAAAGATATGACCATTTGAGTAGGGGATGTCATGCAGGAAATGTCACCCAAAGGTTACATGGTCAGACCGTGTGAAATCACACGGGCCGTGCTTTTTTGATGCGGGAGCGTCACTTTCACCCAAAGGTTACACAGCCTGATCGTGTGAAATTACATGGGCAATGTAAAAATCATATGGATCGTGTAAAAATCACACAGCCCGTATGATTCCAGTACAAGAGTTGCATTTTCACCTGAAGGTTACATGGTCAGCCCATATTGGTTTACATAGTCTGTGCTTTTGACCCCCAAAACGATAGAATTTCAAATTCTTGATCTTCATGAAAGTTGTAGCCCTAGACGTCTGCTTTTAAACCGTCTAAAAATGAAATCAATCCGACATCCATAGTGAGAGTTATGGAATTTGCGCCAAGGCATGTTCAAAGTGAGTAAGAACATGAACATATTGGATTCATTTGTCCATAACTTCTTCGTTCAACCTCCGATTGAGGTGATTCTTAAGGCACTAGATTTCTAACACATTCTTCTACCTTCCTATAAAAATTTATAGCCATTAGGTTTGAATTCAAAAAGATTGATTGGAAGGAAGTGAGAGGTCGGTTGGGAGAACATGTTGGGACATGATTATACTTTGGTTTATGAAGCATATCTTCATTTATAGAACTCCGATTTAGTTGGTTCTTGCTCCAAATAACCTAGATACTAAGAGCTACAAGTTTGAAGAGTCAATTGCGATTTTTGTGATTATGTTATATGGGCTCACCTTTGTGGCTAGAGATGTAAAAAGAATGATGAGGACCCGATGAGGGTTAATTAGGGCACATTGGCTTAACCTTACAAGGAAGACCACTCACGCTCTATGATTTTGGATAGTTGGGCTTCGAAAATGGGGCCCAATAGTTGTGGTATCATAGCGACTAGGTTTAGTGTTATCCTAGGCAACTTAGTGGGTATTTTTCATGTATGAAGTAGACATGCATTGTTTTACATGAACCGCATGCATTGTTTTAAATGAATCATATGCATTATTTTAAATGAACAACTTGCATTGTTTTGAATTGTTTTACATGATTTGAAATTGTTTTTCGTAAATTAAAGATTTCTAAATGTTTTAAAATTGAAGGAGTGATTATGCCGCCTCGATGGAGAACTCGAGGAGTTTTGACTCGATTTGGCTCTCGCCAAGGGAGCACGGATGAATCCTATGTCCCACAAGATGCGGGGACACATTCTGCTCCCAACTTTGAGGCACCTAGTGTGCAACACAAAGTGCCACCGCCTCCTCCTCCTATGCCTCAAATAAACCCTATGGACCCGCAATTCTTTCAAGCCTTCGCCTAGGCTTTCACTTATGCCATGGGCCAAGGATCACAAGCTCAGGTGCCAACTCTAGTGGATAGGAGTGGACAGTATGATAAGCTCCATAAGTACGGAGCTGTGGACGTCAATGGGACTACAAATACTGAAGAGGCTGAGGCATGGCTAAAGAGGACAGAGAGGGTCCTAGTTCATATGAAGTGCAATGATAAAGAGAAATTGGATTATGCAGTCAGCTTACTGCAGGGGGATGCACTCCACTGGTGAGAATCAGTCCCTCATAGTCAAGTTATACCTCTAGTGCTGACATGGAGAGATTTTATGGAAGTGTTCAGGAATAAGTATCTTTCCAGGGTGTATATCCAGGAAAAGGCTAAGGAGTTCCTGGTATGCAACCAACATTGTGGCAAATGAAGAGGACAAGTGCCGCAAGTTTGAGGAGGGACTTCATCTGGGAATCAAAGAGAAGGTGTTGATTCATAATTTCTGTGACTACTAGTTATTGGTAGATGCGGCCCTCCAGGCGGAGAAACTGGAGAACACCAAATATGAAGTCAACAAGAAGAGGAAAGGCCGGGAACAGTCTGCTAGGAAAGGAATGAGTGCTCCGATGCCAAAGAGGAGTGTGAGGAGCTTCTGCTCCTAAAGCGAAGTGGGGAGTAGTGGCCTGGCCAAGGACAAGCAGGCAAGGACAGTTTCCGTGCAAGCCTCAACGGTAGGGGCAATAGAAGGATGGAGAGGAGTAGTCGCATGAATACCAATCCCTAAGGTGAACATTGTGGGAAATTTCACAGAGGGGAGCGCTTCAAGTTACTTGGAGCATGCTCTCGATGCAGAGAGAAAGGACACATGGTCAAGGAATGTCCTCAAGCAATAAGGTAAGAGGGGTCGCAGTCGCAAGCCAAGGAAAGCAGAAACAGGGGGGACCAGGCCAGTCGCTGAGGTGGGCAGTTCAGGAGCTACAAGGAAGTCTGTTCCTCCAGGAAGGCCAAGGGGTCAGGCTCAGGCAAGGGTGTTCGCCATGACCAGGGAGGAAGCTGCAGCCGCACCCGAGGTTGTCACGAGTATGGCTTAGTTATTTAATTCTGAAGAATATGTCTTGATTGATTCTAGTTCGACACATTCATTTCTTTCTACTAGCATGATGTTAAATTGGTGCCATTGGAAAGTCCATTGATTTTGAGTACTCCTTTAGGGAGAAAGGTGATAATAAGTCAAGTGTATAGAGATTGTGAACTGATTATTGAGGTTGCTAGACTGATAGTAAACCTATTGCCTCAAGAATTGAAAGGTCTAGATGTTATACTTGGAATGGATGCTATGGAAAAGTATCATGCGAAGTTGGATTATAACCTCAAGGTGGTAGAATTTGATCTAGGGAATGGTGAGAAGGTGACTTTCCGAGGAGATAGGAGGACCCTATCACCCAGAATTGTTTCGGCTTTGCTTGTCGAACGGATGATGAGAAAAGGGTGTGAAGCCTTCTTGGCACACGTCGTGGACACAGATGTAAATGAAGGGAAGTTAGAAGACTTTTCGGTTGTGAGGGAGTTTCCAGAGGACTTACTTGGGTTGCCGCCGGTGAGGGAAATCAAGTTTGTCATTGATTTGATTCCCGGAACCGCACCCGTTTCTATACCACCGTATAGAATGGCTCCAGCTGAACTGAAGGAGCTCAAGGAACAATTGGAGGAACTGTTAGAGAAGGGTTATATACGGCCGAGTTCGTCATCATGGGGAGCGCTGATTTTGTTTGTTAAGAAGAAGGATGGGACATGGCATATGTGCATTGATTACCGAAGACTTAACAAGGTGACTGTTAAGAACAAGTACCCTTTGCCTCGGATTAATGATCTGTTTGATCAGTTGTAGGGGGCAAGGGTCTTTTCCAAGATTAATCTCATGTCAGGATATCATCAACTCAGAATCAAGGAGTCTGATGTAAGTAAGACAGCCTTTAGGACTCGTTATGGGCATTACAAACAAGACAGCCTTTAGGACTCGTTATAGGCATTACAAGTTCCTAGTCATACCATTCGGATTGACTAATGCTCTAGCTGCATTCATGGATCTTATGAAGAGGGTCTTTAAGGAGTATCTAGATCAGTTTGTCATAGTGTTTATAGATGACATTTTGGTTTATTCCAAGAGTAAATAAGATCATGAGGAGCATCTCAGGGTGGTGTTGCAAACATTAAGGAAGAAGGAACTTTATGCCAAATTCAACAAATGTGAATTCTAGCTTCACGAAGTGATTTTTCTTGGACATGTGATATCGAAAGACGGGGTGCATGTGGAAAGAAAAATGAAGCAATGGTGAATTGGCATACACCAAGGACAGTGGCAGAAGTGAGAAGTTTTCTGAGTCTAGCAGGGTATTATAGGAGATTTGTTGAAGGATTCTCGATGATAGCGGCTCCGATGACCAAGTTATTGAGGAAGAATCAGAAGTTTATTTGGAGTGATGAATGTCAGAAGAGTTTTGAAGAGCTTAAGCACAGATTGACAAATGCCCCAATTTTGATTTTGCCTACCGGAGATGAGGGTTATACAGCTTATATTGATGCTTCAAGGAAGGGTTTGGGTTATGTGTTAATGTAGGGAGACAAGGTAATAGCTTATACCTCGCGGCAGCTAAAACCTTATGAATTGAATTACCCGAACCATGATCTGAAATTAGCAACAGTAATTTTTGCTCTAAAGATTTGGAGACATTATTTGTATTGGGTGCAGACGAATATTTTTACAAATTATAAAAGTCTCAAATATTGGTTGAGCCAAAAGAAACTGAAATTGAGACAAAGAAGGTGGCTAGAGTTGCTCAAATATTATAACCTGTTAATTGAGTACCATCCAGAAAAGGTGAATGTGGTAGCAGATGCCTTGAGTAGGAAATCTTCTATGGCTCATGTTCAAACAGGGTATCTGTCATTATTAGAAGAAATGGCGAAGCTCAGAATAAGTTTGAAGCAGGAGGAACCCGGTTGTTTTATTGCTACTTTTAGGGTGAGACCGATACTCAAGGAGAAAGTTAAGGAGATACAAGCACAGGATGCAGAATTGGGTAAGCTCCGAGAAGAAATTCAAAATGGTAAGAAATCTGAAGTGGTAGCGAGGGATGATGGACTTATGGTTGTTGGAAACAAACTTTGTATTCCAAATGTCAAGGAAGTAAAGGATGAAATATTGGATGAGGCACATAATGTGCCTTATGCCATGCACCCAGGTAGCACCAGAATGTACAAAGATTTGAAAGAACATTTTTTATGGAAAGGCATGTGAGCAAATGTCTAGTGTGTTAGCGAGTCAAAGCTGAACACCAGACACCTTCAGACGAGTTAAGGCCATTGTCCATTCCTGAGTGGAAGTGGCAACGGGTGACTATGGATTTTCTGATGGGTTTGCCTAAGACCAGTAAGAAGCATGATGCTATATGGGTTATTGTTGATCGGTTGACAAAGTTAGCCCATTTTCTGGAAATTCAACAAACTGATTCTTTGCATGAGCTAGCAAAGAAGTATATTGATGAGATAATGAGACTGTATGCAATTCCAGACTCTATAGTTTCTGGTAGAGATCCTCGATTCTCTTCGAGATTCTGGGGAAGTTTACAAGAGACTCTGGGAACCAAATTAAACTTTAGTACTGCTTTTCATCCTCAAATAGGGCATGTGTAATGGACTTCAGGGGTGCTTGGGACAAACACTTGCCATTGATCGAATTTGCTTATAATAATTCGTATCACTCAAGAATTCAGATGGCTCCTTACAAAACACTATATGGAAGGAGATGTAGAACTCCAATATGTTGGGATGAAGAAGGAGAGAGGAAACAGATAGGGCCAGAATTACTTCAGACGACAGTTGACAAGGTTAATCTTGTTAAGCAACGGCTGAAAGCAACACAAGATAGAATGAAGAGCTACACAGATGCACACCGGAAGGAAATGGAGTATAAAGTTGGTGAAAAAGTTTTCCTTAAGATATCTCCTTGGAAAGGAGTCATAAGGTTTAGTAAAAAGGGTAAGTTGAGTCCGAGGTATGTGGGACCTTACGAGATTCTTGAGAGGATTGGCCCGTTAGCCTATAGGTTGGCACTACCACCAGAATTATCACAGATGCATGATGTCTTCCATGTTTCCATGATGAGGAGGTATAGATCGGATGCTTCTCATATTATTCAGACCTCTGAGGTTCAATTGAGAGATGATCTGACTTATGAAGAGACTCCAGTGGAGATCTTGGATACTAAGGAGAAGATCCTAAGGAACAAGACAGTTCAGCTAGTCAAAGTTCTGTGGAGAACCTATTCTGTGGATGAGGCTACGTCGGAGCCCTTGGAGGTCATGAAAGAGAAGTATCCACATCTCTTTGACGATTTAGGTAAGAATTTCGAGGACGAAATTCTTTTAAGAGGGGAAGAAATGTTAGCCCTGAAATTTTTATTATTATTAAGCATGATTAGATTAATTTTGGGGTATTGCTAAATTGATTTATGTTGGAATTAATTAGTAGACTAATGTGAGCAAGATGTTATGATGTAGATAAATTGAATTAAGTGTCAGGGTCGTAAGTATGTATAAGGGGCATAGTTGGAAGATTACTTAAGTTGGAAAGACTTAAGGCTTTGAGGGAAGGGCAATTAGGTCATTTTAGCTTCATTAAAGGATAGAAAGAAGACTTGGCATGTGTGAGAAGGAGAAGAAATGAAAATTAGAAGGAAAGGAGGGAGAGAGTGTCGTGGAGAGAAGAAGAGGAGAGAAAGAAGGTTTAGCTAGGTCTTGAAGTTTCATGGTCTTAAGGAGTGATTTTGAAGTTTGTCCAAGAAGGAAAGAGAAAGAGGAGGTTTAGAGCTTCCATTTGAGCTAAGAAACAAGTTGATTGGTGAAGATTCAAGGTAAGTGTACGTTTAATCTTTTGGATTTTGGAAAGGGGTTTTGGTTCAAAAATCTTAGGAAATGCATGGGTATGAGTATTCTAGGATCAATTTCATGCATTTGGTTCTTTAGGATTGTTAATTTGGATGTCTATTGATTTTGGATTTTTGTGAATGTTGAAGAAAATCTAGAGAGGCAAGAGGAGCAAGAGGAGAGGCACATTTGAGCAACTCTTCAAGCAAGCGAACTAAGGTGGGTGACATTTTTATAATTGAGTTAATGAGCCATAAATGATCTTCAAAATAAATGGAATTTAATGATTTTCCAACTACCTTATAAATGTGTATTTATTGCTTTCTAAATGCTTGAGGATGTGCCATTTGTGGTTATTGTGAACCTTGGGAATAAATTCTAATTGTTGCATAATTGTAGTAATTGATGTGTTTGAATGAGCTATGAAATGGCTTTGATGCTTGTGTTTGAATGATTTATGAAATGGCTTGATGCTTATGTTGGAATGAGTTATGAAACGACTTTGATGCTTGTGTTTGAGTGAATTGTGAAATGATGATGGAAAATGCATAAGAAATATGTTATGCCCATGAAAAGAAAGTTTTAGAAATGTGCCATTTGGGCAATTGATTTTCAAGTCATGAATTACATGTTAAGTGGGTTTGTGGTGGTCTGTTCTGTCAGTCAAATGCACTTATCTAAAGGCTTCTCCTGCCTACCCGCTAGAGGCATGGAGTTGTTAAGTCAAAATGACTTTACGAAATGATTTGGATGAAAAACAAATATTGAAGCTAAAATGAAAAGCCGATGAATGAAAAGAAGACGGAAGCTAAATTGGAAAGCAGACGGAAGCAAAGCTAAAATGAAAAACAGACGGAAGCTAAATTGGAAAGCAGACAAAAGCAAAGCTAAAGTGAAAATAGACGGAAGCTAAATTGGAAAGCAGGCAGAAGCAAAGTTAAATTGAAAAGCAGACGAAAGCTAAATTGGAAAGCAGACGGAAGCAAAGCTAAATTGAAAAGCAGACGAATGCCAAAGCAAAAAAGCAGACACAGAAAATAGACGCAAAAAGCAGACGAAAGAAAATCAAAGCAAAAAGCAGACAGAAGAAAGCAGATGCAAAAAAACAGACGCAAGAAAGCAGATGCAAAGAAAACAGACGCAAGAAAGTAGACGCAAAAAATCAGACGAAAGAAAACAAACATAAGAAAAGCAGACGAAAGAATCGAACGACGCATCAGTCTGAGTTAGTTACAGAACTCAACTGAATAACCGTTTCTTGAAAGAAACAAGAAACAAGAATCAAGAAGCAGTTGAAGACGAAGACTATAAATATGAGTCAGAGTCGAAGATTGCAAAAGTTATTGAAGCTAGTGAAATCAAAGAGCTTAGCAATACTTGAGAGAAACTATTGTGCGAAAAATCTAGAGTTATTTTTCTGTAACAAAGCTCAAAAAACCTTTCAGTTGAAAGTAGAGCAGATAGCCTGCAGAGGCTAGGTGTGAAAGAATACTTATTGTAAGAGACCTGAAGAGGCTCGGAAACAAAGAATACTTGTAACGTTTTGAGAGATAGTGGAATCTCATAAAGATATCTGAGGACTGGACGTAGTCCATAGTTTGGGGTGAACCAGTATAAAAATCGTTTTGTCAACATCTCTCAACTCTCAATCTCTCTCTTAACTCTTAACTTTTGATCTTATTAGTTTTACACAAGTTTTTGAAAATACCTTACAACTTTAATTTTCAGTAGTTTTTATGAAAAGAACAGGGTCATTGTAACGAACTTGTTTACGAAGGGGATTACCGAAAAAGAATACACAATTCACCTTCTTGTGCATTTGTATATCGTATAATAAGTTTTGTATTAATGTGTGATTCACTTCAATCCCAACCTCTATCTCTTACTCCAATGTAGTGGCTAGACTCTAATTTGTCTAATTGAAGATCTTCTCTAAGCCTAAAAAATGTTGCAAATTTTGGATTGAGTTTTGCGAACTTAGTAAATTAACCATCTTCGATGGCTCACTCAATCACATAACGCATCAACTCATACAATCACATATTTCACATCATTTCATTTATCATCATGTAGTATCACAAAACTTTTTTGTTCACAATTTTCACATTTCACATTCAAAACAATTAAACAGTTCATTTCGATCATTTAAAACGTACATAATAATTATATATGCAATGCACATGAGACTCACTTCTAATTGTTATTGTTGTGACCAAATGCCTGTAACTGTCTCATATCCATTGTGGATACCAGGTTCATTAATAACTGTCCCTTATCTGTTGGGAATATAAAGCTCATTATACATAGTAAGGCTAAAGGCTCTTACCACATTCTGAGCTTTAAGCTCTTTTTCACTTTCTGAGCTTTAAGTTCATTTTCGGCGAGCACATTCATGTTCACTATCACAATCTCATTCACATTTGTTATCGGACCTTAGTTCGACATTCAACATATACGTTGAGAATCACTTATTTCGTCAAATTCACATTCATTGAGCACTTCCAATATGTATTTCATGCAGCAAATGCCTCAGACAAATAATGTGTAGAATCAGCACATTCACATTAATCATATCAGTAATAATTCAATACAGAAATTTAAAACAAAATAAACAATAAAAATGAGACCATCTATGTTGACTCACAGTACACTCCAGTTTAGCATTTGCTTCCAAGATCCGAAAACGTATAGATGCTAACATTCTATCGTGTGTATCCACATCATGCAATGCACACATTGCACACACATTACTAATTGCACAATTACATAAACATTCAACTGTACACATATGTACATGTGTTATGTATAATGCATGCTCAATTTGACTATTTCGAGTATGTTTCCTTTATTCACATCCCATGATCATTTATACCTCAAAACTCATATATGTCTAATTTGAACTTAGGTTTACACCTCACTGAAACAAATTTATTGTTAGTTTATCACTCAATCATGAACTAAGGTTCGTAGCTCAATACACTTGATTATTATAATATTATCAATCAATCATTCACTAATGTTATTCTAATATTATATGATCACGCAACATCTAAACTCTCATTCATTCTTACTTGATACACATTACTCATCTCCTTACAATCATATTAGCATTTCTAATAACACTTTTATATCATTAAGAACTCATAACTTCCAATTGGAGATACATTCAGATATCATATCTTGCAAAACTTGATTTTTCTTAAATTCATCAATCAATCATTTATCAATCCTTTCCTAGTGAATTTAGATGATAATGAAATTCGGTGGAGATGGAGGACAATGTGTGAGAAGCTTGTGGTTCAAATTTCAAGTCAATCGGAGGTTCGGAGAAGAAGTTATAGTCAAAAGAGTGAAGGATGTTGAAAGCTATCAAACAGCAGTGCACCTTCACTATCACGATCGTACAACCACCAATTGATCAAGCACGATCGTGCAACTCCCTTATTCAAGCATCAATCTAGCTTTTCTCAAAACAGATTTTCGGATCAATCTTGCATGGCCATTTTGACAAGGAAAATGAAGTATTTAGGCAATACATTCTTCTAAACAAATGTTTTCATATGTCTTAAGTTTCTAATGACACCAATTTCATGCAGTTTGGTTTGGAAATCTACAAGTTAAACCTAAAATGCTCAGACTATTCACAAATCGTGACAACACATTGTACTCAACTTCAAGCCAAATTTTGAAACCATTAAAGAAAGAATTAAAATTCGATTCCTCCATGACAAATATAGTTATATCTCTCTAGTTTAATCTAAACTTAAAATCATCCCATATAGATGTCTAATGATCAAGATATATGTAAAATACATATGCATGTCTAGTGGAATGTTACAGCCAACATATTCCAACCATTCTCTTTCAATTTTTTCCCATATTCTTAACTCTTATATGTTACATTCAAATCATTTTATGCATAGTTTATCTTTTCTACATCATTTTCTCTTCATTATCATCTCCATTTCAACTCAATACAAACCATATTTCTATGTTTGATCATATCAC
>JAOTAZ010000005.1:24236515-24247043 GCA_025629785.1 Erythroxylum oxycarpum
TAACATTCATTGATCAAGATCTTAGAGATTCTTTTAATGCTTTACAAATTGATTTTGAAGAAGCTATTGAAATCAACTAGAAATTGAGAAAGAAAATAAGAGAGTTAGTTGCTAAAAATAGTGTTTTGCATGAGACTATTGATGATTTGGAAAGCACTAAGGAAGACCACTCTACATGCCTTGCTGAAAAAGAAAATCTTACTTGTGAGGTTGATAGACTTAGAAAGGAGTTTTCTTATGTGGTTGGTAAATTTGTTGATGGTAATGAAAAGTTTGAAAAGATGTTGTCTTTACAAAGATATTCTATTTCTAAACATGGTTTAAGATATGATCCTTTTGATAGAAATTGTTCCCTAATTTCTAAATTTACTGAAGATGGAAAAGTTGCAAAATGTGTTAAATGTTTGAAAGATTGTCATATAGAAATTGCTTAGGTAGAGGACGTAGGTCTTAGCACCGAACCTCTATAAAAATAGCGTTTGCCTTCCTTCCCTATACTCTTTATTTAATTTGATTAAATTATTTTGTGTATTAATTTTGCGATTTTTGTAGAGCTTATCGAAAAAGATTAAAAATCTATTCAACCCCCCTTCTAGATCATTAACAAATAATACTTAGAGAATGTAAGAGGAAAAAAAGGAAGGCCTAAACAGAATTAGGGAAAGTGATGAAGAATGATATGGATAGGTTGGATCTTACCGAGGACTTAGCCATAATAGAAAACTTTGGCAAACTAGAAGACGAGTTAAGGGTCTCTCTTAAAAGAGGACATTCACTTTTTTGTAGGTTAAAATAACCTGTGTCCTTTGCATTTATTGTGTAGTATGGACCTTTTAAGGTGTATAACTTAGTTTGGTTCCTATGTAGCGTAATTAAGGTTTTGATAGGCCTCGTCAGAGTTATTCATGTACGGATCTTTCATGATCGGTACAAGTCTCTTCTGGTATTTATTTTTCTTAATGTTTATTACTAATCTTAGACATGTTTATTACTAATCTTAGAGATGTTCTACATGTACATTATTTTATGTTACGTTTATTACTCTTGCTCGTTATTTTTTTTACTATTACGATTATTGTTTCTTTTTAGTGTTTATTTATATTGTGTTGTATTTTTGTATTGAGTTGTTCTTCTTACCTTTTATGTTCATTTAATTAATTTATTTATTTTACTTTATTTCTTAGATAGGTATGCACATCCATTTATAATTTTGTAAGATCTTCATGGCATGTTACAAATGGGTCTATCAGAAACAACCTCTCTATTAGGTAGAGATAAGACTGTGTACTATCGAACCTCCTCAAATCCTGTGCCTCAGCGGGACTTCAACTGAATGTTGATGATTATGATGATAAACAAAAAATAATAATATTGACATTAATAATGAAACAAAATTTTGATTTTATTTTTAAAATAAAAAATAAAAACTAAAATTACAATGGAAGTGAAGGAACCCTTAATTTATTTCGACATACAATTGATATAAATAGTGTGCTGAAAGTATAATTCGTATTTTATTCATTTTCACTACCATTTTAGTCAAGCCTCGTAAATGAAGTCAAATTTTGGTAAAATTGAGGCGGTAAGTAAAGCTTACTAATTTAGGATTAAGGATTATGCACAAAAATTGAAATTTTAGACACCTAATAGAGATAAGTGGGCTCCAATGAATAATAATAATTATTATTATTCGCTTTTTCGCTTTGTAGTATCTGTCTCACTATTTCCTTCTTGGCTCTGTTTAGAGCAGTTGTAGTAATGGAGTGAGAAGAAAGATAAAATATTAGTAAGATAAGGAAACTTTTTGAACATCTTTTCTCCGTGAAAAGGGAACTCAGTCATAGTTCTAGGGTTTCTTCTTGCCCAAACGCCCAATTGCCAATAGTGATGAGCTAAACAAGACTTCCGATTTGTTTCATTACCCTTGCAATTGCTTCTCCTGTCTCTTTCTGTGTTGCATCTAAATGTGTGGAATTTTCTAATTGGGTTTTCCTGCCGCTGCAACTGTGTTTCTTCTCACCCTTTTTTTTTCTTTGGGGCTGTGCTTTTGTTTCTTTTTCTCTCTTTGGAATTTCTTTTTTGTTTAGATAAGTAAAGAAGTTGTGAAAAGAGTCGAAGACATTGGCTTTGTCTCTGCGTCTGTGCCTGATTTTGTTGGTCAACAAAAGGGTGAAGGTGGAGGTGATACTGTTGCCATATCCAGGTGGTGGGAAGTTGCTTTTGTTTTTTTTTTCCCCCTCTGAAAACTTACATGTGAAGCAACTTGAAGTTGAACGTGATCCGTTTTAATTTTTTTCACCTTCCAACTTTGAATCCATCACATGGGTGGTTATAAGTAGCTCCATTTTCTTCCTTGTTCGCCTTTTGTTTCTTCCTTTTGATCCCTTTGTTGGCATTTTGTAGTTAAGAACCTTGTTTGTGAAATATTGGCAGATCAAGCTGCTTTCTTTCTCCTATTATGGGTATGGTTATCACTTTCGCTTGGAGCCCAAAATGTCGGTGTCATTGTACGGTTGATGGTTATCAGTAGCATGGTTCTAGCTCCTTGTGAGGACAGGGTACTGGGTTCCTTTTCACTTGTTTATTTTGGTTACATTAGCACTTTTCATGGAGGATATTGGACTGGTGAGTCAAGGCTGGAAATGGCTGCAAACCCAGAAACATGCTTATTCTCGGGCAAAAAATGCTGCTGGATGTTTAACGGACAAGATTGGAGTGCTTGTAGAGCGGCACTGGCCAATGGTGTGCCATGGGTGTTCTTTATTTGGGCGTTTAATGATATTCTTGTTGGTTTATTGGAAAGATTGCGTTGCAAGGGGTTTCCGCTCTGTTGTCAAGCTGGGTTCTGCAGTTTTGCTCCTAATAATGTGGAGTTGCTTTCTTAGTCTCACCTCAATTTCTTGCTTGCTTTATGTGCTCACCAGTATGGTACGCCTTCCCATTTACCCAGCGCTATAAATTTCGCATTTTCCTTTGTCACCTGTTAAATTGTTGTATGTATTTTATCTCGGACTGGCGTCCTTGTAACCTAGATATCCTTTTCCATCATTTGTGGGAAAATATCGTATCGATATTATGGATTTGCCTTTTACATGGGAAAATCACTTATATCGATGTTGTTGCAAATATGAGTTGAGAAGTCATTTAGCTTGGCAAATTCCGTTCTGATGAACGGTTCTTCTGGGTAATGTCACTAGGCGTGCAGGATTGGTGGGAACATACTCTCGATTGCCGTTATTGTGGTTAATTTTCCAAGCCTGTCTTTTGTGCAATAATGTTTTACATGATTGCGATGAAGCATTCAGTTGTTGAAGTTTTTGAACAATGATTAATTGATTTCTCTTGACAGAAATGGAAGTCTGTTTTAAGAGTTTTGTTCAAGGGGGAAGCCATTAAATAAAATTGCAAATAGATGTGATTTATTGGAACTAATTTTCCCATCTTTCCAGTATCTTCAATTTTTTGTTCTAAATGAAACTTTGGTAATCCGGATTGGACAAAGAAACAAAAGGTAGCTTATCTCCAATATTCATTCCTTAGCTTTTGGTTTTGTGTTCATGATTCTGGATCCTAAACTCGGGACATGCTTGAATGATATACCATTAATAATTGTCTGTGAGGGCAATAGTTCTAGTAGGTATGTCTTTAATTGTTTAAAAATCCATCTAAATAAATTGCAATCTTCATCTGAAATGAGTTTCTTTTACATATTGCTGACGGAGTAATATTTCAGGGAGCTGCTGGAGCTACCATCCGTTATTTGGGCTACACTCCTGGACTTTTTATTGTAGGAATCTTCTCAATATTAATTTTGTGGATGTACGCTAACTTTTGGATAACAGGAACGTTGTTTATAGTTGGAGGTAGGCTTGGCTGTTTTTAATGGAGAAACTAATTTATGTAACATTACTAGTGTTTTCTTCATGTTTATTTATTGTGTCAACCCATCCTCAAGACGTGCTGTGGTTGTTGCTAGTTTTCAACTACCCTTTTATTGTGATCGCTAGAGCTTAACCAAATATAGATTGCTTTTCTTCATGTTCTTTGACCTTTACTTTTATTCATTTTCCTTTTATACACTGGATTCTTTCTAATATATCTGTCTGAAAAAGGAAATATCAAGACAGTATGCATGATATTCTTTATTTGTGTCCTTGAAAATACCAAGTAGAGGGAAAATGAACGTTTCACAATGATTTCATACCCTTACTATTTGAGAAAATAAATTAGTTTTTGTATATGAAGTTTTCATTTTGATTTGAATCATCTTCAGATATAATAAGTTGATTATACTGATGTATTCAACTATTTAAGAATCTAACAATTGTTAAGCTTAAATTGTTGTTATAACCTGTCTTTTGTATGATAAGTTGATATCGCATGTCAATCTTTCAAGGCCTATCAAATTCAAACAATTCTTCATGCTTCTTCATTTTCCAGTTATCCTTTCTGTACTTTTCTAGTGTTCAATACTTGTTTGATGTCAAAATGGTTTCACTTATTTTCTGTAAGCAGTTTTGGATGATTCAGTTTAACGTTTGATTTTGCTTCAAAATTTCCTTAGCCTTTGACTATTTTCCTGCATCCACATAAATGGTGAAAAATAGCTCAAACAAAAATGGAATGCTATTCTTATTAGTAAATGGTGTTTCAAGTGAAAGAGCATTTGTTAGGCACCAAGTAAGAATTTACAAATCCTTGATTGGTATGCGGAGAATTTTTACTTCATTTTGATGTTATTCAACGGCCTTTTCTAGTTTAGTTTGTTAATCATATGATTTTCAAGTTTCTGACGTACTTTGCAAGTCTTAATTGTTTGTATATTGCTGTCTACATGTGATAGGGTACAGGAATTCTTTCCGTTTGCTGACTTTTGTCACTGATTTCATGCTCACCCTAATTGATTGAGCACCTATATTTGCTAGACTATAGAATAATTCATTAATTACTATTTGGTGATCTACTTATGGATATTAAAAAATTGTGTTTATTTGGTTCCTTGTACAAATTTTTTCAGCTTCTAGTTTTCAATAGATTATGAGGATTTTATTCTTCTTTGCTTCATAAATGCAGGTTATTTGTTCTCCTTAAATCATGCACGGCTGGTTGTCCTAATGGCGACTGTGTATGCTGTTTATTGTGTAAAAGTTCGCGTTGGTTGGTTTGGTGTCTTTCTGTCGATAAATCTTGCATTTTTCTCAAATGATGCATTGAATTTTTTCATCCAATGGTGTGATAACACCGTAGAAAATATACATTTTGAAGATAAGAAGGAATCTGAAACAGTTACAGAAGATGACTTCTCTTCGGAGTGTGATTTCTCCTTTCCGACTAAAGAGTCTGAAGAGGTGCAGTCTTGCAAGTCATCCAGCAAACCAGCTGCTGCTTCAGCTGCGCTGAATAACCAAACAAATTTGTCAAGTAAAAATGTAGTTAGGCAAGAAGCAGGCTCGACTGATGAAATGAGACGGATATTACATAGTTCAGATCATTATGAAGCGCTGGGATTTCCTCGAGCCAAACCTATTGATGCTACAATATTGAGAAAGGAATATCGGAAGAAGGTGTGCAAAAAATTTTTTGGGGGCAAGGGTGCTTTGGTTTTATGTTTTTTACATGTTTTTCAGCCTCCAAGTTTGCATAACAGTCACTTCGCAACTTTAGTACAGCTTTTAGGAAGATTGAACATGTTTAAATTTATTCTTTGTTCTTCAGCAAGAAACTGAATTTCCTTGATGAATTTGCTTCATCTGTTGCTGAGGTCCTGTTTTGATTTATCACTCCATTAGGACAGTTTTATGAATGCTTAAATCAATTGTTGAGTGGTTAAATGGTAATAGATGTGTGGAATGAATTTCCATCCTGTATGTTGCTGCTTTAAGCCAATTGGTTATAAATTTGTTTCATTCTATATGCATGAAAGAAAAAAGGGAAGAGTTTGTGCACTTACTGATTTCTTTCTTTTCCAACTTTTGTGAAAATCTTATCTAGGCTATGCTTGTGCATCCAGACAAAAATATGGGAATTCCTCTAGCAAGTGAATCATTTAAGAAACTTCAATGTGCTTATGAGGTAAGCATACGTAACAATATAAATCTTCTCTGTGTGTGTGTGTGTCTGTCTGTCTGTCTCCTTGGTGTGCAGTATATAGTTTGGTACAAGTGTAAAGAGTTATTGTTCTTTATGTTCTATGCAATCGCAGGTTCTTTCGGACTCCACAAAGAAGAGGGACTATGATGAGCTATTGCGGAAGGAAGAATTTAGAACTAGGACAGTCTGTCAGAAGTCTCACTGTTCTTCGCGACAGGTGATGTATGCATGCTATTCATGATGAAAGTTATAGTATTGTTTCTTTTAAAATGTCGATTTTAAGGTTAACATTTGGTAGAGATTCATGTTAATTAGGAACTGTTGGAATATGAAGATCTCAAATATTTGTAATTTCTTGTATCCCTTAGCCCAACAGTGTTTTGAAATTTCTAGCAGACCTGATTTTTAGACAGAATTTCCATGTTAGTACTAATGGTCAGTCTTCTAAAGTGTAAGTCGTGTTTAACCTATTTTCCTTCTTTATTAGTCTAACATTTGATCTAGATTACAAGAACTTCCTTTGTAGACAGACTAGGCAAATTGAGAAATGGAGTTAAATGGTCCAGTATCAGAATGTATCTTTTTGCTTGGTGAGCTGGTTATTATTTTTGGTCTGTGAGGTTGTTATTCACATGCAATGATAGCATGATTTAAAGCTTCATTAGGATGCAAGTCAAGTGACGTATACTGGTGGAAGAATTGATTCTCACATCGTCATGCTATGAATCATTTTATTAGCAGGATAGTCCAGATTATTGCTCTGAGGAGTCCAGACGTATACAGTGCACAAAGTGTGGCAATTCACATGTATGGGTGTGCACCAGTAGGAGTAAGGCCAAAGCAAGATGGTGTCAGGTCAATCATCTGAATCCTACAGTTAGTACATTAATTCTTTTTTGCTTTATATGTTATTTTCTTAATTCATAAGACTACTTTTGCTACCAGGACTGCTGCCTATATCATCAAGCTAAGGATGGAGATGGATGGGTTGAATACAAAGGGTCTCTGGCTTTTGGTAAGCCTCAAAAGGTATGCTTCTCGGAAGAACATTGTTTACTGCTAGCTTTTTTCAATTTTATTCTAACTACATGGAAAAGTTGTCTTCTTCCGAGATTCTGTCATAATATCACATTTGAGACAACCGTTGAAGGTGTTACCGATCATACTGAGTGGAAAGTGAGTATGCCCAGGGGCTTAGCTTAGCGGTGGGTGAGTTTTGCTTGGTCCTACTAGTGTGGGCTTACTGGAGCGGGGTTATGGAAAATAGACCTGTATGAGACCCAACTTGATCTTAGGAAAGGAGCATAAAAGTGTCAGGTTTGTTTAATTGGGTGAAGACTGTCAATGAATGGGGCACTTGGATCTTTTACCAAAGTTGCTTGTGATGTAGTACAATGAGGAGACTTGGCTTTAAAGTCAAATGCCAGACCTTAACCTCAAGGAGTGCGACCAGAATTGTTGTCATAGACTTTTATTTTTTCTCTTCAGTTTCTTTTTCTTTTTATTCCAGCATGTTAAGGAGTCATTGGAGTTGAAGATTCAACATCTTTTCACCTGTAATCTGTTGATTTGGCTTGGTAGATTTTGATGAATTCTGGTCTTTGTAGATAATTATTTCCTTTCCAGCTTTGTGAAGGGGATAAGAATCCTTGATACTCAAATATCTCTGTTATGGAAAGCTTACCCTTCTATTGTGCTGTTTAAAAGTTTACTTTAATAAATATAGAAATCGCAAAACATTTATAAATTGTTTTGACCTTGGAGCTAGGGTAATTAAGTGGAAAATAAGTAATTTTTCAAATGATACGGCAGATACTTATATAGTTATCTTGTTAATTTTGTTGTGATAGGCTGATACGAAACCTTAGCATTTTATTTTTCTTTATAATCTTTAGAAGGTTATCTTGTTAATTTTGTTGCGATAGGCTGATGTGAAACCTTAACATTTTGTTTTTCTTTTTATTTTTTTAGGTGGAAATTCCACGTGCTTTTGTTTGTGCCGAAAGTAAGATCTTTGATGTCTCAGAATGGGCTATTTGTCAGGCAAGTGTTTTTTTTTCTTATTATGTGTGAACATTGCTTTTGTATTCAAGTTGCTTGGAATGGGCACTTCATAAGATACATATCACATGACAACATCTATCTTACCCTTTCTCTCTGCAATTTCTCCATGGTGTTCTCTGACTCTCTATGTTTGAATTCTTTTGTTGGTTCTCATTGTTTGAGAATCATGCTAACCAAAACATGGAACTTCTATGATGACCTCTGATGTTAAGGATAATCTAGGAGAACATCTTGATGGGAACAAATAGATCTGCAGTTTTGTGTGATTATTATGATGATAGCTTTTGAAAATTTGACATTGTCTTTCACATTGCGATAAGATTTGCAAGTTGATATCCCAGTGAATCCCCGAACTTTGTTTTCTTATGCCATAATTAGTTTATTCGAGCAATTTAAGATTCAGTTATTTCCCACGTGCCATTACTAAGTTGGTAGTTTATGTTTGATTCGCAGCAGGCTTACTATGCATTTAGTAAGTTATGCTGTTTCTTCTCTTTTTCTGTTGATACTCTCTTTGGTGGATTATATGGTGTGCGTGTGTGTGTAAGAGAGAGAGAGAGAGAGAGAGAGAGAGAGCTCTTGACTTTGTAAGTGCCATGCTTGTCCTTTATTGAATCTCAAGCTACATACTTGAATTGACAACCTAAGATCCAATTGCCAAGATGGCATGATGGCACCGGGAATTCCAATTAATTGAAGCAGTCTACTTTTGGTCCATTCAGTACTTATAATTGATTTGTGGATAACATATTCTGAGTCTTTAGCTTTAACAAGCTTAAAACTCTTTTCAGGGAATGGCATGTAGACCCAATACTCATAGGCCTAGCTTCCATGTAAACATGGTTGGTTTGGAAAAGACACAACGATCCAACTCAAGCAGATACCCTTGGAATTTGGATGCGGAAATGATGGATGAAGAAGATGAAGAATTTGAGCTGTGGCTTCAACAGGCCCTGGCTTCTGGTCTCTTTTGTGAGACCTCTAAGCGTAGAAAGAGCTGGAGTCCATTCAAGCTCCATCAGAAGAAAGGAAAGAAGCAATGGCGAAGATCATCAACCTGACCAACCTGACCAACTAGAAACAATCAAAGAAGTATTTTAGTTACCCCTGCCATTGAAAACGGAGCTATATTTTTGTTATGCTGTTTCTTCAGGGGCTTAGTGGCCTGAGTCTAGACTAGTTTCACATGTCGGGAGGAGTTGATGAGACTTGTGGCATATTAAAGTTTCAGGTATTAGCAACTTTCAAGGGCTTGCTAATTAGGTTCTGTAAATTTCTGCTGAAACACCAAAACCCTCTTGAATCAGAAGTGGAGGATAAAAGGATTAATGCATCTCTCAGAAGCAGCATTTGATATTTAATTGGGGATAAATCTTCAATGTTTTGTACATATGCTTGTCAATAATTTCATCTGATTCAAAACTGTGTTTTGGCAATCTTTTTTATTTTTTGGAGAAAATATGTACTGTGTTTTGGCAAGTTAAACTTTTGCTTCTGTATGCCCTTTTTTCATATCAAGCTCCCATTTAAGAGCATGGTTTTTTGCAGGCTACAAATTGTTCCTGGAATCCTAGAAAAATGATGAGACCTCTCAATACTTTGTAAAAACGGGAAAATAGTTGAGATGATTAGGGCTTGACTCTCTGGCAGTTAGATTCTATGGTAAAGGTCTACGGTAGTGAGATGACCAAGGAGTTACAAAGAAATTGAACTCTGAGGAGAGGGTTGTGAAGCTAGTAGGCTTGTATATATGCTAGTTCGAGACTGAGTACCTGAAAATAAAGAAGTCTGATTTGACTTTGGATGATAAAACATGCCTTGGTCCTTGTTGCTACTGAATTGATGCAACTTAATTGTAGTTTCAGTAATGCTCTAGCAGAAGACTTTGAATCGAACGTGGATTTTAACTTGTGCCTATCCAATGAGGACCAAGTGTTATCCAATTAGATCGTTGATGTAGGTGGTCCATCATCCGTTTAAAATGTGATTATCAATTAATATAAAAGATTATTTTAGATATTAATAACTATATTATTATCTTCATAACTTGATTAATTTGAGAACCAATTAATAAGTAAATTCAAGTGCAATTAATTAGTGATAAGATCAACGTTATGAATATTGTATACTAGATTAGATTCTAATATAGTTTTGTACTGATATTGATCAATACTGGGTAATATTTCGAGCAATTTTTTAAATTTACAAAATAGCACCTAATTTTTTTAAAAAATTGAAAAATAATCCTTCAATATTATACTATATAATTTAAACTAACCTTGTCTAAAAAATCATAATAATAGAATTTTAAAATAACAACAATTTATTTATTTTCTTAATATCATTTTCACATATTCCTCATATAAA
This sequence comes from Erythroxylum oxycarpum, assembly GCA_025629785.1. Classification (NCBI taxonomy): domain Eukaryota; kingdom Viridiplantae; phylum Streptophyta; class Magnoliopsida; order Malpighiales; family Erythroxylaceae; genus Erythroxylum; species Erythroxylum oxycarpum. The sequence goes on from JAOTAZ010000005.1 coordinate 24,247,037, forward strand.
TAATAAC
>JAOTAZ010000005.1:24316310-24328786 GCA_025629785.1 Erythroxylum oxycarpum
CTCCACCGCACCAAATAAACCTTTCTCAAAAAACTCTTTTCTGATGTGGAAGATCAGTCAAAACTGCGACCACAGAGTATACTCTGAATTTTCAAGAAAATCACACCTTGACTTTGATACCACTTGTTGGGAATTTATACCTTCCAAACTCACACCAAAGGATATTTAATAGACAAAAATATCAGAAAATAATAACACAAGAGAATTTACGCGGAAAACTCTCAAACCGGAGAAAAACTACGGGTACCGAGAAGAAAATTCACTATATAAAAAATTGTTACAATCACACAATTCCTTAATACACCAACACACCCACAAAGAAATATTCAAGACAAACTCTCCAACTCTCACCTCAAAAGAGGAATTTAGCTAGAGTCAAATCTGTGTTACAAATCTTTGACTTAGATTGGTGCACTAAACAAGGAGGTAACAACCTCCTTATATAGGTAAGAGCTTGGCCTCAATTGTTGTCCCCAATCAATATGAGACAATAAAGGAGCAAAAAAAACTCAACACCAAAAATATCATAAAGATCCATAATTTGAATTGTAGGAACTGATACTTAAAAAAGAATTTTGGTAAATGTTTCTCTAGTGATAAGCTCATGCATTGATTCACACGGTGACTCATGGATGACACACACCTACAAACCTCGGTTCATCTTATAACACAGAACAGAAAAATCGACCCAAGTGGCCCAATTTTGCTTTACATGTATGTAATAACGCTAGAAAACAGCAGGCGGCTGCTGGTAAACAACCACATGGACCACCAACCACAGAACCACAAGCTATGTCCGTAAAAGTCGCTTTCTTTTGCATTTTGTGAAAAATAAGGCAAATTTTTTGGATTTGTTCATCAGAAAGACTAGAAAAGGGAGAACCAGAGGGATTAACAGGTGTGGGCTTCTTTTGCGGCGGGTATTCTTTGACTTTAGAAAGCATTGAAGAGGACTGATGATTGAGTCTACTCAAACCCCTGCCTTGGTTGTTTGGAAGGATGCAGCTGGAATTGCCGGTAAGAACCCCTCATTCTGTTTCCTTTTTTTCAAATCATCATTCTTAAAGTTTCCTGCTTTCTTCTTGTGTTTCTATGGGTTTATTTTTTAGATTAGTGTTCATTCTGGCTTCTTTTACCCTTTCTGATCATAGGTTTGTTGGGCTTCTATTTTCTATTTCTATCTACCAAGAATAGAGGCCTTAATGTTGCTTCAACCAGAAACTTTAACGTTGTTTCGTGACTTAGATAGAACGCTCTCATTTTGGCTAAAATATTTGTGGAAGTTCTTAAAAGAGTTACTAATTCGTGATTTGACCTTTAACTTTTTGCCCCACTTGGAAACTGCGTGCTGCTGAACTATAAATTTTTCCTTGAATGAACTTGGAGTGGAAATCTTTAAAAAATCCATCTAGCAGATCAAGTAGAAGCAATCAATGCAAGTTCTAGGATCTGTTTTTACCTTGGGTCTGGGATCTTATATTCAAAAGTGATGATTGCAGTACCGAGTAAAAAAGGGTGCTCTTGGCCGTATACGGATTACATGTTCGAAAATGATATTAACTATCTGGAGTTTCAGTCTGAAGCAAATACTGGAATTTAATTGCAGGGAACATCTTTGCATTTGGGCTATTTTTGTCACCCATGTAAGTCGTCTATAGGGTTCTGATATATTTTGAATATTTTCGAAGAAAACTAGAATGCCTTTATTACAATTCTTTCCCTTAATATATGTGTTTTTTTCTTCAATATATTAGATCCACATTTCGAAGAATTATCAGAAACAACTCAACTGAGCAGTTCTCTGGGTTGCCATATCTGTATGCACTCTTGAACTGTTTGATCTCCACGTGGTATGGCACGCCTATTATCTCCAATGATAATTTAATGGTCATGACTGTCAATGCTCTCGGTGCAGTTTTTCAATTAGCTTACTTAATCCTCTTCATATTTTATGCCGATAAATCCAAAAAGGTGCCTTATCCTTTTAGATCTGTACTTCTAGTTTTCTCTGTATTGTTCTCCTCCAATTATATTTTACATTGTTAGACTTTATGGGGTCTAATTTTACTGTCAGGTCATGATGCTTGGGCTGCTGCTGGCTGTTTTCTCCATAGTTGCAATCATAGTTGTAGGGAGCATGCAAATTGTTAGTAGAGACATACGATGGGTTACTGTTGGCTTATTGAGTTGTATTTCTCTCGTATCAATGTTTGCTTCTCCTTTGTTTATAATTGTAAGTCAACGGAAGCACTGCCTCATTGTTTTCCATTTTAAGTTTATCAAAGCATTAGGTCTACTATTTCCTTCTAGCATTTGTTTCTTCTCATTGATTGTGTCTGATAAATTTTCTAATTGTTGCAATATCTTCCAGAATTTGGTTATCAGGACAAAGAGTGTTGAGTTCATGCCATTTTTTCTCTCTTTGTCCACCTTCTTGATGAGCACATCATTCTTCTTATATGGAATTCTGAATTTTGATGTCTTTGTTTATGTAAGCTTTCTTTATCCTTGGTCAGTTTACTCTTCAACATCATTTTCTTTTTCCTTTTTAAATATTTCATCTTTTTTAGAGAAAGAAAAGGTATACCATAATCATGGTTCCACTTTATATCAATGTTCATGAATTGTGCATATTTTGTTTTGCCCAACTAAAAAGGAAAACGGAGACTAATATGACTAGTTCAACTATTTTTTGCCTGACTTATTTATACATTTCTGTCCGGCATTGTCCAAGTGATTTATCTACTCAAATTTCAGGCCCCTAATGGCATTGGTGCTATATTGGGAATTATACAATTGGCTTTGTACTTTTACTATAGAAGATCCCCAGACGACACCACGGAACCATTCATAGTATCACATGAATAAACATGCATGTTGGCTGACAAAATTAAGGTTGCTAACGACTCAATTGTCGTTTTTCTTATGATTATGTGAGCTGATCCTACCTTTGTGAATGGGAAACTTCAGTGACGTATTGCCAGAATTAATGTTCAGTTGGTGCATTGCCCTGATATAGGACATTCAGAAATTTCTATTTGATGGGTGGTTTTGCCAATTCTTGTTGCAACCAGAGCAACTCTGGTTACCTTTCTCCGACGTATTACATTTTTTTTTTCTCTCTTGATAACAATGCGGTTTGTTTCGTTTTCCAAAAGTAATGTATGATGAGGTCAAAATCTCTGAGGTTAGTCTATTCTTGCTCTAGATGTAAATGGAATGAGTTGATCATTGTTCTTCTTCTCCTCCAATATACATGCAATCAAATTCTTATTTAACAATTTATGTATGTTACTCCTCTGCATATTGAGGGACTAAGGGAGAGAATGTATCTGAAAGACTTTTCTTGGCACTCCAACATAATTGCTGTTAAAAGTGTTTAGGGTATAAGCAGTATCCCTGCCTCTCATTTCTTGACATATATATACATGCCAACACACATGCAACTTGTTTAGTGGTAAACGAGATTTTTTTACCACGGTATATCACCCCATCGTGTATAAGGCCATGAGAATTATTCATAGAATGGTTACAGTAGCAGCGTACAGCTGTCGTCCAATGCCTCAGCTAAACCGCACAGCTCAAAAACTATTACAGGCATAAAACCAGCACGGCCAAACATTCAAGCAAACTATTTACAGTGATTTCTTTCGCCATGTGAAGACATTTTTCAGCGGCAAGTATCAGCAGCAATGCAGTGTGCCCTATCTTGCTACTTTGTAAATAAAACTTTTCCGCTTGCTCTTTGTTTACAGGAACCTGACTTGCTTCAGGAGATGCAGGGAAGCGTGGCATTATGTTTCCTTTCTACAGTGTCAAGCTTATTATATAAAAACAAAACACAAAAAGAGGTTTTCCTAAAAAATGTAATAACAAATTTTGATTAAGAAATTGAATGATTAACGCTTAACTTGGCAATTTTCATTTATTTCTGTTTTCAATAATTGAATTTTCTCTGTCTAATTACTTGACCAAAAAATTGCTCATAGAATGGGAATCTTCGTGATAAAAGTTCTAGCGAAGGATCTAGTCATGGGTTGAGGCATAGAAGGATTTACTTCCTTCCCCTTAGTCGTACTCTCCTTGTTTCCTGAAGAATGAGAATCGTCATTGATAGAGTCTCGATCTTAGACTTTTTTTTTTTTGGATAAGTTTTTGCTTGTCTCTGTTATTAATATCAGCCCCTTGAATAGGCTTAAGGAAATAACAACTGCTAACCCTAAAGATGGCAAGGTCCTCCCATGTAGCGTCCTCGGCAAAATTATTCAATTAGCAAACCAACCCTTCCTGTTCGCTCCTGTTACGTTGGACTCGTACAATGGTGCGAGGAACAGGTATCAGGTGGCCATCATGAAGAGGAGGCACAACGATGATCAAGTGAGGGACCTCGCCTTTGAATGCCTTCAGCAAGGAAACGTGAAAGGCATTATGGATACGACTTTACTCAAGCAACTCCAACTTGTAGGCTATAACTCCCACTTTCTCCAACATCTTAAAGGAACCAAAAAAACTTTGAGCCAAACTTATGAGAATTAAAATAGGACTCTCCCTCTACTGTGTCAGCTGATCAACCGTCACTTTTGTTGCATCTTGAGTAGATCTTGCCCACGAATGCCTCACTCGATCACTAACAATAGACTTAGCGACACCATGAAGCCTAATACTTTCCTTAGTGAATATCTCAACTACTCTCTTTGCAGATGTTGGCTACCTTAAGGGAATAAAGTGGCCATATTTAGACAATCAATCCACCACCACCAAAATCAGTTCATAATCGTGTGATTTGGGTAGATCTCCTATAAAATCCATAGAGATATCTTCCCACACCTATTGAGGTACTTCAAGTGGTTGAAACAATCCTATAAGAGACATTGCCATATATTTCAGCTTTTGAAAACCTCACAAGCCTTCACAAATTCTTGAACTGCTCGTTTCATCCCCTTCCAATACACATTGTTTGCTAGCCATTTGTATATTCGTAAGAAACTAGAATGTCCACCACAAGAGTAGTATGAAACTTATGTAGCAAAATAGGGACCCATGTGGATTTAGATGACAGAACTAGCCATTGTTTGTATAACAAAATGTCGTGTTTCAAAGAGAAGCCTAGGCAAGATAAGAGATCTTCCTGTAATTGCTAAACAATGAGCTGCAACTCAGGGTCTTGTTGGGCCTCTTTCGCTAATTTCTTACTATCCACCCATAAAGGAGAAGAAACAACCATCTTCAACTCTGCCTCTTCTTCTATCCTAGACAAAGCATCAACTACGCTATTATTATTCCCAAGTTTATTTATCACCTCAAAATTATACCCGAGAAGTTTGGCCATCCAACTCTGTTGGGTTGGAGTAGCTATCCTCTATTGTAGTAGATTTCGTAAGGTTTAATGATCAGTACAAACTGTGAAATGCCGGCTCAATAAATAAGGCCTTCAATGTTGAATTGCTAGTATTAATGCCATTAATTATCTCTCATAAGCTAATTTAAATGATCCCCTTTCCGAGAAAGCTCTACAGTAAAACAAAATAAGTCTCTCACCTTGCATCAACACTGCCTCTATACCTTTTTTTAAGGCATCACACTCTATTACAAATTCTTTGGAAAAATCAGGTAGCATTAAGACTGGGGTGGTAGTCATTATCAGCTTCAACTTGTCAAAAACAATTTGAGTGTGCTCATTTAATAAAACCCATCTTTCTTAGTCAACTATATTAAAGGCTTTGCTAATTATCTATAATTCTGAATGTACTTATGGTAGTACCTTGTGAGGCCAAAAAATTCACGATTTTATTGATTTGGGTGTAGGCCATTCCACAATTTCCTTAATTTTTTTCAGGATCCACTTTAACTCTTTGGTTGTAATAATGTTCCCTAAATATGCAACTTACTGTCCCCAAATGAATATTTCTTTTGATTGGGCACCAAGTGATTAGAAAGTAAGATATTCAAGACCCTCCTCACCAAACATATGTGATCTTGCCAATTTGAACTATATATATTAAAATAGTATCAAAGAAAATCAACACCCCTTTATGCAACAATGACCTAAAAATATTATTCATGGTATTTTGAAAAGTAGTTGGAGCATTCATGAGACTAAACGACGTTACCATAACTTTATAACGATGTTCATGAGTCCCAAAAGCTGTCCTTGGCACATCACTCTCTTTCACCCTAATCTAATGGTACCTAGACTTGACATCTTGGAAAAGTAACATGCCCCAAATAGTTCAACAAGTAACTCATCAATGATTGGGATGGGATACTTATCTGGGACTGTTGACTTGTTGAGCGCCTTGTAATCTACACAAAATCTCCAACTCTGATCCTTCTTTCTCACCAATATTACAGGGCTTGAATAGCGACTAAAGTTAGGTTTAATTATTCCCTGGGTCAACATCTTTTGCACTTGCCGCTCAATTTCCTCCTTTTGCATGTGAGCATATCTATAGGGCACACACTAACTGGGGGGACACCCTCTCGCAGGTTAATACCATGATTTGTTAGTCCGGCTAGTGGCAACCCCTTTTGTTTAGTAAAAACCTCCTGGAGCTATTCCAATAATCCCTCTAACTCCTCTCTTTGGATTGAAGTGAGCTCATTATCTCCCAAGACTGGTGCTAGATGGCTCCCCATTGACCATAATAAACCCTTTACTTGGAAACAAAGACGATGACACACTTGGTTCAAAGCTAAACACATATCACCTCGTTTGGTATACCCTTATAAAATCACCACTGTTCTATTAACCTCGAACTCTATTCATATTTTCTCTGATTTCATCTGAACATCCCCTAACATCTTTAGCCAAAAAACTCCCAATAGTACATCAACTCCACAAAGATCAAACCTATATCTATTTGTTGTGAACTCCTTGGACCAAACCTCTATCTTCATTCCTCTACATTTCCGTTTGGCTGTTGTTCTATGCCCATCACCAAAGGTGATCCCATAAATGACATTTTCATCCACTTCCAACCCCATAGAACTCGCTACCTTTGAAAAAGAAAATATGAGTGACCCCATTATCAATTAATACAACGATATATACTCCCCCTATTCTCCCTTCGACCCTCATGCTATCTTGGTTATTAGTATTTGCTACCAATACTCCTCACAATTCAATAACATTGCATGATACTTCTTCAATTTCTTTCTTCTTGTCTTGTTTTAACGTGACCCATTCTTCCTCTCCATTGGGTTCCTTATTGTCTTCTAAAATCATGAGTCTAAGTTGCCTTCCTACATATTGGTGAAGGGGTGTAAAGCATTCCCCACATTTGAAGCATAACCCTTTTTCTCTCCTATCCTACAACTCTTGGTAAGTCAAGTTGATAATACCCCTAGGGCGATTCCCGCTACTTGCCTTATGTCTACACTCACCTCTACTGCTGCCTACACTGCTGCTCCTTGCTCTAATAGACCCATACAATTTTGTCACTCCACCCTTGTTCTGTTTTTCCTCTTTGTTGTTACCCCAAATGCCACTAGAAGGAAACCGAGTAGCTGTTGGGATAATAACTCTACTCACCCCATAAAATCTCTTGTCATTAGTTGTATTGGAGAAGATTTTTCGATAATTTAGCAGAAAATCTCCCCCTACTAACAACTGCAAAGCCTCAATCCTAGATAATAGCTTCCAAAAGGAAAAATACACAATAATGCCTTCTTCTCTCTACCCCTACTGACCTAATATCTTTATTTATATTTATTTGCTAATTAGCCCCCTATTCATTACTATTTGGTCACTCTTCTCTCATTAACCTCCTTTTAGCCTTCCTAGTATATACTAATAAAGGCCTAGGTATAGAGTTCCTAATAGTTGGTTCTTGGTAAATTGTGTTGAATGAAATTGAATTGTGTAGTGTATTGTGTATGTTGACTCTTGACCGTGGAGTTAGTTTGAGTAGGAAACTAAGAATATTGATTAAAATTGGTGAATAAAATATTGTTAAATTAAAGTTGAGAATTAGGATTTCAGAATCAATGTTGACTAAAATTAGTTAAGAAAACAAAATAATGATAAGTATTACAAATTGAATTGTATAAGCACCTAAAATAGATTAATTTATACTTGAATTATGTGATTACATAAAATAGCTTATAAACTTATAGTTGCAAGTGTATTTCTTTATGGTTGAATGGTGTAATCATACAAAATGAGTTATATAATGTGTATATCTGTAATTGTGTATGTTGAATTTTTAGTTCTTGAATTATTGGCGAATTGTATTGGATGAAATTAAATTTTGTAATGTATGTTGTCCTTTGATTGTAGCATTAATTTGAGGAAGAAACTAAGAATGCATGGAGACTCTCACTTTAATAATCAAGTAAGAAGTGGAACTCAACACGAACTTCAAGTGTCATTCAAAATGTAAGAAGATTGGTTTACTAACCTTTGTTTTGTAGATGATTTCCTGTTGTTTTGCAAGGATAAAATGGATTCAATTCAGACATTCATGAAGGCTCTTAACACTTTCAAAAGATTTTCTAGATTGCACCTTAATATAAGCAAAAGTCATTTTTTAATCTCTAAAGGTGCCTATACATTGGAATGCTTTCTAAATATCCTCCACTCTTATATTTGGGGCTACTACTTTCCACCAAAAGACTCAACTTCTTGAACTGTATACCCCTCATTGAAAAAATTAAGAAGAGAATCAAGTATTGGGTGAACAAGTTTGTACGGGTAAGTAGCAACTTATCAAATCAGTCCTCAACTCACTTCACATATATTTAAGTTCCCATATTTTTCTGTCTCAAAACATCATTAAGACAATTGAAAAGGTATTCAAAGATTTTCTATGGAGTCATCCAAATGGTGCAAAAAGGGCAGCTAAAGTCAAATGGTTTGACTTAAACTTCCTTAAAAAAAAGGAGGACTTGGCATCTCTTCAATTAAGACAACCAATCACGCATTGATCCTCAAAACATTATGGTGGATATTAGTAGATAAAAACTCACTATGGATAAGATGGTTACACTCATACTTCCTCAAAAGCATATGTATATGGGAAATCAACAAAAACACCTCAATTTCCCATTTCCTGAACCAGTTACTAAATTTGAGGGATGTGATCCAAGATGACGTTTCTTGCAGAATTGGGAATAGAAAGCTGATCTCCTTTTAGTTTGACAATTGCTTATGCCAAGGTCAACTTCTTTTGTAACACCCCACTTCCGCAGGACCCGAACCCGACATCGTGGGTGATATCCGAGTCCGTGTCCCGCAAGGGTGGCATGCTACTGCGCTCAATTAGTTGAAACCTTTTTATTATTATTTTTTTCAAATGCGAAGAAACCAGTAAACAATTTGGGCCCACTATATTCATAAACATTCTCAGTCATAACCATACAATCAACAGAATTTCAATAACCTTTTTGGGGCCCATTACCACTATAAAACATTTTTAATCATAATGAATCTACATTACAGCATAACTTTATTTACATACACATGGTCCAAAAATTTCGAAATCCTTTATTGATACAAAAATCGCAAAATACAAATTTGTACAAATCATAAAATACAGAATGCAGACGGAAACTGATCCCGACCTCTATCTTTCACTTGCATGCAGTAGGCATACTCCCGTTTGTCTAACACATAATTCACATCATTAAACATTTCACACTTCGCATTCAATACAATTTAATCACTCATATTATGCATATACAATGCACATGAGACTCACTTTTCATTTGTTATTTTGTTATGACTGAGTGCCTAAACTGTCTCATATAGGGCTCATTGATAACTGTTCCTTATCTACTTGGGGGATACAAGGCTCATTAAACGTTGAGCTTGAGACTCTGATTAACTTTTGAGCTCGAAGCTCATTTTCACTAGTTGAGCTTTAAGCTCTGATCGGTGGCTACTCTGGTCACAACAGCCATTATATTACATACATTCATGAAATATAATGCATCACTCACATTAGCATAAACTAATTCATTCCCATATCCTCAAACCTTAGTCCGACATTCAACATTAGAATTGAGAATTCACACTTTCATTTATATGCAATACACATTCAGATCACTTTTAACAATCACATTAAATACATTTAGTTCATCCAATTCATATTCAATGAGCACTTCGATATCCCAATCAAACATCACATCATCGGACCTTCTACCCGGAACCCAGCATAATCGATCACATTCATATAATCAGTCAATAGCCAATCAATACAAAAGTCCAAATAAACACAAACAACAAAATGAGACCATCTCGGTCTACTCACAGTACGCTTCAGATTAGCAATCGCTTCCAAGATCTGAAACTTCTTAATGTGGGCGCTTATCCTTATTTCCTTGCTTATACTTGTTCAAAATGCCTCCTTTCTTGCTCCTCTCTTGCTTTCCTCCATCAATGGCCAAAATTTCCAATCATTAGGAATCCAAATTTGACCACCCATAACACATAATCATAAAATTAATCTTAGAAAACTTAAACTCGCACATTTCTTAAGCTATCTAAACCAAAACCCTTTCTAAAATTCAACAAATCAAAATTTCTCTTACCTTGATCCTTCACCAAATGAAGGGTTTCTTGGCTTGAATGAAAGTTTTCATGCTCCTCTTCCTTTTTCCTTCATGAATCAACTCAAAATCCATCTTGAAAACTACGAAAAATCGAGACCTAGGTTTTCTCTTCTTTCTTCTTTCTCTCCACCGAACCCTCTCTCATTTCCTCTCTCTTTTTTTTCTTTTTTCTAATTTTCGTGCTTCCCTCTCCCTTAAAAGTCAAACAATCCTTCTTATTACAATAATGCCATTAATGAGTCTAGAATGTCCAAAATACCCTTACATATAAGCTTGTAATCTTAATGCTTAAGTGACCTTCCAATTTTGTCCCTCGTGCATTCTTAACACCTTAACATTATAATTCAATTAACTTATGCCATAAAAATCTTACTCGCATTAACATACTAATTAACTCCACAAAATAATATAATATAACAAAGCCTCAAAATTCATTTAGTCATGCTTAACTTCTTCCAAAAATAAGACCTTTTTCTAACCATCAAATTGAAGAAATTTGCTAACACTTCCTTCTAGAGAAATGTTTCTCATTGTCTCAATTTTCCAATGACACAAAAATCATTCAATATGGTTTAGTAATTTAAAGGTTATGGCCCAAACACTTTCGGACTGTTACTAAACCGAGACTACACACTAAACCCAAACTGACTCCAAAAATTGAAAGTCTTAAGGACTGAATTGAGATTTGATTCCTTCAGATAAGTTGTAGCTCCATGTCTCTAGTTTAATTAGGAATAAGAATCAACTTATTCGGATCTCTACAGATCGAGATATCGCCAAAATACTGAAGCATGTTCAGAAAAATATTCAACTCGTACTCCTTTAACCCATCCTCTCATTTTGATTCAATCAATCTTTCTCAAATTAATCTCAAAAACCATAAATTTTTATGGAGAGATAGAAGTATGTCTTATAAATCCAACTCTTCAAAAACCAAGTCAATCGGAGGTCGGAAAAAAATGTTATGGCCAAAAGACAATTTAATGTTCATCAACCTCTCAAAACTTCAAAGTCGCCATGGTGCAATTGCACCGTAACGAATTTTGCTACCAAAACAATGTAGCCGTCGTGCTTTTGCATGACGGTGCTTTTTTTTGCTACCCCTCAAAGTCGTCATTGTGCTTTTGCACTACGGTGCTTTTTGGCCTCAAAACTTAAAATTCGTCGTAGTGCTTTTCCACTTCTTCTTCTTCACCGACATCTCAACTTCTAAATCCCATACCTTTTTATCCAGAACTCCAAAATTTACAAAATTAGTATCAATGGAAAGATAAAAGAAGGCTTTACAACTTTCATGAAGGACTCAAAAACAATTTTGGTCTCTATAAGGGTCAAAAGTTGACAATAAAGTGGTTGTCCGACAATTGCATCCTAAACAGCATCAGAACTTCTAAACATCATAAATTTCTACTTCATTATCCAAAAATTTCATACTTTATATCAACAGAAAGATAAAAAGACAATCTACAACTTTTATGAGACCGTAAGAACAATTTCTACTTCTATAAGGGTCAAAATTTCAATCAAAGTGGCTATCCCGAAAGTTCATCCTAAACAACATCCAAATTTCAAATGATCATAACTTCCAGCCCCGACATTGAAAAATGTCCTACTTTATAGCGTTAGAAAGTTGGAAAGATAAGCTATAACTTTCATGAAGATCAATTTATCAAAATCACTCTATATCATTACAGAAAAATCATGGAAGTTTCGGATCAAAATTTCAACACTGTCACTATTCATTTCCAAATTTTCAGACTTCAAAGCATCAAAAACAAACACAACATTTCAACTTTTTATTTTTGTCATTTCCACTCCATTTCTACCAACTTATTCATCATAAATTTTATAGTACCCTTAAACATACAAGTTTACTCAGAAATCTCATAATCATCAAAAACCAAAGTTAAATTATTCACTCTTCA
>JAOTAZ010000005.1:24361157-24371388 GCA_025629785.1 Erythroxylum oxycarpum
AATCAAAATCATTCTTTTCTTATGAATTTTCTCAAAGCATAATTACTTTTATTTCACAATATATATATATATATATATGTATATATATATATATATAACCACTCATTTAATTTCACTGATTATTTCCAAATTCTACTTAAAAATCGAGGTCCAATAGTTTGTAACTTAAGTCATGTTGTATCAAAATACAATATGAAAGGTCTCATAACAATATATCTATTTATCCTTTTTTTTGTACATGTAGAGCTACTAACCTATGAACCAATCTATGAATGTACCATTAGTTATCTTTTAATGAAACATACATACATACATACATACATATAGAATGAATATAAGCAAGCATAAATTAAACTCATATTTATATTTTTTTGACTAGATATATATTCTTGATTAGTTACTGATGTAATATGAGTGACAGTTATAGTCATTGACATAACTGGTTCTCTAGGTGTAACTTAATTTGTAAATACGTAATTTGTTAGGACCCAAAACCTATAAACATTTGTATATTTTCAATCTTGTTAAGACATAGTTGAAAATTTCTAATATGATGGTTCCAAGTAGGATTAATGCTTTAGTAAAGTTTGGAAAAAAAGAAACTAGGGTTGCTAGTATTGGGATAATTATTTCACCATTAGTTTAAAGCCTATTCATTTTGATTATCTTAATAGACAGCTAATAAGATTAAAAATAAACAAAATTGCTAAGAAAACTACTAAAGTTCCAAATTTGGGACCATATGTATGGATGATATGCTGGAGGTTGGGACCACATAAACATACTAATAACAACAACACTTACTTATAAAGAAGCCTCCACAACACATAAATCAAGAAGGGCAATAATGTATTCTATAAATTGGACAATGATGTTTGGTTAACAAAAACTCATCACACATACTTCAAAATAAATGCCTATGAGTTAATTTACCTAAAAGTGAGCTAATAGAGTATGTGATAGAGATAGTAGAAAATGTAGGCACATGATAAAGATCATCGAAGTTGTGATAAAGATGATGGAGACATGCAAAAAGGAAAATTTAGGGAAAATGAAGAAGAAGAGGCAAAGATTATTAAACTACTATGTTTTTAATGGATTTAATAATAAATCGATTTAGTTTTTTGGCCAAGCCTATATAAACTCAAATTAAAGTTAACACCAAAAATTTAAGTTTACCAAACTTTGGGCAGGACTAGGAGGGCTTGACAAAACTAGTATTAACCAATTCAATCTAAAATGACATTATTTTTTTCTGCCTAATCTTGATCAAGATTAAGCCAAGCTTAGATCAAAAAAATTAGATTAAGCTTTCTTAACCCATTATCATCCCTACCTAAAAGGAAAGAAGAGTCCCGCTAAGGTCCATATTCCCAACTGGGCCAACTAATAATGTTGGACCTTTTACAATATTGAAAAATTATAACGGTGTACTTTTTGGATATAAGTCATACAAAAGTTTAGGTTTTTGGTCAAATTGGACTTTAAATAAGATGTTTTTTTATAATGTTAAGATTCTTTATTAATGCTACCGAATACTATGATTTAGGTTGAATTTTCATAATTTTTGGATCAAAAATACCCATTTTACCATGTTAAAGGCTTGGCATATGTTTAAAAAGGTTAAAGTTGTTACAAATTCAAGTTTTACTTTTAATTTAAATGTTATTTAAATAAATAACCTTTAAATAAATTAGGAATAATGATATATTTGTTTATATGTGTGTGTGCATGAGTGAGTGTGCGTGCGCCCAGTTAGGTCCCCAGTTTTAAGAAGCCAAACTAGTTTCAATTTTCATAAGATCATAGTAACGGACTCTAGTCTTGAAAGACCTAATTTGAAGTCTTAAGCCCAAATTGGAACTAAAATAAAATTTTATTACATGATTATCTTTTTTATAGAGTATTGGATATTAATTATTATGAAACTATTTGAAATTTAACCCCTTAAGGGATAGTGGGAGAGGAAGAAAGTCTATACAAGAAATTAGACTTAATAAAGGATGGTAAGTATATACAATGGAAAGTCGAATCAATTCAAATTATTAACCTATTTATCTTAAACTACATAAACTAAAATCATTTCAATTAATGTAGTTAAAGGGCAATTCATTTAGATGGTCTAGTCAAAGCATAAGTCAAACTAGTATGTCTAACTTCTTAAAGTCAAGTTTAAGCTTTTACTTAACTACCATGTCACTTTTTAAAGTCAATTTAAAGATACCATTCAAGGTATTTTATTTAATTTTTAAGATGTAGAAACTTAAGATGTAAGAACTTGAGATTGTTTCAGGACGGTAGTTTAATATAACTAGAGATATGTCGAGCAGAAGTTAAAAGAGAGATAAATATATTCCTAATTAGCATACTAGGATAATATAGTAATGAAATATATAAGTTTACATGAAAACCATCTGTAATCAAAATTTAAAAAAATAAAATTTTTATCTTTATTTTTATTATCTTCATATTATGAATACTTAGATTTTATTAAGACAATTGAATATGGTGATTACGTACTAATATTGTGTAAATAAAAATGAGATAATTTTAAAATTTAAAAAATTAGTAATCAAAATTTTCTAGTATCTTAAAACATATTACTTTCTAGTGTTTATCATTTGTTTTCATATGTAGAAAAATTACAATATGTGTTCATTATGTCAATTTCTCTTACATGGCAATTTTTCTTCTCATTCATCATACTGCCAAGGTCAAAATTAAAAGTAACTAATAAATGGAACTCTTACCTAATAGGATAAAAGGTGAAAATGTTAGAATCTTCACAACCTGAGAAAACTAAATCAGATTAATTGAGGGAGCAGTTGGCTAAGTTAGTTGAATAACTTAGGATAACTAAATAAGATAAAGGAAAAGCTCCTATTAAATAGGAAACACAATTAGAAAATCCTTGGTCATGAACTCAAACTGCTACACCTGTTAATTCATTCTGGTTTGATCCATATATTAGGTTCACATTTCCATTAAACACTGCGCATCCATTTCCATTAGTATTTGTACATCAATTTCCACCAACATTTATATATATCATGATCTACCATCATTTTTAAATTTTGTGCCACTAGTATTTATACTCTCTATATCTATAACGAAACATCTTGCCTAATATACTCATTGTTAATGAACTTAACACCAAAATACTAACTCTAGAGCTAATGAATGCACCTAAATCATCTTTTTATGATTTGGTGACTACTACTAATTTCCTAATGTGAGATGAGGATGATGGGAGATTTATCAAGTTCTAAAGCTTATAAGCCTCGAGAATTTTGTCTAGTGCCTAATATCTAGTCTCTTGAGTTTAAAAAATTAAAATTTGAAAAATATGATGGAAATATAGACCTAAAAGTTAGTTTGAGAATGTTTTTCAATAAAATGGACACACATACTGATAATAAGGATCTACCAGTAAATTATTTCCTTGAGAACCTTACTAATCCAACATTTTCATGGTTTTTGAACTTATATCAGTCAATTATAAAATATTAGAAAGATCTAATGAACATATTCCTAACTCAATATAGGTTCAACCAAAATGCAATGGTGGCCCACGAGGATTGTAAATAAATGGGCAAAAAGTAGAAAAAAAATGTGAAGAAGTACACTAGTATGTGGAATACAAATATGATAGAAACCCAATCACCTATTTTAGAAAAAGAAAATATGGGCTTTTTCTTGGACATGTTGAAGAAACCCCATTAAGAAAATTTATGGCAATTTGCTAATTGCACCTTTAATGAGATGATTAATTAATATAAATCCCTAGATAGTGCAATATACAATACATTAATAACTTACCATATTCAAACAACTCATTACCTATATATAAATCATGACCAAATTCACAAACTTTATTATATTCAAATTTGCAAGCACTATTATAATCAAATTCATAAGCTTCATCTTAAACCTTCATAGCATAGCATGCATCCCAAAAGTATTATAACAATCACAATCAAACTTTGCATGACCTATGCAAAAACTTGGGGACCAAAACAAAGCTATATAATCATAGGATAGAAAGAATAGGAAAGAGCCACAATCATCATTTTTAGTTCCTAGGTTAAAAATATACAGAATGTTGTCGTGTCAAAATAGAATTGCTTTAGTATATGTAGTGTCATCTGTTTTACTTATCTAGTACGGTTTAATTGCTCAATATGAATATCATTATGGAGTAGCAAGGCATTGAGTTAAAGAACAAAATGCATTAAGTATAACCAAGACAATGTTTGCAAAGTGGGAGTTTAAGCTTAAAGGGCGAGAATACACAACCTATCTAAATGATGCTTCAAGTACCCAAATGAAAACAGAATAATATGAAAGTCTATATAAATAAGTGAAAATAATGGTTTCCTACCTATTAATGCAATAACAATGATGATGAGGACAATGACAAGTTTGCAAACCCTATTGTTAAGGATGATTTTACTAATTAAAAGGTTGGCTTATCTTTTTCTATAATATCTTATGATTAACTTTAAACTTTATTATTGGGCACCCCACCCTCGCAAGACACATGCCTAACATCCTAAGTGCCATTTGAACATGCGTCCCACAATAGTGGCATGCTCACACTAGTCAGTCACCAAAAATCACAAATTGACTTCTTAAGAAAAATTGTATCTCTATGTCTCAAGTTCATTTTGAAATAAGAATCATTTAATTCGGAACTCTATAGATCAAGATATACTTAAAATACTGAAGTATGCTCATAACCAATTCATGCTCTTCCAACCACTTTCCCTCACTTTCTTTCCATAAATCTTTTTCAAATCAACACCAAAGGCTATTAATTTTTATGGAGAGATATATGAATATGTTATGAACCTATTGGTTTAAGAATCACTTCACTTTGAGGTCGGATGACAGATTTATGGTTAAAAGAATCAAACATGTTCAAATCTGGAAAATCCTTCGGGTGGTGTAACGTTGGTGAGGTTACGAGATGTGATCGCACCTTCCTTTGTTCCGATCGCACCCAAGGCTACTCCCAGGGTGCGGTCGCACCTTTCCTTGTCACGATCGTACCCGGGGCTACTCCCAGTGTTTGAGATCGCACCCTGTTTCCTCGCGATCGTGACCGAGGCTTTTTATATATTATGTGCAACATCACTAAGTTAAAATGATCATATCTCTCAATTCTGATATCGAAAATTTTCATACTATATACCGTTGGAAAAATAGAAAGATAAGCTATAATTTCAAGAAGACACTTTTTTCTAATTCAGCCTAGATTAACCCAGTTTTTTCCTTTGAAATCAAAACACAAATTTTACCCTTATGAAAGACTTGAAAATGCAATGTACAACTTGGAAGGCCATGAGCTAAAGCGAAATCATATTTCATTGACGTCAAAAATAAGAGTTTACAAAGCTTTAGATATATATCAACATCTACATCAAGGCGTAACACAAAATACAAAGTACATTAGATGCTTATGTTCGATATGCTGCTAAAGCTACTTGAAAGTTGTCAAACTAACTTAATCACTAAATGTAGCTATCTCGGAGTTTGTCCAATTGCCTTGCAAGAATCAACAATCTCCTCATTCTGCACCTGAGGATAAAATAGTGAGTTGAGCTACAAAGCTTAGTGGCTAATATATTTATAGCCATTGTCAACGAGCCACACAATCAAACGTATATGTGTATATACATATAGGTATATACATCTTATCTTAATCTAGCAATGCAAATTCAGTAACAATTCTAATTCACAGCTCATAGTCAAGCGTATCATCAAATAAAGCAATCTTATACCTATTCAACCTTCCAAACATAACACCCAATTTCATATCATGCTCAACAATTCCAAACAAATGCAATGCACAATAGATGACTCGAGAGTTTCGTGGAACTAAATGGAGAAACTGAAATTTACATCATGAACAAAATGAGTCCACTTTTTGAATCTCATATGCCATAAGCGAATAACCGGGAGAAGGCTTTAGGTCAACGTGCACGTGATTAACGAAATGGTTTCTCTCTTGCCCAAACACAAGCAATTCCATGCTCAATTCAATCAATCATATATTCATATTCTCGTGCTTCTTATACTTTTTCTTCTTTCCATTTATACAAAATTCCATGACATTTTTCAAGGCATAACATGATCATAATCACCATGCATTTTCAATAATCATAATAATTCAAAACAAGCCATTTTAGCACATAATACACATGCAAGGCATTTTGCTCATATTACACAACAACTATAAATAAATTACCCACCTAATTTTGCTTAAAAATTCAAACTCAATTTATGCCTTTCCTCTTGCTCTTGGATAGGGTTTTCTTGATTTCCTAACATAATCAAAATTCACATTCAATTCAAATTCAAATGGAAATCCCTAAAACTTCAATAATAAAAAATGATAAAATTGAACTTAAACCTAACTTACCCATAGTCCATCTAGGTTAGAAAACCCAAAACTTAGTTTAGAAACCCTAAAATCAAATGGGTCTCTTAAATCTCCTTCTTCCTTCCTTCATCCCCAACACAATCTCATTTCTCTAATTCTTTCTCTAATAAAGCAAGAAGAAAAGTATTGGGGTTTACCTTAACAAGATGATTTCCTCTTCTTTTTCTTCTTCTTTCTTTCTCTCTCACATTTTCTCTTCTTCTTCCCTAGCTTTCACGATTCTTCTTCTTCTCTTCTCTTCTTTCACATTTTCCCCTTCTCTCTTTTGCTTCTCACAACTCTCTCTTCTCTTCTTCTTAATTCAAGACCATTTTTATCCTTGGTCTTCCAATTATGCCCTCATCATTTAATGAAATGCCCATTTGCCCCTTCTTTTGTTTTTATCTACTTACTCCTCAATTCCCTTAAACACCATATTAATTCTAACTTAATTCTCATCTTTCTATCCAAAATTCTAATTTCTTCTAATGTTCACCAAATTAATGACTAAATTCTAAAAATAAATAAACGATTAAATAACTAAAATAAATAAATAAATCATAAATAACTAAGTAAATAAATAAAAATTCGGGGCTCAACAATTTTTCCCCCTTTAACGAATTTCGTCTTCGAAATTCTTACCTGAGTCTATAAAGAGGTGTGGGTACTTCTCCTTTATTGCTTACAACGGCTCCCATGTCTCCTCCTCTCTTGAATGGTTCTTTCATAAGACTTTAACTAGTTGCATTGTCTTATTTTTCAAGACCTTTTCCTTCGAATCTAGAATCTCCACTGGTTGTTCTTCATAAGTTAAATCCTTCCTTAATTGAACCTTTGAAGGTTGAGCTATGTGTGAAGGATATGATCAGTATTTCCTTAACATTGATACATGGAAGACATTGTGAATCTTAAACAATTCCGTTGGTAAAGCTAATTTGTAGGCTAAAGGCCCAATCTTCTCAATGATCTCATAAGGCCCTATGTATCTTAGACTGAGCTTGCCCTTCTTATCCAATCTCAAAACCCCCTTCCATGGAGAGGCTCTAAGAAACACTTTGTCTCCAACTTCAAATCCCATTTCCCTTCTGTGTGCATCCGTATAACTTTTCATTCTGTCTTGAGTTGCTTTAAGGCTTTACTCCACCAAACCAATCTTATCGACTGTAGCTTGTACCAACTGAGGCCCTAAAAGCCTTCTTTCACCTTCCTCATCCTAAAAAATTGGAGTTATGCACCTCTTACCATACAAAGCTTTATAAGGTGTCATTTGAATTTCTGAGTGATAGGAATTATTGTAAGCAAATTCGATTAAAGGCAGATGATCATCCCATGAGCCTTTGAAATTTATGATACAAACTCTCAACATTACCTTCAAAGTCCATATTGTTCTCTCCGATTGTCCATCAGTCTATGGATGGAAAGCTGTACTAAAGTGGAACTTAGTTACTAAAGCCTCTTGTAAGCTTTCCCAGAACCTAGAGGTGAAACTAGGATCTCTATCCAATACTATCGAACTTGGAATCCCATGAAGTTTGATTCTTTCATCTATATATTTCTTGTCCAAAGCATTCAAAGAATTTGTCTGTTTAATTGGCAAAAAATGTGTGGACTTTGTTAGCCTATCAACAATTACTCATATTGCATCATGCTTCCTGCTAGTTCTTGGCAATCTCATCAAGAAATCCATCGTGATTTTTTCCCACTTTGATTCAAGAATAAATAAAGGTTTAAGCTTACTGATAGGTGGTTGGTGTTCTGCTTTAACTTGCTGGCACACTAAACATTTTCTAGCATACTCTACAAAATCTTTCTTCATTCCTTTTCACCAAAAGTGCTCCTTCAAATTTCTATACATTCTTATACTCCTCAGGTGCATTGCATAGGGAGTGTTGTGTGCCTCATCAAGAATCTCATCTTTCAACTCTAACGTATCGGGAATGCATAATCTGTTACCTACCACCATCAATCCATCTTCTCTCATCTCCATTTCAGAAGGTCTACCACTTTTAATCTCTTCTCTAAGCCTGCTCAAATACTCATCTTGCTCCTACAATTCGTTAATTTTCTCATTCAATATTGGCCTTACTCTGAAATTAGTCAATGCACAATCAGACTCAACTTGCCTTAATGTCACCTTTAGATTGGCTAGTTCCTTTAACAAAGGAAGATACATTGTCTCCATATGTGCCATAGTAGATTTTGTACTCAATGCATCTGCTACTATATTAGCTTTCCCCAAGTGGTAGTCTATCATCAAGTCATAATCTTTCAACAGCTCTAACCACCTTCTTTGTATCAAATTCAACTCCTTTTGGCTCATCAGATACTTAAGACTCTTGTAGTGTGTAAACACCTTGGTAGTGACTCCATACAAATAATGTCTCCATATTTTCATCGTAAAAATTATGGCTGCTAACTCTAAGTCATGCGTAGGATAATTCATCTCATAAGGCTTTAATTGCCTAGAAGCATAAGAAATCACTTTATCTCCTTGCATCAACACACAACCCAATCCCTTCTTTAAGGCATCACTATACATTATATACCCATCACTACCAGAAGGCAAAGTCAAAATTGGTGAAGTTGTGAGCCTATTTTTTAATTCCTCAAAACTGCTTTGTCACTCTTCTATCCACACAAACTTCTGATTCTTCCCTGTCAATTTGGCAACTGGGGCCGCTATTATGGAAACACCCTCTATAAGTCTTCTGTAATACCCAACTAAACCCAAGAAACTCCTCACTTCTGCTATATTTTTAGGTGTCTCCTATTTCACAACTGCTTTTATTTTCTTCGGATCTACATGCACTCCTTGCTTTGAAATTACATGTCCAAGGAACATCACTTCCCTTAACCAAAATTTGCATTTTTCGAATTTGGCATACAATTCTTTCTTCCTCAATGTCTCCAAGATAATCCTCAAATGTTTCTAACACTCCTTCTCACTCTTGGAATAAAACAATATATCATTAATAAAGACAATGATAAATCGGTATAAGAAAGGCTTGAAGACTCTATTCATCAAATCCATGAAGGTAGAAGGTCATTCTTTAATCCAAAAGGCATAACCAAGAACTCAAAATCACCATACCGTATTCTAAAGGTGGTCTTTGACACATCAGACTCCCTTATCCTTAACTGGTGCTAACTTGATCTCAAACATATCTTAGAATAGACCTTGCCCCTTGCAATTGATCAAACAAATCATCTATGTGTGGGAGCGGATACCTATTCTAATAGTGACATGATTAAGCTTCCTATAATCCACACACATCCTCAATGATCCATCTTTCTTCTTCACAAAAAGAACCGGAGCTCCCTAAAGTGAAGAGCTAGGCCTAATGTACCCTTTCTCCAACAAATCCTCTAACTGCTCTTTAAGCTCCTTTAACGACGTCAGAGCCATTCGATAAGGCAAAATTGAGATCGGTGCAGTACTTGGAAGAAGTCCTATCAATTTCTCTAAGTAGTGGTAGTCATGATAATTCCTCTGGAAAGACATCCAAGAATTCCATAACCGTAGGAATTTCTTCTAACTTTCCTCCATCAACCTTCGTGTCTACCATATAAGCCAAGAAAGCTTCACATTCCTTCCTCATCATTTTCTCTGTTGTCAAAGCTGAAACAACTCTAGGCGGACTTGCTTTCCTATCTCCCACAAATACCACCTTTCTACCTTTGTCCAACTCGAACTCCACTGTCTTTGGTTTGTAATCCAAATGGGAATTATACTTTTCTAACGTATCTATGCCCAATATTACTTATAATCCCCCCATCTTTAATGGCATTAGGTTCACCACTAATTGT
>JAOTAZ010000005.1:24452231-24465343 GCA_025629785.1 Erythroxylum oxycarpum
TTGTATTGAACCATCTGTATTATATTTCCTTCTAAACACCCACTTACATCCAATAGCCTTTGAACTAGGAGGCAAATTAGTGATGACCCAAGTATTATTTGATAATAAAGAGTCCATTTCATCATTAATTGCTTCCTTCCAAAACGATACATCTCTCGATTGCATTGCTTCCTTATAAATCTTTGGATCATCCTCAACATGTAAAACAATTGGTATCTTATTTAGTGCCATTATCTTATTCCCTTCAACTAAGAAGAAAATATATTGTAAGGATATAAAATCTAGATGTAAGTCCTTTTCTTTTTCTAGCACGTTAAGTCCTTCTAACTTCGGTTAAAGGACTTGAGTCATGTTCAATGCTAGAACATGGCTTAGAATGTTTTTTAACTTGTGTTTCAACCAAATGCTCATTAGTGGAGTCTTGATTTGAGCTTGACTTATTATGAAATATGTTTTCAACAAACTCAACATCCCTTGACTCTACAATTACATTGGATTCTAAGTCCAATATCCTATATGCCTTAGAATTTTTTGCATATCTAATAAAGACACCTTTGAGTGCTCTAGGCCCCAATTTAGTCCTTTTTGGATCCGGAACTCTATAGTATGCTAGGCATCCCCAAACTCTAAGATAACTTGGATTTAGCTTTCTTTTCTTCCATACTTCATATAGAGAAACTTCAAATTTCTTTGTGGGAATTCTATTATGAATGTGACAAGCTGTTAGCAAGGCTTCTCCCTACAAATGCGTTGGCAAACCCGAATTTACTAACATTGCATTAAGCATGTCAACCAAAATTCGATTCTTTCTTTCTGCCAAACCATTTTTTTGGGGCGTATATAGAGCACTTGTTTGATGTATGATTCCATTTTCCTCACAAAAATTTAAGAACTCTTGAGGAAAATACGCACCACCTCTATCACTTCTTAGAACTTTTACTTTCATTCCCTTTTGGTTTTCAACTTCCATCTTATAAACTTTAAACATATGAAATGCTTCATCTTTATGCTTTAACAAATACACATAGGTATATCTAGATGCATCATCAATAAAAGTTATAAAGTATCGATTTCCACCTCTTGTTAGCATACCATTTAATTCACAAATGTCAGAATGCACAAGTTCCAAAATTTTAGATTTTCTTTCAACTTGTGGAAATGGTTTCTTAACCATTTTAGCTTGAATGCACACTTCACAAGTTTTATCATTATCATGCTTGTAAGATATTAAATCTTGCTTGGACATAAATTTAAGTGATGTATTACTAACATGTGCAAATCTATTATGCCATAATGATAATGGTAAGTCAGCCATGTAAACCAAAACATTTGTATTATTATTAATGCTTAACTTAAACATTCCATCACAAGCATATCTTTTGCCTACAAACAATCCACTCTTAGACAAAATAACCATGTCTCCTCTAACACAGCCTTGAACCCCTTTTTACAACCAAATGGCCGAAACAAGACTTTTAGTAATCTCAGCTACATGTAAAACATTAATTAATAACAACTGCTTTCCTGAAGTAAAATCCAGTTCCACACTACCCTTTCCCAAGACCTTTACAACATTGTTATTTCCCATAAGAACTTCTTGACCTTTACCAACATGTTCATAAGTATTAAATATGTCTTTATTGTTGCAAACATGTATTGTGGCTCCCGAGTCAAACCACCAATCATTAGTAGCTTGTTAGAGGTCATGTGAAATTCAGTGATCATACCAATATGCAAATCAGAAACCATTGCAACCAAGTCATTAGTTCCAAGGTCCACCATATTTGCATTATTAGTATTTTGGGCATTACCATCTTGTTTTTGTTTCTTTCGAAACCAACAATATTTTTTGTAATGTCCCTACTTGCCACAATTAAAGCATGTCTTTTCTTTCTTGGAATTTTCAGCCTTCAGTTTTGGAACATTCGCTATATCGGAGTTCAACATAGTTAACTTTTGTTGCAACTTCAGAAACATGCCTTTTAACAAGACTTCTCGTCTCTTCTTCTATCTGCAAATGTTTCTAAATTTGCTCAAGAGAGAAGTCCTTGATGGTATGCAAAAGCTTCTTCCTATAATCATTCCAACGAAGAGGAAGTTTGGAAATTAGTCCTCCCACTTGCAATGACTCAGGAACTTCCACCTTTAAATCTTTAAGCTTGGAAACAAGAACTTGTAATTCATGTACTTAATCCATTATAGAAACACTATCAACCATATTAAACTCAAAATATTTCATAATAAAAAATTTGTCCAACTTGCTTTTCGGTATTGTACTTGAACTCCAAAGCCCTCCATATTTCTTTTGGTGAAGTAATTGATGTAAATAAATCATCAAGTCGATCAGAAAGATTGTAGAGAATATGTCCCCGGCATAGCAAATCATCTTCTTCCTGCTTCTTGCGTGTAACTTTTGTTGCTTCATTATCATCCAATTGTAGGGTTGGAAGGTCCTGCAAATTCGGGTCCAATCAATATGTAATTTTCAATGTTGTCAAGAGAGACATCATGTTGTCCTTTCATCGTATGAAATTCGTGCTATCAAAACAATCCAACTTCATGTAATTTTGATTCATGATACTCTTTAAATCCATTGCAAAATTATTTCCTTAAAATTGTTAGAAAAGTGGGTTCAAGTTGGATGGCTTGAGGCGTGAAAAATCACTATTTTTGAGAAAATATTTGCCCCCATTATTTGCTACAGGGTTTTGACAAATTTCCTTCTATGATACAATAAACCTAATGTTCTCTAAGATAGCAAAATCAATAAAAAACCAAAGATGAACTTCAATTAAGAATGAATATGATAAAAAAGAAGAAGAAAGGATTTGACTGTGCAGTAACTATGAATTGGATGTTAAATCAATAGAGAACCAAAAATGAACTTCAATCAAGAATGAATATGATAAAGATGAAGAAAAAAAAATTTGATTGTATAGTAACCATGAATTGGATGTTAAATCAGCCTTATATAGACTTAAAAGATACCCATTCATAATGTACATAATTTTTCATAGTATGTTTTGATAAAACAAGTAGCCATTCATGATATTTGAATGGAAAAGATATGTCTTTTCATTTACATTTCTTCGTTACATTCCTTAGAAGAACGATTGTCTGGGAGAATAGTTGTTTGAGGAAAGGTGGTCGCCATGCAAAATTTCCAGAAAAGGTAATGGAACAGTCAGAGTTGGTATTAGCTGAGAATTGAATGAGTCACGACGGTGGGGCAACAGTAAAGAAGGGTAAGATGGGAATTATTGTGGAGAGTAGGGAGATCGTTCAGTTTACAGTTCCACTTTTATGTGTATATGTCTAACTAGTTATCTATCATTTGTCCTCAAACTCATACCCACCAGTTACACTAAATCCTTAATACCACCATCACCATGAATGTCACCACGAAAGTAGCGGTTGTCGGCAGCGGAAGTTATTCTCTCTCTTACTCTCTCTATGTATTCCTTCGTATCTTTTGTCATTAACTTTTTGGCGTTTCTGTAATGTCATTTGGGATTTTGTTTTATGGAAGCAAAGTATCAGGTGCAGTTTGTGCTTCGACACTCGCTAGAAATGGACTTTCTGTTACCGTGTTTGAGTCCGCCAGAGGTCCCGGTGGCCGCATGTCTCAGCGAAAGTACTCATCCCTCACTATCATCAATTCTAATTCACGATGTCTTTTAAGTCTTCAAATTCTTATTTTCGTTTTCTTGTAATAGAGAAGTTTCTGAAGATGGGAGGGAGCTGTTGTTCGACCACGGTGCTCCGTTTTTCAGCGTTAGCAATGTTGATGCGTTAAATCTTGTTAATGAGTGGGAATCCAAAGGCCTTGTTGCTGAATGGAACCAGGGTTTTGGATCTTTTGATTATATCTCTCGCAAATTTCTCAACTTGGAACAGGTTTGCAGCTAGTATGCCCTTTACATTCATGTGCTTTTATGGCTCTTGGAGGTTGCCAAATTACGTGTTTCAGTGCTATGTATAATCCTCGAATGTCTTTTTAAACTAGGCATCAGCATATTTGATTCCATTTACATTCATACACATACGCAAAACTTTCGGCCTTGTGTCGTCCGGGAAAGAAACTTGTCTTTTATATGTTGGAGTTAGAATCGTGTGTCTTGACCTGGATTAACGTAGGAAGTTCTGAGGTGAGATCGGTCAAATTTGTATCTTATTGAACGTTCATCTCAGAGCCGTATCTCTCTTATATCAATTTAAACTGACTATAAGCAAGAACCCTTCTATGCATAGTTTTAAAACAAGAATCAAATTTGCAAGACTTGAAGCAAAGTAGTCACCTTTATTTTGTTCTTGTACACTTACTTACAGCCATATATTATTATTTCAGTGAACTAAAGTAAAAAGCCAAAAACAAATGGCTGCTATTTATATAAGATTGCATGAATTTATGGATTTTCCAGATCCCTCAGTTGAATCGCCTGTTAAAAGTTTGGGGCCAAAAGCATGAATATTGCCTCGTTTGACCTGAAATTAGGTAGAATTATGATTATTATTTTGGACTCAGTTCTCAAAGTCCTATGGTTCAATAAACATATGCTTTCAACGCCATGGAGTCCCTATTTGGTTAACTGATATAACACAGACCAAAATAGCAATCTTTTTCTTGGCAAGACCATCGCTGCAGATGAGACATTCTACTTCAATCAAACAAAGGTTTTGGTTTTTCCGTTTTGATTTGTAATTTCACAATAAATGACATTATTTGATGTTAGGCCACAACCAATAAAGTACTACTTCTATAGATAATTTTAGATAGGAGTATAGGACTAATTTAACATAATCTAACTTCTTGAATGTCATGCTGACCTTACTAAACAAACGTCTTTAATTTGATTTAATTGGGACTAAATTCGTTGGTTTGCAATTTATCCATCTAGTTTGTGAATTTTCAACATCCCTGTAAGAGTTAAGCAGAAACCCCCCAATGAATTGATATCAATAACCTTATGATTTAATTGATTTAAACCTCAAATTACCAACAAAGTTGTCCAAGTCAAATCAAATTACTTTACCAACAATGAGAAATAACTGGCATAATTTGAAAGAATATTTCTTGACAGGAAATCTGACGTTACAGTCTATACAAGAACGTAAGTCTATGGGTTCTAGATTGGTCATACATTCTTGTCTCAACTGTTTCCTTTGATACCTAACTCTAAGATGTGAATTTCAACCAGTTAGTAATTTAGATGCTTTGACTTTCCTTTCCTTTGTCCTTTTAACGTCAGAATCTTCATCCTTTATATTTAATAATGGATTTTGCTTAAAGTTCCATCTTTATTTTACGTTTTATAACATATAAAAGTTCCATCTTAATTTTATTAATAGCCAGGTAAACTGAATATGGTCTACATATGCCTTTATTTCTTGATTTTTTCACTATTATCATATTTTGAGATTTCATATTATTCCTTTTAGTTTTGGACAAAAGATGTGGCAAACATTTTTCAATCTAGAAATTATTGATGCCAAACATTTGTATGAAAATTATACGTAATACACATCTAGGTAGATGGATAGATAGATAAAGAGTCAGAGAGGAAGGGATTAGTTTAGAGATTCCATACAACAGTAGAAGGCATTTCTTTCTTAGCTCCAGTGACATCCTAATCACTCTTTGCCTTTCTTTGGCACATCTAGACAAAAGCTTCCTTTTTCCTTGTGTTGATGGATTTTTATCTAAAAGTTTTTCTCTCTTACCTTGAATTTGATTCTTTAAACTTAATTTTTCAGAAGAATATAGTCATCTACTTACTGCCATCTATAGCCTACTTTATTATTTTCTATATGTCTTGAATGAATTACTTGGATAAATGGTGCAGTCTTTACTTTCCTTGCTTTCAACTTTTTTCCAATGACCTTTGCAGATGTGTGCAGATAATTGCAAGGATGACATTACATGCATTCTTGCCTTTGATTCTTGAATTTGAGTGACACATCACTAATTATCAATTCCATTTAGGAAGGACTCATCAAGAGATACGTTGGTGTTCCAGGCATGAACTCTATTTGTAAAGCATTATGCAATGAGACTGGTAAATGCTCATATGACTGTTTGCACATTTGAGTATCTATTATCTGGGTTTAATATGCACTATTATATATTCAGGAGTCGAAAGTATGTTTGGAGCTGAGGTACGTAGGCTGGAGTGGTTGGACAATGAGAATTTGTGGACATTGACTGGTGCAGACGGGAAGGATATTGGTCTTTTCAAGGGAGTTGTGGTGTCAGACAAAGCTATGTTTTCTCCAAGATTCACAGCTGTGACAGGACATCCGCCACCACTTGGTATGAATTTTGACTTGTAGATCGTAACCTTTGCTGAAGTCAAGAATATATGTCAAACAGTGTCATTCTCAGATTCAATTCAGTTGGTGACAGGATTGCATTCAGTTTTTGCTTCTACTAGGTATTAACTAAGTCTTTGGATTTTTTCATTGATGGTTTCCTTGATACCTGTTTTGCTCCCTGCTTACCAGATTCAGAGCAAAGAGAGGAAAAGTAAAGGATCAAAGAAGAATAGGATTTGTAGATGAGAGAAGAAAGATAAATTAAGATTTATCAGGGACAAAAGGGAGAGATAATTACATCGAAGAGATGATTGGATTGTGAGAATTTGTTGTGGATTTTTATTGTCCACAATTGGACTTAACAGCTATTGTTTACAATATTGTTTAAAGTGGGACTGTTCTATTTGTTTCCTGTTTCCTCTGTAAAGAGTTTAGGTTCTTATAAATATCATTTAACTCGGGACGACCTATGTTCATATTATGAGTGTAGATTTCAAAATGCAAGCCTATAAGGTCAGAGCTATCTTGAGTTGTGGTTAGAATTTTAAGCTTTCTAATTTGTAAGTGTGATACTTTCATAATAGGTGGTGATTCTTAAACCTGCTAGGGGAGATTATTAACGTAGAATTGATCTGTAGAACCTTTGATGCATGACTTTTAAAAGGCATTCTCTGCATGCTGCCAATGTGTGAATAATATGACATGCAGTTCGTGCGGTTATTTAGATTAAACCTTGGGAAAGTAGCTATGGACGTTTCAAGAATGCCCCAATATTTAGCAAGGATATCATTTCTGATTTCCTTTCCATATATCTACGCTAAGTCCAATGCCTATTCTTGTATCTGTTTAAAGTAAGCCCTGGAAACATGTCACGGTTGTTCCATGAGTTGGTCTAAGTAAAGCTTGTATTGCCCAGGAGATGGGCATTGCTGGTTGGCTTCATTTCCTTTTAGAAGAGGGAGATCTGTTGTTTCAAAACCTGTAAGATGAATTCCTGATGTTAATTTTGGTCCCTTTCCATTCACTTCTCTTTGTTCTTCTTTATTCTTTATTAAATTGATGCTGGATTTTCAAACTTAGACCCATCTTGGATTAGATTGGTGGTGCATAAGCTGGGTGGTTTTTTTTTTTTTCTCTTGTTTCTCAGCTTGGATGTACACTTTGACCTTACTTGTAACCATTTATGCCTTTAATCGGGCTTCCATTCTACCTGGCTTAAAGGTTATGTATATTATTTGCCGAAATATGTATTCTACATGCTTATAATTTTTCAAGCCGTGTGTAGGAAAAGAATCAGTGAAAAAGTGAAAGTATAAAATGAAAGAGAGTTCTATGACTGGTCAGCTAACGACCATAAGGAATGTACCTTTGAATGACTTAAGTCACCAAGTCTACCTAGCGGACTCATTTTCAATATGGAACTTTATCTTTTTCAAATTTTGAATATGATAAAGACTTCATTTTTCTAGCAAGGAGCTTTCAATGAGAACAATTATCTTGATCAACCTGGAAATATCAACTCTTTTAACTACTTTCAGAAAGATGGAAATATGGAATTATGAACAGATAAAAGGAAAGAGGAAGGAAAAGCTTTCAAGAGAACTAAGAGACTTGAATCTTCCACAAGTTTTACTTCCTAACCCATTACTTTGTTTCCAGAAGTCAGAAAAGAAACTACCTAACCCAGTTGTCTGACAAACCTTATCTTATATTGCTTCAAATTGGCCATGGATGTTCGTGGATGATTTAAATTGCATATAGTAATTGGTGTGTCCGATGTGACAAAGGATGATTCCTGTTCAAATGATTTCATTTCAAGTTTTAGATAATTTATGGTGCATCGTCCTCCTACCTTTTGGTTAGAACTTCTGGAGACTTGACAACTTTGTGTTCTTTCACTGCTATTATATTCAATCCATGTACAGGAAACTGAATATTATAATAATCCTGCTGTTTATATTTAGTTTGTATTTGTTTTCCTTTTCTTCAGTCCTAGGCTAATCATTAGTCGGTGGTGATGATTTCAGATTTGAATTTGGTTCCAGAATTGGCAGCAATGTTAAAAGATATTCCTACAAATCCGTGTTTTGCACTTATGCTGGCATTTTCTGAGCCGCTGTCTTTAGTAAGTAATCACATGTATCAGATTTCAACATGTGGAACACACATTTTGCACTGCCATTACACAAAACTGGTTATAATTCTGAGATGAATCATTTTGGTTCTCTGAACTTCCTATGTTGGAAGTTGTCTTGTAATTTTTATTAGATGCTAAATTTCTTCCAGATTTTCTTGGCCTAGGTTGGATTCATAATGGATATCACTTATTTGATTTAGATACCTATGAAAGGCTTATCATTCCAAAATTCTGAGGCATTAAGTTGGTGCCACTGTGACAGCAGTAAGCCAGGCCGTTCAACTGAAAGGTCTATAAATTATTTTTAAATTCATGCCTGTCATAATAAGTTTCCAGTTTTCTTCTTTTTGGTTTTGTTTATTGTACTCTGAATCTTGGTATGTTCTAGTGAAAGGTGGGTGTTGCATTCAACAGCTAAATATGCCAGGGATGTAATTGCACAAACTGGATTTACAAAACCTTCAAGTGAGACGTTAACAAAAGTTGCTGACGAATTGTTCCAAGAATTCTGGAGAACTGGACTTATTAAATCTAAACCATTTTTCAGGAAAGCTCATCGATGGTCAGTACTGAATTTCCTGAACCAACAATACTTAGTGCTTCTAAAACTGTCTACCTACTTGGGATCAATCCCATCCATTCTCTTTTAGGACCAACATCATGTGGCTTTCTATAGTTCTCAAGCTTCAATCTCATCCATTCAAGTTGGTTTATGATTCCACATTTTGCATGTGGGTAATTTATATTTGATTTTCTGTGGCAATGCTTGCCTATTTCATTTTGATCGATTATCCAATTTCCTTTCTGTTATTATCTATGATGTTATGCTTTTGATTTTTATTAAAAACCCTACTAAAGACAGAAACTAAGAGAGCTCATTTTCTTGATTGTGACAATCCTAGTTTTTCTGACCTTACAGCATGGATTCAATTTACTTGTGTGTACTGTCAGATAATTTGGTGTGTTTTCTTGTACAATTTTCTAGGATTAGTCAATGACATTCGAGGAACTAAAGCAACTTATGAAATTGGGCTTTGCTGGTTTATTTTATGCTAACATCTACCCAAAATTTGTTGTCTGTTATTTTGTTCTTAATAAAGCATTGTGTCCTCCTTCGTGCGTTAGTGCATTTAATTGATTGCTTATGTTATTAGTTTCTATATTGTTAAGTTCTTGATCGCTATGTACTATTTCTTGCGGTATTTGGAAATACTGAAAGCACCAGCATCAGGGATTAATTTGAATCTACCTAATAATTTCAATTTCATTCCATGATGAGTGTGGAAGAATATCAAATGAGTGATGAGTACCTTATTTGATTAATAAGATTAAATGGGTGTGGACGTCATAATCACACACATGGAATACTTATTATATTTGGGAAAATAGTCAATCATGTTCAATCTTCATTCAGCCTAGTAACATAAAATTTTCATCTAGGGGAAGTGCTTTTCCAGCTGCAAGCATAGCTAGGGAGGAGAAATGTATCTGGCATATGAAGAAGAGATTGGCAATTTGTGGAGATTTCTGTGTCAGTCCGAATGTTGAAGGTGCAATACTTAGTGGCCATACTGCTGCTTTAAAGCTTATAGAAGCTTATTGTTGCTTATAGAAAGGGTTATGGTTATGGTTTGTTTCACTGACTATAGCAAATTAATAGCCATAGTCCTGCTTCCATTCTATGTGTTATATTGTCTCTGTCAGACTTTGGACTAAAGTGGAGTTCTTGTTCATATTCATCCTACTTTTATTGGATCCTTTTACCAGAGAATGCAGTCACGCACTTCCTTGGAGCAAAAGGTTGAATCCCCAACCCAAAGGGCCTAGTCACGCACTTCCTCATTATAGTAGTTGTCAACTTTCAAAATACATGCATAGTAATGTGTGTGTTCTCGACGCTTGTAATTTAATATGGATGAATGTTCCAGAAACTTTTGGGTGTGAGGAAAGGAGAAATTCGAGAGAGATTTGGAGAGAATCAGATAAGGAATATTTGTTGTATTTTATGCTTCTCATTAGTCAAAAGTGGCAAAGGTCTGTAAGTTACTAACGTTGACACGAGGAACGTGAAAAGGTAAAAAACGACAACGGTAACACTTAAAGCAATATATGCAGTATGGTTTTACAGCGATACTAAACTGTTATAGGATTGTTTTTCTCGTTTTAACTCTTATCAACTCTATCCCTCTTAAAGAACCTTGTCTACAAAGTTTAACAGTAGATAGTGTTGTTGTAGGTTAAACAAAAATTCCCCAGGAACTTGCCCCTCAATCAAGTCCTGACCGTTTCATGCGAATTTGGATTGTGGATTGTTGTGCCTCTTAATCATTCGTCTCCCCAAGATAGTCATGTGTATCTGTAGCGCCTAGCTACCGTAGGATACATATCGAAAATCCTGCTAATATTCCAGCATATAACTTATGATAACGGTGTACTACATTCAATCACAACACTTATTCAACATGGCATCACCTACCTTTATTCTCTTATAAAGAATCATAAGGAAAAACACGATATTTTAAAAACTAAATTTCCTCTTTTCATTTCATAAAACAACCGAACAACCGAATATCTACATTGATAATTTCCGATAACATCCAAAGATGTACATCCTCATACCCTAATACAAAAGACGCTGCATGATAGAGGAAATACACAAAATCTATCTAATCTATCCATATTCAGTTAACCGACCTTTGAGCCATTTCTTCTTATTCCTAACAAAGCTACGAAGGGCAATTTATTTATAAAAAATGTTGGGTGTTAACCATTTGATTCGTTCACTAAAGATATATGCAAATCATGCCTCGGTAGAAAGTCACATTTGCTACTAATAAGTGGACTTATCCTTAAGGAGACCTAAACTATGCAAGATCTAGGATTCATGCCCTCCGATGGGGAGTAACATTTCACCACATGCTAATGGCCCATCATTTGGAGACTGTGGACTCTCACATGAGCATCCTTTCCCACTCAGTCTTTTCGGGCTTTAAGTTTTAAATATTATTTTGTCTAGATGCAATTTATTATCCATCCTATATTGTTTCATTATATATCTCATATATAATGAATGCATGGCAAGGCTTAGGGTTGGCAATTTTCTAAATGACATGCAATCACATATTATTTGCATTCATTTATCTATTCATCACATGAACTGATTAAGTCACTTTTGATTGTCCATCCCAGAAACATAAAAATAATTACAAGCCTTTAAGGCTCAAAATATTCTTCTTAGACTTGGATCTTCCGCTTCGAACTCTTCGCTCACATGATTCGGCCCAATCGGTAAAATGTGTGTAATGGCTTTACTTTTCAACATAAAAAAAGGATTTTCATAAAACCGAATTTTTGGCCATTAGAAAACAAAATTCTGCACTTGTTTTTCACCAAAACCGAAACTTATGAATATTAAATAAAAATTCCAGCACTTGTAAAAAATGAAATGTTACTACAAAAAAGTTTATACAACCAAAAATTTGTTAAAACAAAATTTCAGCACATTTGTTTTCTAAAAAACGAAAAATAGCCAAGACACCATAACTATAACCGAAACTTTACCTCTTCCTTTCTTCAATCCATGACTTCTTCATCTTCATCTTTACGTGATTTTATACATTACATAATCAAAGTAAACATAAAAATGAAACCAAGGAGGAAACATGGTAATGATAGACCACCCTCCTTGTTACAACCAAATGAAGAAATCTTACATGGTAAATATAACTTCTATGGACAACCAAAAGAGCAACACATACAACATATATATTTCTATCACATAAAAATATGCAGCATACACAAAAAGATTGACAACCCATGCTTCAACTATATAGGAACCGAAATCATGCATTAGAAACTAGCTATGATACCAATTGTTGGATCGGAAAAAGAAAGCATGTTATATTTGGAGAACCAGTTGATTTCAAAAAATTTTAGAAATCTTATTTGCAGCGGAAACAATATATTCAAATCATCATGCCAATCTATACATTATATTGCATAAGGATAATAATAAACAAGAACAAGATAGTGATATTACCGACTCCTTCCCTACATATTTAATTCCTTGCTATGCTATCCTCTCCTTCTTCTTATATCCAAAGCTTTTGCTTTTAAATCCTTTCCTTTGTCAATCTATCCTCTCTTTGTTGTTGTATTCTCAACCAAATTGATCTACCACTTGTTCTTCTTGGACAACTTGGTTAACAAAATCCTTTGGTGGGAAAGAAGAAGAAACACTTTGGAGGAGTATTGTGTTAGAAGAAAGAAGGAAACAATGAGACACTTCTCATGTAATTTTCAATTTGTTCATGCAAGATAGGAGAGATAGTGATAAAATTGTAATAACTCCTTCTTACACTCTCCCACTTTCGTTTAACCACCAAGGAAAGAAGAGTCTTCCATGCAATGCATAATTTCTTCATTTAATCAACCATAAATAAGCCATTAAATGAGACTCTTCTCATTTATCTTTAAGATGACTATATGAAAAATCTATTAACCTAATATTATCATGTTCATTTCAGTTTTTTGGAGATGTAAGAAGGAAGATGGTCCATCCAATGTCCATCTTTCTTCTTTAATCTAATCAATGCTAATAGGTTACATGCTAACATTAAAAGATAACCATTAAACCATTTAATGGTAAGTTCATAACTCCATT
>JAOTAZ010000005.1:24468648-24480873 GCA_025629785.1 Erythroxylum oxycarpum
TGAGCAAACGGGATAGGATGACTTACAATTTTCATCCTCTCGGTCGGCTGGTGAGACAAGTTGCTGTTTCGCTGGCAAGCTTCGCATCGGTCGAGAAGATACTGGTCTCATATATATATATATAGCGTAAAGAAGATACTGGTCTCATATATATATATATATATATATATATGTATGTATGTATGTATATATGTATGTATGTATGTATATAATTATTAACTATGATAATGTCAAAAAAAAAGAAAAAGTCTCCAATGATATGAAAGCCGTTTACCGTGTTAATTATTGCAGCTCTGATCAGTCAACTTACGCGCGCCCCCAAAATAATCACACGTAGACAGAGCAGAGTTTTGTTGGACAAGTCAGTCAACCCTGCCAACTATCAAATTTCAACGCACGGCATTATCTCAGGACTTTTCTCTATCCTCATTATATCTCCCTCCCCCCTCTCGGTCTGTCTGTCTGATCCAACCTGTTGTTTCATCCTGGTGAGTGTTTCAATCTCGTTTCTTTTGCTTCAGTCTCCTCAATGATTATATTCACTTTTCGTTCCTCAACGTTCATTTACTTAGTCGTCTCCATAAATTTTATGCTTTAACTTGTATTATTCTATAATCTTTCCGGTCGGTACGGTTCTTTTCCTCTTAATCAGATTCAACTGAACATAATTCTTTTTTTTTTATTTATAAATTTGCTATGGTTTTGATGAATAGTTGAGAGTTTCAATATCAAAATTTCTACTTTTACTAATCTTCTGATGTGTTAGGTAATTCCGTTCTTAATGTTATATTTGAATGATTTGAACTTGTGGAGTAGGAGCTCTTATGCTTAGTAAATGATTAAAATCCAAGAGCTTGAGGATTCTTTCCTGTTTTCCCTTTATAAACTAGCGTGTTATTTTATGGCATTTTTCGGTTTACAGGATGATATCGTCTTTTGGCTACTGGGTTGAAATTTTGGCGTTCAAACGTTTTGGTTAGGAATAAACATTCTGTCGTTGTATCTCACTTCTTTTGCCTTTGAAAAAAATAATTTAGCATCGTTATTGACCGCTTAGGTTGCCTCTTACGCTGCAATGGAAGAAGTTTCTCGGACGTCATCCCTTTTAACTAGAATTTTGAACAAAGAAAATTTACGGTTTCCATCTTTTGTTTGTAGATTATTCTAGATGAAGTAGAATTGGTTGCCTGGATAGAACTTAAGCTTTTTCCTTTACGATATAGATTGTTCGGCTCCCAAGAACTTTGGAAGCCAGAGTTGCAGTCAATTTATTCCCCCGATATGGGGTGTTCTTTGAAACGGTTGAACTGTGATTGCATGTAAATAATCGGCTAAAAGTTATCAATTTAGTAAAGAGATGAATAAGAAATTCTTGAGAATTAATGCATATTTTGTTGGAAATAAGGATTGAAATTCTTTGGAATGATAAACTAATGGGGCATAACGTGATTGTAGTGCTACTAATTTAAAGGTGATAATCTCAAAGTCTGGAATTAAAAGAGAAATTTAATATGGTTAGTAAATGAACTTCAGGCTGTGAAGCTCATTTCAAGAAACCTGGGGTTTGTTCATAATGGGAGGAGGGTAACCCAATGAAAGCCGAAAGGTATATAGGCTATGGACTCTGCAAAGAGACTTATATGTTGATAATAAATGTGAGAGTATCTCAAGCATTCGGAAGCAGATATTAGTTTCATCGATTCTTGTGCTTGAAACTTCAATAAGTATGGTCCTGAGTACTTAGCGGTGACCCTCTTGCTAGAATAAATAATCGATTCTTGTGCTTGAAACTTCAATAAGTTTGGTCCTGATTACTTAGCAGTGACCCTCTTGCTAGAATAAGTATCTTGGTAAATACAGTATTCTTTATTTTCATTTCTGTGAGCCCTATTATCCTTTTTACTTTTGTCAATTCCATTAATGGATGAGTCCTCTTGATTTCTTCTCCATGTTAGGCTGGATATTGCTGCATAATTTGCCACTATCCCTTCCAATATGCGCTTGACCAAGAAAAATTCCTTTGAGCACCCTATCAATGAAAATTAATGCGAGTAGCTAATTGCGGAGTTTCATACTGTGGGCTTTTGTCATGTTGTGGGTGGTTGTAATTTTTTCTCCATCAGTTCTCTGCATAATTATTATACCAGTGAAAATTTGCCCATTTAATCTGATCTCGGGCTCTGCGCTTCATTCTAGTATTGGGAATCTCATAATTCGAGTCAAGAATCTGTCCAACTAGAAGATATAGGATATACCTAATTGTAATGTTTAATTCAATTGTGTATGTTGTCTAAATATTCTTCAACAACTCTATACTTGATGGGTTAGCTTTAAATATCAATCCAATTAAAGAGGTTTCAAAATTCAAGAATTGTGTTCTCAATAATGGAGTACAAGTGATCGCTGGAAGTTCCTTTTCTTGTATTATAATAAAGGATATAGGTATTGTATGATATGATGTCTATTAGTGGTAATCTCTGCTTAGAACTTTACATTCTCAGTACTACTTTGTATAAGGTTCTAATTTTCTACTTTGTGGTATTCTAAGTGTTGATTATTCTCTTGCAACATGTAGCCTAAAAATACACGCATTTTGGATGACTTAGGATTACTGATTTCAGAACATTTTTAATTTGGGCTTCTGCTGACAGTTGAAATCAGCGGTTTTTTACAAAGTTTGTCACGCAGTTATGACGTGTTTTCCTTTCATATTTGGGCGGACCAAATTTGATTCTTTGGCGAGACATTCTTCTGAAGTTGATGAAGGTAATGACCATAAATTGTCATTTTTGTTAAGATTTAATATATAATCCTGCTCTATGGCTGATTCAATTATTTAAGCTTTTGGATTAAATAATTTCTTAACTTGGCATGGTTCCTTTAGGTTTCAACTTCAAACCATCTTTCCTGTATTTAAATTTAAATAAAGGAATGGTGACGTGCTTTATTCAATCATTCAACTGAATGAACTTTTTCATTAGTGGGTGTATTACTATGGCTACGATTTCTCCATACTTTTATCTCAGTATGCTTCTATGTGAAGAGTTAAAAAGATAAAACTCTGTTTTCATCCAACAGTTTAAACTTTATGCGGTGTATTTAGGCTATTAGGTGTGTGTCCCCGTGTGAATTATCGATTGACATGCCTACATGTGAAGCTTTGTCTGGAATTTGTTTTTGAACATTTTTACCTATTTTGTAACCTTTTTCAAGGAAAGAAACTCTCCTATGTGATTATGTCCTGTAAAGCCTTCCTATTAAATTGCTATTTCTGAACAGAACTTGCAGAAATAGAAAATGTTAAGCAGTATACCTACAAAGAGTTAAGAAATGCCACTGAAGATTTTAGTCCGGTCAACAAAATTGGGGAAGGTGGTTTTGGTTCTGTGTACAAGGTAATCAAACGATTATTTCTTGAATATATGCTATATGTTACCTGAAACCTTTGGTGTGATGTGCTTTCTTCTTTGCTCCTTTGTGTCTTCGTCTTGGAAATGACATGCAATATATTCTGGATGATCAGGGACAGCTTAAACATGGGAAAATTGCTGCCATCAAAGTTCTTGCATCTGAATCAAGACAAGGTGCAAGAGAATTTGTTGCAGAAATCAAAGCAATCTCAAAAATAGAGCATGAGAACTTAGTTCAACTGTATGGCTGTTGTGTGGAGGAAAATCACAGAATTTTAGTCTACAACTACCTTGACAATAACAGCCTTGCACAAACCCTTCTTGGTAGGCCATGTAATTCCTGTGTAATTATATTTGTGTCTTCTAATTCAGTTCTTTGTTCCATTATGGAGTACATTTGCTCTTGAATTTTCGGGAATATAAGTTTCTTGCTATTGTACTACATTAAGTGTTATACCCAACTAATTTCGATTTTTAGTGACAAAGTATTAGAAAGCTTTTGAAGATAGATCGGAAAATTAGGACGCACCTTAGTACTTCGAAAATGGTTTCTCTGTGCAATGAAGTATGCTTTCCATATAGTGATTAATTAACTACCTTTTTGTCCTCACAGGTGGGATCTTGTAGCAACTGAAAGTTATGGGTTCTCCTTTCCCAGGGCTTTTTTTTTGTTTTTATACGGTTTCTTTATGAGTTTAGCCCTTGCTTTTTACAAAAGGGAAAAAGGATTATCAATAATGAACCAAACATATCCTTTTATTTCTCTTCCTATTTTTGATCTTAGGAACTAATTCATACAATCCTAATGTCAAATGTATATACATTTTATATGATGAAATTTATGCATCACTTTCCTTTTCTGAGTAAGTCTAGTTTTTCATGTACAGGTAGAAATCATAGCGGTATTCACTTTAACTGGAGAACACGGTCTAAAATCTGCATTGGTGTAGCTCGAGGACTTGCCTACCTTCATGAGGAAGTACGACCATACATTATTCACAGGGATATCAAAGCAAGTAACATACTACTTGACAAGGACTTGAGACCAAAAATTTCAGATTTTGGTTTGGCGAAGCTTATCCCAGCTAGCATGACTCATGTTAGCACACGTGTAGCTGGAACAATGTGAGTTGCTCTATTTATGTTATTCTATGACTATATAACTTCAACTTATTTTGCCCCAAACTTATGTCTAGATTACATTAACTTCACAAATTTAAAATTGTTTTTTATTCTTGTGTTGAAATTTGGCTCTTTATAGATACTTGTTAATGAACGTTTACATATCCCATCAACTCCCTATTTGGATTATAGAAACTATGATATCATGAAGCTCTCATCGCAACATGTTTAAGACCATACCCTTTCACTCCGTTGTAATGATCACATAGCTTATCTTATGCAGTGGTGATTACATTACTCTATTCATTGCTACAGGAGAAAAAAGGATACTATTAATTGACATTTCGTAACTAAAACTTTAAAGTTTTCTTTCTCTATGCTGTTTATTCTTTTTTCTCGTAGCCTTTCTATAAGAAACCTTCGTTGTGTACAGGGGATATAAAGGTAAATAAATAGTCTTTGACTATTTGGCTATAGTTTATCTGTTTGTAGTGGTTGGGTGATATGAGATATCAATAATACTCACATATACGAACATGAACCGTTCTAATAGAGAATACCTAAATAATAATCTGTATAGGGAATAATTGTATCTAATAACAAAGTGAAATTGAAAAACATTTTATGAAAACCTTATTTGACCTTTACAATTAATTTTAACTTGTTTATTACCTCTCAAAAAATTGAAACAACCTGGTCTCTTACATCTCTTTTGCACTCTTTTTATCATGGTAGTTATTGGGAAATACAGACTGATAAAACATCTAATTTCTAATGTTCATCTATACAAGCACGGAAGAGATATGATTAAGGACGCTTGGAGAGCGATGGCTAGCAAGTTGTTAGCTCATTTGTAACTTTCTGATAAGCCCTGCACAAAGGTTTTCTTCCACAACAGAATGCACACACAAGCAAACACGAATAAGGCAAAACACAACAATGGCAGAAGAGTAGTCTATATTGATTGATCTTCAAAACCAGTAAATAACAAGATAAGTGTGCTAGAATTCGAGGACCTAGCTCCTCCAACCTTAGGCTCACACTACGTAAAATGACAGATAACAATTGCATGCCCTTTTTCCCTCACTCCCGTACTGTTTTATTCCCATGTCAGACTAACTAACTTTTCCTTCCTATGACAAATTTACCCACCCTTGCTCCTCCCATATGACAAGGTCTACCCCTCTAAGGCATTGGTCTTCCTTCTATGATAAGTGAGTCTAATTTTTGGGCTCCTATGGGTATCAGTACCCCCCTATTAGTTTCACCTTGTCCTCTAGGTGGAAAGATGGAAATTGCTGATCAATCAAGTCATAAGGCTCCCATGTTGCTTCCTCCTTTGGCAGACCCTCCCAACAGATTAGAACCTCCTTGACTTGAGAATGTGGCCCCTTCCTCACCTCCAAAACCGCTGAAGGTTGGATGAATAACTCTAAGGTCGGACCTAAATCCTTAGGCTAACTTGCTGTCTGGTGTTGACCCCGGGCTGCTTTCATTTGCGAAATGTGAAAGATAGGATGTATTTTGCACTCCGGTGGTAAGGCTAGCTCATATGCTACTGACCCCACCCTCCGGATGATTGGAAATAGCCCATAGAACTTAGGGGACAACTTCTCGTTAACTCTTTTAGCCAGGGATTGTTGTCTATAAGGGGCTAACTTCAAGTACACGTGATCTCCTACTGTAAATTCAACATCCCTTCGATGCATATTAGCCCTTGTCTTCATAAACTGCTGCACTGTCACTAAATGGCTCTTCAACTCCTCTGTCATGGCATCCCTCTCTTGTAACATTTGCTCCACACTAGCCCTACCGTCTTCTGTGCTCCATATCTCAAGATCGAGGGTGGTTCCTGACCATAGACCACTTTAAATGGGGAAGTCCCCAAGGAGGAATGGAAAGAGGTGTTATAACAGTATTCAACCCAATGCAACCACTTGTACCACTGAAGAAGCTTGTCTCTAGTAAAACAACAAAGATAGGCCTCTATGGTCCGATTAGTGACTTCGGTTTGACCATCTGACTGAGGGTGGTAGGCGGTGCTCCGATTCAGTTGAGTGCCTGCTAACCTAAATAACTCCTCCCACACTTTGCTCAAGAAGACCTTATCCCTATCGAACACTAGGGACCTCGGAATACCATGGAGTCGGACGACCTCCTTGGTGAAGAGCGCTGCTATAATCCCTGCTGTAAAAGGGTGTTTCAAAGGCAACAGATGAGCAAACTTGCTCAATCTGTCCACCACTATTAAGATAGTGTCATAGCCTCCCGACCTCGGTAATCCTTTAACAAAATCAAGAGATAGATCTTCCCAAATCTGATTGGGGATGGGCAATGGTTGCAACAACCCAACAGGAGTCAAAGCTGCATACTTTTGTTGTTGGCAGATAGCACATTCAGCCACATAGGTAGCTACCTGTCTCTTCATTCCTTCCCAATAGAGCTCTTTAGCTAACTTTTTATAGGTTTTTAAAGTTCCCCCGGGTCCGGCTAGATGAGACTCATGTGCTTCCCTTAAAAGCAGGGGAATATACTTGGAGGATTTGCTAAGCACCAACCTTCCATCATAGATTAACCTACCATGTACCAAAACAAAAGGCAACTTACTGGAGGCTTCCTTGGAGATTTCAGCCTTTAAAACTTTTAGCTGATCATCTTCTTCTACCTCTTGCAAGATTTCGGTTAAGTTCACCCCTTGAGAGAACCCCATGACTTGGCAGTCTACCATCTCCCCTTTCCTTGATAAAGCATCTGCTACCTTGTTGCTCTTTCCCGGCTTATACTCCACCTTAAAGTCATACCCCAGCAGTTTTGAGACCCACTTTTGCTGATCCACCGCAATCATTCTCTGCTCAAGTAGTATTTGAGGCTTTGTTGGTTAGTTCTAATGATGAATTGCTGCCCCAAAAGATAGGGTCGCCACTTCTTCACCGATAGCACAATGGCCTTGAGCTCCCTCTCATACACAGACTTCCCACAGGCTCTAGGTGACAAAGATTGGCTGAAGTAGGCGATTGGCCTACCATTTTGCATCAGCACTGCTCCCAACCCAATACCCGATGCATCAGTCTCTAAAATGAAGGTTTGCTGGAAATTGGGTAAGGCCAAAACTGGGAGAGTACACATGGCAGTCTTCAGTTGATGGAATGCCCTTTCTGCCTCCTCTGACCAGTGGAAACCTTCTTTTTTTAACAGCTGAGTCAAAAGAGCTGCTATCTTCCCACAATCCTTCACGAATCTCCTGTAGTAACCGGTCAACCCCAAATACCCTCTTAATTCCTTGACATTTTTGGGTATAGGCCACTCCATCATAGCTTGAAGTTTGCTCGGGTCAGCTGAAACTCCCGTTTCCGATATCACGTGCCCCAAATAATCCAACTCCAACTGGGGAAAGACACACTTCTTCATATTGGCATATAATTTATTCTCCCGCAATAGCTCCAACATTACCTTCAAATGGCCCACATGCTCCTCCATTGTTCTACTATAGACTAATATGTCATCAAAAAAGACTAGCACAAACTTCCTTAGAACCTTTCCAAATACCCTATTCATCAAGGCTTGAAAAGTAGCAGGGGCATTAGTGATTTGATGATAACCAGATTTTAAATCCAACTTTGAAGAAACCTTTGATCCAAAAAGCTCATCCAATAACTCATCTATCATGGGGATAGGAAATTTATCCAACACCGTAACCCGATTTAAAGCCCTGCAGTCTACACAAAACCTCCAGCTGCTATCTTTCTTCCGCACTAACAAAACTGGGCTTGAGTAAGGGCTAACACTGGGCTGAATAACTCTTGCTGTCAACATCTCCTCCACCAGTCTTTCTATCTCCGTTTTCTGACATTGAGGATACCTATATGGCCTGACACTAATAGGTTTTGCTCCCTCCCTTAAGTTTATCACATGATCTATCGCTCTAGGTGGTGGCAATCCCCTTGGCATGTCAAAAACGTCCTCATATTTACTCAACAGTGACTGCACATCTTCGGTGAACATATCAGATTCCTTATCTTCCTTCTGCTCCAAAATGCTGACATGTAACATGAACAATTCATCTCCTTCTTCAGTTTGCTTCATCAAGGTCTTCAGCCTAATCAACCCTCGGGTTAGGCTAGGATCCCCCTTCAATTTCACCCATTTTCCCTCCTCCTG
Source organism: Erythroxylum oxycarpum (assembly GCA_025629785.1). Taxonomy (NCBI): domain Eukaryota; kingdom Viridiplantae; phylum Streptophyta; class Magnoliopsida; order Malpighiales; family Erythroxylaceae; genus Erythroxylum; species Erythroxylum oxycarpum. The sequence continues at coordinate 24,477,339 of JAOTAZ010000005.1, forward strand.
AAACTTCATAGTCAAATCAGCCCAATTAATCACCACCTCTCCCAAAGTTTGTAGCCACTTGACTCCTAGTATCAAATCACACCCACTAAGGGTCATAGGAAGGTATTCCTCTCTTATGTGGTACTGTTGAACTTCTAATGGAATTCTCCTACAAACTCCCTTACTCTTTATAGTGACCCCATTTCTCATAACTACTCCATATCCCCTAGTCGCCTCCAATTCTAATCCCAATTGCTCCACTAGTTTTAAGGAAATGAAATTATGGGAGGCACTCGAATCCAACAAACAAATCACCTCCAAATTCCTCTCTCTCCCCTTCATCTTCATAGTTTTAAGCATTGTCAATCCCACTATCGAACTCACTGCCAATTCAGCACTCCCTTCTTCCTCTTCCTCACTCTCGGTTTCCTCCTCCTCATCTAACACTAAGAGAACCTACAGCTGCCTATTTTTGCATCGGTGCCCAGGAGTAAACTTCTCATCACATTTGAAACACAACCCTCTGTCCCTCTTTTCTTGCCATTTTGAGGCTGAGAGCCTTTTAAACCCGGTTTCCCTAACACTCTTCCCATTTTTGTCCCCTTCTCTTCGACCTTCCCTCTCCATGTACCCTCCTTTTGCTTCCCCCATTCGGCTCAGACTGATCTGTCTGCTACTCCTATAACTTCTCATCTCCCGATTCTTCTCTTCTATCCTAAAGTAGTCTCAATTATCTCAGTCAGCCCTCGGGGCTTAAGCAGATTCAACTCATACCTGATGTGAGGTTGTAGCCCTTTAATGAAGGTACACTTCATCACCTCCGGCGTTAACTCCCGACAGGATGCAGCTAGGGCCCAAAATTTCTTCCAATAATCCAGAACCGTCCCCTCTTGCTTGATAGATAAAAATCGTTGGCATATACTGCCCTCATGGAGGGGTCGGAAATGCCGGAAAATCATATCTCTCAATTCCCTCCAGCCCGGAATCACCCCTGCGGCTTCGATCGTCCTATACCATGCTAAGGCTTCACCGTCAAAACTCAGGGCCGCCAACTCTACCTTTTCCTCCTCCGTATACCTCGCTGCCGAGAAAAAACGTTTAGCCCTGTTGACCCATGTGTCTGGGTCTTCTCCGAAGTTAGGCATCTCGATCCTCTTGGGCTTGCAGTCGCGCCTCCAGTTTGGAGTTCGGGGATCGTCGACTGTGTGCCCCCTTCTCCAGTGTTCACCAGGCCAATACCCGTCCCCTTCTTGGTACCACCTCCTCTCCTCTGGTTCGGCCCTAGCTTCACCGACGCACCTCTCAACCTTTTTTTCATCGTCTCCCTCTCGCCTATCGGTCCCCTGGAATCACACCCTCACCAAATCATTTTCGAGCCCTAAGGGCTCCCCGACTAAATGTTTATTAGTCGGGTCATACCCACCTGGCAATTGGAGCCCCGCGGGTCGCCCACGAATCTCTGGTGCCCACTCGACCCACCCAGCTTCCCTTCCTTCGTGACCTGACTCCCTCCTCATATAATCGTCCTCCTTGAACTCCTCCTTTCGACCTCTCCTTAGTACCGTCACCGAAGATTCTCCTTCAACCATTTTTGCTGGGTTAGGCTGTGTCGGTTCTGGGTGTCCTTGTAGGTGGGTAATCGCTTGCATCAGCTGATCAAATCTTCTACTAATTTCTTCCTTCAGCTCCCCTTTAACTCCTTCGAGTTGTTGGTTAACTTCCCCCCTCAACGATTCCCGCTCCATTTGCAACCCTACTTTGATTTCTTCTACTTCTTTTTCCAATACATCCAGCCTTGTATCCTGCTTCTTTGTTGCCATGCCCAAGACCGTATGCTCTGATACCAAATGATAAGCCCTGCACGAAGGTTTTCTTCCACAACAGAATGCACACACAAGCAAACACGAATAAGGCAAAACATAACAATGGTAGAAGAGTAGTCTATATTGATTGATCTTCAAAACCAGTAAATAACAAGATAAGTGTACCAGAATTTGAGGACCTAGCTCCTCCAACCTTAGGCTCACTCTACGTAAAATGACAGATAACAATTGCATGCTCTTTTTCCCTCACTCCTGTACTGTTTTATTCCCATGTCAGACTAACTAACTTTTCCTTCTTATGACAATTTTACCCACCCTTGCTCCCCCCATATGACAAGGTCTATCCCTCTTAGGCATTCGTCTTCCTTCTATGATAAGTGAGTCTAATTTTTGGGCTCCTATGGGTTGTATCACTTTCCTATGGTATACAAAGATTCATAAAGCTTTTTCTTAGTCATATTCTTACACAAATTCCACTATCTACAATTTGGTTCAAATTCAAATGTGAAATCTTTGAATTCTAAAGTTCCTAACCAAGTCCTGTATTGCCGTCTAATGCTTTATAATGTGTGACCAATTATTATCGACATTTTAGGACTTAATGTGAGTTATAATCCTATTCTAATTAGGATTAGAAAGATTAAATTTCATAATTTATCATCAAATATCCAATTAATTAAAACATATTGATAAAGGTCCACTATAATGTATACCAATTCTTGACTACTCAAATAGGATAGGTAAGTTAACGTAGTTTTATGGACTAGTTAGTGCATGTTCTTTTTATATAATTCAATCCCTTCTAATAGTTTTGTTAGATGTAGAGTTGGGAATGTATATCTACTCTATTTAGGCTAACAAAATTGATCTTATAGTTTGGTCTTTGACAAATTGAATCACTCATAAAGCTTCTTTTTGATCTTTAATTGTACCTTTTTAAAAATTAATGATAAAATATCATTATAAATTTGCATAAAGAATGTTTGATTGCATGACATAAACTAATAAATCGTTAAAATAATAATCCTTTATAGGTTTTACATTCTCATTTCCATTTAGTTGCATAAGACCCTACTAAACAACTTATTACTTCTTATTTGCTGCACACTTTTTAACTTGTCATTAATATTATTTTCGTATTTATAATGTAATTGAATCCTCTGAGGTAAATTGATCCCTTATTTCTCTTTTTACTTTAAGAATGCATCAGATAACAAAATGTTATAAATTATTTTTTTCCTAGCTTGTAGGTTACAATTTAATTCTTGTAATTTATAAAATATTGTTAATTTCTTTATGTTTTGGTGCGTTTATAACCAATGAATAAATTTGTAGGATCACAAATGGTATGAATGAAAGAAACATAATTCTAAGATATTTCTGATTTTCTCTTTTTGTAAAATAGGATAATACTATTATTTGGAATAGGAAGTTAAATTTCTTAAGATTCTTACATTTTAAAATTGTAAATTCATTTTTACTGATAATAGAACTAAAAAATAGCGAAATACATGGAACTGGTTAGTGTTTGAGTTTGTGTAACCATTTGAACTTTTCAGAATGAGAGCTTATATTTTATTATGGATTCCCTATTATTGTGACTGTATTCTTAACATTTAAAAGCATACCTATTGAGACCCGCTATAATCAACAGTGTAGTAGGAAGAGAAGGGGTGGGCAGATCAGTAATTTGGAGAGTGTGTAGGGGTTGTGAGGAGAAATATGATGCTGAG
>JAOTAZ010000005.1:24480973-24492102 GCA_025629785.1 Erythroxylum oxycarpum
TTGATATTCTCTTCATCCCTTCCTTGTCCTATTTTCCTTATTGTCACTTTGCTATCATTCTTGTGTTATTGTTGATTACTGAGAATGGAAACTGTTAGGATTTCGGATCCTAACAATGCCCTATTATGGTAACTGTTTTCTTAGCTTTCGAAAGCATAAATAATTTATTACGACTTGAATCAGAGTGGTTACAAAGCTCAAGGGCACGAGTAAGTTTTTTTGTTTGGATAAAATATTTCACAATGACAGGATAACCTGTGTTACATATAAGCTTGTCAACGTACAACTTGGGATTGTTGCTTGATATATTGGGTATAAAGCTTTTGAATACAATTGAAACAATAAAATGGACGAAATCTTGAATTCGCAGCATCAAATGTATATGAAAATTTGTCTCTTTTTCATGATAATTTCTCTATTGTCTAGGATTGGATGGGATGCTGACTTGTTAAAAATATTGCAACAGTATCTATTGGAAATTCCTTAAAGAGTAAACGATGCTCTTTTTACTGTCTCTTGAACATTCATTTTATTAGCATTCAATATTATCTGGTACGAAATCGCACTGTTTAGTCTTTATCTACACATTATAACCCCCATGTTATGGAGTTTTCATGGTGCGGATAATAAGGCTTTCACTCAGCTTTGCTTGCCTCATAGCGTTTGGTATTTGTCATATTTTGCACTTTGTTTTTCCCGTCTTTTTCTAAACTTTATTTTTTTCATTGAAGAGGTTATCTAGCACCTGAGTATGCAATACGGGGTCAAGTAACACGGAAAGCTGATGTTTATAGTTTTGGTGTCCTCCTCATTGAAATTGTCAGTGGCAGATGTAACACCAATTCACGACTTCCTCTTGGAGAACAATATCTTTTAGAACGGGTATGAATTTCTCTTGGGTTTACTGTCATCCAGCTATCATGAATAGAACTGCAATGCAGTAGTCAACCTTGTTAATATAACAGTTACTTCCTAGATTTGTTCGTCCAAGTTTATTTGGTACAAAAGATTCTGTCAAATTCAAGAAATACATAACAGTCAGTATGAAATGCAATGTAAGACACAAGATTTGGATGTATCACCTTAAAAATATGTGGTAGCCTACCGACTGAACGTAGTTTAATCCATGCACTGTCATTAGGCAGTTTAATCCATGCACTGTCATATCTCCATAAACATTCATTGAACCAGTCTCTGGTAAACCAATTCAATTCATTTTAGGTGATTCACTACAAAAGGTGCAATTAATTTCTAGCACTAGTTTTTGTACTAGATTTATTTTCATAGTTATTTAAAAATTTGTGGCATGCTTCTGATTTAGTTCAAACTTAAGATTGTTTGGATTGAATGATTTGGTAATGCATGTGGGGATATGATAACAACTTTTAACATTCTAAGGGCATATATTGGGGTGTTTGACTACTGAACTGTTGGTTAAACTCTTGTTATGAACTAACCAGACTATAAGGCTTTGTTTGTCCAGACATGGCAACTTTACGAACGTAAGGAGCTGGTCGCCTTGGTGGACACAGCATTGAATGGTGATTTTGATGCTGAGGAGGCATGCAATTTTCTGAAGATTGGTCTGCTTTGCACACAAGACTCGATGAAGCTACGACCATCGATGTCTAGTGTGGTGAAGATGCTAACTTGTGAGAAAGCCATTGATGAGAGCGAGATAACAAAGCCAGGTCTAATTTCGGATTTTATGGACGTCAGGGTTCAAGCTCCGTTAAAAACGAAATCAGAAGAAAAGACTGGATATTCCTCCTATATGTCTTCTACCTCTGACGGCCAGGACAATTCTACTTTGACGTCAGGAACCACAACTGCAACCATGACCTTCGCTGCCTCATACGATCATAGCTGTTGAAATAGATACGGAAAACCATAGATTTAATTGTTTTTTCCCATATCGTTTATTTTTGAGGCGTGTAGTTTCTGTAAATTGTGGCCACCATGCTCCGTCTCCTTCAAGCAACCAACATGTTTCTTCCCTGTTTTTCCTTTTCCCTCTTTTACTGGTATATGAATATGATGTCAGAGCTGCGATCTTGTAAATGGAGGCGTGGATCTTCAAAGAGAGTGAGTTTTCCGCAGTGGGATGTTTCGAAATTCTATGCTATGCATACAACAAGAAATATAATAATGTCCGCTGGACACTGAACTCCTTGAAGTGTGATCATCTTCCAACCAAATCAAAGGACTAGGTAAATCAAGGGGAATGGTTTTGTATTGGAAGGAAAACTTTACGCCTTTTAGTTCAGATTGAATGTCTTTTTGTTTAATTTTTTTATATCTCAATGTTATTTTAAAAGATATAATTGAGTTAATGATAAGAAAGTTAACACCGAATCAATCCAAGGACTAAGGTAACAAGAGAGGTACCTGGTAGAGGCATTGGAAGAGCCACCTCAGCTAGTCATGTCACTATCATTCAATCAGGGGAGCCTCAGGCATATGATCCTTAATTTGCATTAGGGTTCGTGCATTCTTGGGATTACGTCAGCAACTTTTATCATTAAAATGAACATGGATTTCAGTTTGTTCTATGGGGCATTATATTTGTTAATAGCGCCTAGAGTGTGTTAATTATTAAACTATAGGTGAGATGAGTAGCCATTTCCGATCTTTCCTCCTGTAATGATACTTTTTCTCCAAGTCGATATCCAAAGTGACTTCCCCTTCTTAATATGCAATAATGATTTCATTTTTACTCATAAGGAGTATTTTGTTTTGAAAGGTAAAAGAATTCATTAAGTCATAAAAGGCAATTTGTATCTTTACAAAGCTTGATCAAGCAAAAAATAAAATAAAAATCAATGCTCAAAAATACAACCTTAGGGGAAAGCTAGGAAGTTGAAGATTTTATTGTCTTCTTCGGAAACAGCTTAGATGTTCTTCAATATGATGGGCTACCAGTGTTTTTGCTTATCCAACAACGCAGCTTATGGATTAGGATGTACTTATCTGTTATAACCTTATTAAATAATCTCTAGTTTTTTCTCTCTCCAAATGGCACACACTGCACAATTAAGACTTAGACCAAGACATACTCTATCTTTTCCCATTGAGTTGAATTTCTAATCAGCCCGCACTAAAATTTTGGTCCAATTTGATTCTTGACAGTATAAATTGATAGTGTGTCGAATGCATGCCCAAACAGAGGAGGTGAAACTACATTTGAAGTACAAATGGTAAATACTGTTGAGTTTAGTTAAACATAATTTACATAGTTTGTCATTTAAACCCATTATCCTGTCTTAGTCTTCAGTCTTCAGTCTACCTCTAACTGTAGGCGAAGTAGCGAAAGAGGCTTTAGCCTTTAAGGACACTTTCCACACAATATTGTACCAAGGAACGAGAGGATTATGAGGCTTAAGAGCTTTGATGCATAAGGAATGAGAGGATTATGAGGCTTAAGAGCTTTAATGCATGAGGAGTTTGAGTAGTCTCCATTGTTGCTTAAAGACCAAACATGCTTGTCTGGGGTGTGTGGATTAGGTTGATAGTTAGGAAAGTAACTCTAAAGCTTGTCAGTGCCCCTACCTTGAAAGTGCTAAGAATAGTGATTAATAACACTATTAACTCTTGCTTAAAGTGGGATTCTTGGGGGAAGAGGAAGATCATCTCCCTTGAGGTTAAAAGGACTTTGTGAAGTCCAATTGTCAAACTAGAACCATGCTCCTTCTCCATTCCCTATCTGCCTTTTAATGAAAGGGTAGACAATGAGCCAATTTCTTAGGAGTTGAATAAAAGGCCAAGAAAACTCTTTTTTTTTTTTCCAGAAATTTGCCATAAGTTAATTCCTTGAGATAATACTCATTGTTTTATTTACTCTAAAGAGATTAGTTAAATTCTTTTGGTTACTTGCATATTTTGAAAAGTGTGAATTGGTGTGAGGCCAAGCACCCCCTCCATCTTATTTCTACCAACAAAGCTTTTCCCATTTGATTTTAGCACCCTTAGCATCGTCAATTTTGCCTGACCAGAAGAAGTTTATGATGCATTTCTCTATCTCCTTAATAATTCTCTTGGGAAGAAGAAGAAGAGTACTCCACTGTGTATAGGGATTTTTGAAAACAGAAATGATTAGTTGAACTCTACCTATTTTGTCAACAATTGATAGTTTTCTTGTAATTTTACAAAATCATCAAACAATCCTAATATATCAGTTTTTAAAAAAAAGGGGACTCCCAATAGGTGAAAGGCATTCACTAGATGTTGACATAAAAAATCTGCAAAAGTCTCTCAATGTTGGTAACATATGATGAGAAATATATTCCGCTATTGCAATGATTGATTCTTAATCCTAAGATCCTATAGAAGCTCATGATAAATAAATGGAGGATGTAAATGGACTCTTGAGGAGCTCTAGAAAACAAGATCAAATCATATGCAAAAAAAAGATGAGAAAGAGATAATTCTTTACATTTATGATGAAATTTAAAATCAAGTATGTTAGCTAAGTTGAAGCAAATGATTATGTTTAAGATTTCTAGAGCAATAATAAAGAGATAAGGGGAAACTAGAACCGTTTGTCTAATTCCATTAGAACCTATGAATTGGTTAGTTAGAGCACCATTGATGAGGATGCTATAATAAGGGATTAATATGCAATCCTTTATCCATTTAATAAAGAAGATTGGAAATGCAAACCATTCCAAACAAGGATAAAGCTCTATTGCAGTCTATCAAAAGCTTTGGAGAGATCAATTTTGGCAGGTAACTTTTAATGGATTTGCCTGAGCTATAATCTCTTATCAACTCTTGCACTAATAGAATATTGTTAGAAATAGATCAGCTAGAGATAAACGCTCCATGTGCATCATGAATGATCTGATTCAAATTCTTATTAAGCCCATTAACAATAAGCTTTGAAATCATTTTATAAATGGTATTACAACAAGATATTGGATGGAAGTCCTTAAGGAAAATTTTATTGGGAAGTTTAAGGATTAAACAAATGTGAGTAGCATTGATTTCCCTTAAAATCTTCCTTGAATTCATAAATTTTAGCGCTTTTTCCCCGAGTAGCTTACTAGTAATGTGCCATGTTTTCTAAAATAGGTAGGCACTGAAGACATTAGGGCCTAGTGCTTTCAATGGATTAAGATTAAACATAACATCTTTGATCTCCTGCATGGTAAAAAGCTACTGACGCTTCATTAGTGTATCATACGATAAGGAAGGGGGAAGGCCAAAAAGATCTACCAACTCCTAAACATTAGTAAGACTAGAACAGTTTGAAGCACCAAGCATTGATTCAAAGAATCTGACTATCAATTCCTTAAAGAATTGTTTTTTGAAATCATTTGCCTATTTGAATCCTATAGATAAGTTATCTTGTTTATGTTTCTCCTTTTCAGGATAGTATTATGGTAGAATTTATTCTTGTAATCCCCCTCTCTCAACTAGGTAATTCTAGCCTTTTGCATACATAGTGAATCATGCTCTTAAAGAGCAATTTTGAACATCTCCAATCTAACAGTGATAAATGTAAATTACATTGTGTTTTAGGGCTTAGTTTGATATGTATCTAATTGTTAATTTAATCGTTTAGCATATGTTTAGGTTAGAATTGTGTTAGTTTGTTAATTATTTATGTTTTAAGTGTTTTATGGATTAGTAAAAGTTTTTGAGCTTAAATATTATATTTTTGAGGTATGTTGATGTGTTTGCTAGTATTTCAGGATCAACATCAAAGAATAGAGAAGTTTTGGAGACATTCGGGCTGAAACAACGACCTATAATCATGGCATGTCAGGCCACGATTGTGACAAAAGCACTAGAGTTAGCCCATGATCATGACAAAAGCACAAGGAAGGACCCATGATCATGACAGAAGGCTCAAATGTGGCCCACAATCATGGCCTGTATCTGGCAGATGCACAGATACTCTAAAACGTCAAGTTTTAAGGGATTTTTTTTAACCTTTTGGACCCTGAAAAATCCTAGGCTTGCTCATAACATAGAAGATATTTAAGGAACAAGAAAAAGAGGCAAAGACAGCTTTTGCATCAACCATCTTGAAAAACCCTAGAGAGAATTCATCGAGAGATTGAGGAAGAGAAGAAGGAAGAGAGAAGAGAAGAAGAAGTTGACTCTACGTACTTCTTAGGAGTTTCCCGACGTCGCTACCTGCCAAAATCAGTTCAGATTGTATTTCTTATTTAATTTTAGTTTTATTATTGTATGGAATTAGAATAAATAGTTGATGATAGGATCTAAAATGTTGATGATGTTCTAAACTCACCTTTGAAATTTTATTCTTGAATTAATGAAATCTGAATGTTTATGTGTTTATTAGATTTGTTATGATTTACTTCTGCGATTGCATAATTCGATAATAAACTAAAAGGGTGAATCAAATGAAAAACGATTAAATTAGGCTACGAGAGTTAGGTAATTTAATAGAAATTATAATTAAATCAAATCGGTAAATTGTGTAAAGAGAGATCTTGCATAGGTTTCCAATAATTTATTAGAGAACTTCAGAACTAAGTAGGGATTTAGAAAGGTTGTAAATTAAGAGATTGCTACCTCTATAATTTGATTAGGGTTTATGATTTACAGTTAATAGTTATAACTCGAGAGAAAGTAATCAACTCTAGGATCATCTAGAACCAACAATCCAGTAATTCATAATCAATTAGGTTAGCATTAAGGATAGGTAGAATTCCCTTTCTCTTAATTGGTAAATTCGTTAGATTGATTCTTGGGTGTGTTACAATTGCTTAGTAATTAGCATTTTCATGATTGATTCTTAATTTAATTTGATTGTTTGAATTGGATTTTCATTTTAGTCTGTTGCATCTTGAATTTTTTTTGTATTTGTTTTTGGCTTTAGATTTTAGGATTGGATTATCCCTCCTCGTTGATCGACACCTTAGGTACTATATGTTAATGAACCGTGCGCTTGCAGATTATCGAGGGTTATTTATTAAAACTTACACACAACTAACACCTGCTCAAGTTTTTGGTGCCGTTGTCGAGGAGGCGATTAGTTTAGTTTTTTTAGTTTAAGGCATTTTAGTTAGTTTTAAGTTTAGTTCTTTCTTTCTATTTTTGAATCTGTGCTCTTGCATAAACACAAGAGTCATGAGAAATTCGAGTAAAGCAACTGAAACCTTAGAGTTAGACATCAATTGATTAGAACAGTCAATTAGGAAAGCTCGGTGTGAAGAAGAAGAAAAAATCGCAAAAGCAACAATGGCTGAGGAATTTTAGCAAGATTTGGACAACGGAGCGAACCAAGGATGTCAACAAAGAATCCTTATGGATTTCATGAGACCAGGGTTCAATGCAACTAACTAAGGAGTAGTTAGGTCACCCCTACAAGTAGTCTTTTTCAAAATTATACCAGCCCTCTTGAACATGCTTCAACATAATGTGCAATTCTATGGACTAACAAATGAAGATCCCAAATGCACATGTAGTGAACTTCCTTGAAATATGTGATACCTTTCAATACCATCAGATATCGGAGCAAAGGTCTAGTACCATTCTCTCAACCCAGCTAATGTCACCACTTGGGATCAACTTGTTCGTGCCTTTTTAGACAAGCAATTTCCGCTTACTAAGACCACGAAGATAATCAAGGAGATTGCCAACTTTTAGTAAAGTGACGGGGAATAAATCTATAAAGCGTGGGAACGATACAAGGAGTTGCAACGAAAATGCCCACACCATAACTTACTTAAGGAGTTTTTGTTGCAAACATTATATAATGGTGTAACCCCATATATGAGAGACACGATTGATGCAGCTTCGGGAGGATCACTGATGAGAAAGATGGCAGATGAAGCATAAAAGCTGATAGAGGAGTGGCAAGTAATAGCTACATATGGACGAACGAGCGGAGTAGGCAACCCACTTCTTTCCGAGAACAAAAAGGAATTGTAGTTGTTGACCAAATGATGGAGATGTAGGCAAAAATTGATAACTTAACTCGACAACTCAACAACCTAAAGGATTCGTCCTCAGCTTCGGTAAAAGCTGTGCAACGGAAATGTGAACTCTGTGGCCAGATAGACTATGATACGGTGGACTATTTTTTGATGAAGGAATTTGACCCAGAGCAAGTTAATTATATGGGAGCTCAATATGGACGAGGAGGGGGAAACAATCCCTACTCCAATACATACAACCACGGGTGGAAGAATCACCCTAACTTCTCTTGGACAAATAATGTTGGAGGATAGTTCAGACCTCAAAGATAACCAGGCTTCCAACAAGATAAACTGAGCTCAATGGATTCTAAGTTAGATAAGATTTTAGAAAAAATTGGAGGCATAGAGAATGCACATAGGAGGCTTGAAAGCAAGTTCGAGCAAGTCACTAAGAACTATGCCTCTTCAATATACAATCTGGAGGTCCAAGTAGGTTAACTAGCCATTTCTCTTTCTTTTTTACAATTGCTTTGAACCTCTTCTCTTTTTGGTCTCAAATATATCATCATCTCTAACCTATTAGTAAACACAAATTGAAGACAAATTAAGTAATTTATCTTGAGAATAGGATTGAAATCACATGGAAATACATAAGAAAACATAAGATAATTCAATCCTATCAAATAGCCCCACACTTGGTCTTTGACCGTACTTGGGCAAATCGTCAAAATCAAAATCACAAACCAAAATTTTAACTCATTTTCCATATTTCTTAAGAATAGATAGCTATAAATAAAAGTGAATGACTTTCAAATCCTAAACAAAAACTCAACATTCAAAGCTTTTACTCATGATCTATCAACATTCAACATCTTCAAAAATTGAGCAATCTAATGGTAGACTTGAAAAATGTGTTTAACTAAAACATATTCATAGGTACACTCAACACCATTCATGATCATGACAATCCATAACTTTGCATATCATTTCATTTCTCCATCATTAATGTTCACATGCAAAATCATGAATTAAAGGACTTTTCAAGATTGTAATATGGGCAAAGTTAAGGTGAGATATATTTGGGTTAAGTAGCATGAAAGTCATCAAAGCTAGTGAAACAAAGCAACACTCATCAAAAACTGGGTACTATCAGCTATGAAAAATGCAACATTTATATTTCATAACCCCATTCAGCTCTCACAAACAAACCACATGAAGCATATCCAATCCGAAGGAACCACTCATACAATTTATACCAATGGAATCCCAAGAGTGAACCTTCCAAGCCAATCTCTACGTCATATTCAACATGCTCAAATAACACATCCATTACAACTCTAGGAAGATGCATATACCATAAACAACTTTTTAATACATATGTAATTGCTCCGTGATACATTTATTGTAAACTTTTTTTCATTTTTTCTTTCTTTTTTTTCTTTCACTTTTTTCGTTTTTCTTCTTTTTTTATAAAAATTAAAATAAACTACATCAATGTGGGAATTTCAATGATAAGACATAAATTAACATCCTAACATTATAACCAACCCTCATATATGTACACCCTCACACATAGAATTTTGTATATCCACAAACTCAACAATCACAAATGTTCCACTAGCTTTATAACTTGGGTAGGACATTTGGTTAAGTTTACAAGTATAAAATGTGGTTTATACAAAAAGAAAGGCTAAACTTCAAAGGGGTTTATCAAGGGAAATATCATGTCAGTAGGATAGGTTATTTGGCTAATGTAGTCTCTGAAAAACAAAAAAAGCCTAATTATATCAATGTTAATGTATGTGATAAAATGTGGTCTCAAATAGAAATTCAACGCAAAATCAAGATGTACATGTCATGAAGGTCGCACATTATCAAAAGGCAATGAGACTGATATAGATGTTTCAGTCAAATAAGGCTCAAAATCTCACTAGCTTTGTCTACCATTAGTCAATACTCTTATAAAGATAATGCACATTAACAAATCACAAGAGCAAAAGTACATGCAAAATTTTGCTATGGATTTTACTAATGAACAAACCCTCTAATTATGATTAAATAATCTTAAAAGCAATAGAAAATAAGAAATTTTTTTTATTTTGTTCATTTAATTTTGGAAACCGCCTAAGGAGTCACGTAAGCTACGATTAAGCTAAAAAAACATGCATCAAAACTAATGTACCCCACCACCACACTTAAAACATGCATTGCCCTCGATGTAAAATCAAATGCCAGAAATGGAGTAGCTAACAAAAATAACATATGCAAAAATGTAAAAGACAGAAATTAACTTCCCTTGGGTTGCCACCTAAGTAGTGCCTTTGTTTAATGTCGTTGGCTCGACCTCCAGTTGCATGCTTTAAATGACTCCAGTCACATCCTCTAGCATCAACACCTCCAAATTCTCCGTTTCGAAGCCCTCATAATACAGCTTTAAGCGATGACCATTCACTTGGAATGTCTTATCAGTTTTGATGCTCCATATCTCCACTGCACCAAAAGGAAAGACATGAGTGATAACAAATGGGCCAACCCAACAGGAACGCAACTTACCAGGAAAGAGCTTGAGTTTGGAATGATATAGTAACACTTTTTAGCCCACTGAGAAAATTTTCATCGAAATCATCTTATCATGAAAAGATTTCGTCCTCTCCTTATATATCAGTGCATTTTGATATGACTCATTCCTCATCTCTTCCAACTCTTGAAGCTGCAACTTCCTATGCACTCCCACATCATCCAAATGCATGTTGCATCTTTTGATGGGCCAATATGCCTTATGTTGTAATTCCACTGGAAGATGACATGGCTTTCCAAACACTAGCCTGTACGACGACATTTCAATTGGGATTTTGTAGGCCGTCCGGTAGGCCCACATTACATCTTTCAGTCTTACACTCTAATCCTTCCTATTGGGTCATAGTTTTCTTTAGGATTAACTTGATTTCTCAATTCAAGACTTCAGCTTGCCCGTTGGTTTGAGGATGGTAAGCAGTAGAAACTTTGTGCATGATGTGATATTTTCTGAACATTGCTTCCATCACCCTATTGCAGAAGTGGGTTCCTCTATCGCTAATGACAGCTTTCGGTATCCCGAACCTAGAAAGAATGTTAGCCTTAACAAAATCTACAACAACTTTGGCATCATTAGTCTTGGTGCCTTTTGCTTCCACCCATTTAGAAACATAATCAACCGCAAGCAATATATAAGTAAAGCCAAAAGACGGAGGGAAAGGT
>JAOTAZ010000005.1:24533173-24544771 GCA_025629785.1 Erythroxylum oxycarpum
TGGGATCTTCCCTTATATACAGATGGATATTTGGTTTAGGTTTTCACGTAGGTAAGTCTTTGAGATTGCATGGGAGTTTATCGCATGCGGTCGGGTTGGGGGGATTCAGGATCGAGCCTGGGCTGGATACGAGGGATGAATGAACCGATCGGCCCAAGGCCCGACAGGGCCGACCCAACCAAATTTCAACACTTTAAAATCTCTAAATAAGACCTTAATTAAAAAAAAGAATAGTCGGAGCGTAATTTTGAGAACACACAACTAGAAGATATGGAGGAATAAGAGAGAACTATGTCTAAGAATGTAAGGCCATCACTAACTATGTATAATATCATTAGACTAACTACTACAACCAATAACTTCAAGATTAAACCAAATTTTATAAAAATGACACAATAATATGTGCAAGTAGACGATCCAAATGCTCACATTACCAATTTCCTAGAGATTTACAATAACTAAAAGATAAATAGTCCCACTAATGATGCAATTAGATTGAGATTATTTCCTTTCGTATTGAGAAAACGAGCCAAGAAGTGGATTAATTATCCCCTCAAAGTATCATTCACAACAACGATGAGATAGTGAAAAATTTTCTAATGAAATATTTTCCACCTTCATAGATGAATAAGATGAGGAATGATATCTCTTCCTATATGCAAATTGAATCAGAAACCTTATGTCTGTGAGAGAGATTTAAGGATCCTCTAAGAAGGTTCCCATACCATGGTCTTCTTAGTTGGTTACAAGTTCAAAATTTTTATAATGGTATGAATCATTCAATCTAGTAAATGATATATGTTATAGCTAGAGGGACTTTAAATAGAAATACACCCAAAGTGGCCTAGAATTTGATCGAAGAGATGGCTATAAATAGCTATCATTATAACTTAATAAGAGCTAGACCTAATAATCCAACTAGAGTTTATGATGTTGACGCGGTTATAATTTTGCAAATTTATATTAAGGCTCTCAATAAAAAGATTAGTGGATGTTTTGCATTTTGGTAGCTAACTAAATTGGTTCCATATGAGTTGTATGAGGAGGGCATGCTAGTCATAAATGCCAACCTATTAAGACTGTAGAAAAGTAGGAAAGGTATGTTGACTATATGGTTAATGCGCTTTGATAGCAAAATAACCCATATAGTAATATTTGTAACCCAAAATAGAGGCACCACCTAAACTTTTCATAAGGAATTAAGGGGTAATAAAGACATGACCCTCTAGCTATATTTTAGCCAAAAAAAAACATCTAATAGAGAAGAAGCCTAGCTTGGAGAATCAAATAGGATCACTTGTGAAGCTAATTTTTGCAAGATTATAGAGAGGCCTACTTTGTAATATTGAGACTAACTCAAAGTAGCAAGTGATGGTAGTCACTCTTAGGAGTGGCAAGGAGCTAATAATAAAGAAGAAGTAAGTTAAGGAGGAAACAAGAGAAGAAAAGGAAAATAATAAGGAAGAAGGCAAAGAAGGAAAGCAACCCAAGAACGTGAAAGAGTTCAAGCCCACCATCCCATATTCAATAAAACTAAAGATGGATCGGATGGTTGAACGTTTTAGTGAATTCTTAGAACTCTTTAAACAATTACGCATCAACTTAACTTTTGTTGAGGCTCTTTCATAAAAACAAAAGTATCCCAAATTTCTAAAGGAGCTTTCATTGAATAAAATGAAGTTGGAAGATCTGTCTATAATGAAACCTGCCAAAGAACGCTCAATTATCTTGCAGAACAATCCATCTAAGAAAGTTATGGATCCATGGAGTTTTATAGCCCTTTTTTTAATTAGTAGTTTAGAAACTGAGAGAGCGTTAGCTAACTTAGGGGCTAGTATTAATTTCATGCCCTATAAGTTATTTAAGAGTTTATAATTAAGAGAATAAAAACTAATAAGAATGAATATATAGCTAGCTGATAGACTGATTAAGTACCTTAGAGGAATCATATAGGATATGTTATATAAAGTTGGCAAATTCATATTCCCATGTGATCATTTCATTTTGGGTATGGATGATGACATTGAAGTACCTCTTATATTAGGCCCTCCATTTTTTTCCATAGCTAGGGCAACGATAGATATGAGTCTAAATTAGTGTTATAAATGGGGGAGGAAGAGGTTAGTTTTAAATTGTTTAAAGCCTTAGGACATTTTGGGAACAAGATAACACTTTTATTTTCTTGATGTGATTAATTTTACAGTTACAAATTTTGTTAAAGAAATAATAAGTGATGACTTATTGAAGTTATATCTAGTCCTTAGAGAGAAGTTTAGTCTCTACAATGATAAAAGAGTAAGGTCAAATGAAAACATCAAGCTAACAATGTTAAAAAAAAAACTTCTTAGGAGGTAACCCAAGCTTTCTAATTTTGGTAATTTCATTTCAATCAGTTTTTATTCTAGATTTTTAGGCTTTAATTTCTACAATTCCATTTATATCTTTGTAAAATTTTGTGTTTTAATATTAAATTGTATTTAGTTTTTGGTTTTATGAGTTTTATTTTCATCTTTTATTCTTTGTGTATGTGTTTGGATTAATAGATTATGAAATGGATGAAAACTTGACTAAGTTAAAAATTTATATAAGGTTACAAGCTTATCAACATGCCTATTTTGAAGGCCATATAGACTAATACGCCCATGTTGCATAGATATATGACTATATTTAACCTTAAGATTAATGCCAAAAAGTTATAGAAAGATATACAGGGACTAAAAAACCTATATTGGTGATCATATTGCTAAAGACCCACTATACGTTACTTACACGCCCTTCAGCACATTTATGTTGCCAAAGCCATGTAGTGTTTTTAAAATCAGAAAGATACATCATCATCAATACATTTATGTTGATGTGTATGTTAAATTCTTTTCATCCCTCTTACTTTTGTAAAAGTTACAGAATGAAATAGGACCATGCCTATATATGTATTAATGTCAAAATGATCTTGTTAATTCCAACATACCTATATATGTATTATCTTATTTTTTAATTTTAATATAGCATAGATACACACTTGTGTGTTTAGCCAATGTAAAACTCTATTATAACACATTTAGGTTACATGCCCATTTGACAGCCAAAGATGCCTGAGTTTAGTAAACATTAATCTTAGTGTGTTCAACACAAGCTAGCTACACAACTGTGTTAATGCTCATGTTAAATTAAATCCCTTTAAAATCACTCGTTTGTTACCTAGAATTATATTTTTTACTCTTTCTTTAAGTTCTCTTATTTAGGGGATGCTCCTTCACTTGTTCACTATGCGAAAATCTTTCCCTAACCTATTTTCTTTGAGATTTCGTTAGTTCATGGTATGATTTTTGTTTTATTTCATTTTTTCTTAAATAGTTTTGTAGATTTTGTTTCGCATGTTTTGGGTTTGTTTAATATTACCCAAGGGTTTGGGAGTTTTCATTGACATTCATGTATATATGATGAAATTCAAATTTATTCTTAGTATTTATTAGGCCATTAAGGTTTATCTTTGTGAAACTAAATCATTATCGTTAAACTATTGATTTTCCATAAATTAAATAGTCTCAATGCTCATGTTTTGCTTACCTTACAATTTTATTGGACCATTTGTGCTATTAAATTTCATATTATTTGGAAATTTTGATTTTTATTGGGTTTACTTGATTTGATTAGTATAGTTAGATAATTCAAATACATTTTTATGATTAATTTATGGGGTACTTTTTGATTAATTTGGTTATTTTGATGTTTGAAATATTTTGGTGTTAATCATCAAGAATATGTAACCTACTTCTAAATCTTAGCTCTCTTTATCTATAATACGAAATCTTGAAGCTCCACAAAGATTTATCTTCTCTTAAGTCCTCCTATAAACTCGTCTACTTTATATGCTTTTTTAATATCGATTATCAAGGCTGGTTTAAGTCTTAAACCACCTTGTCATTCTCCTAATTTCTATTCTACCACCTTCAAATCCATTCTTCAATATCCCTAACTACTCATGTAACTCTAGTTGCCAATCATCATAGGTAGGTTATTTTGATCCCTCTGGCCAAGTTTATCTACAAAAACATTTTCTTTACCCATATGGTAGTAGATGATGGGATCTTAGTTCTCTAATAGCCCTAACTATCTCCTTTATCTTATATTTAACTCTTTTTATAAGAATACGTAATTTATTATATATGTACACCTCATAACTCTAGCTATAAGAGTTAGGCATCTAAATATTAGTAGAAAAAATCATTATCATTAACTTCATATAAGATGTAGGATACTTCCCCATGTTTCTCTAGTTGTTTATAAGCATAAATAATTACTTTTATATGTTGCATCGATACGTAACCTAACCTCCTTATCGAACCATCACTATAAATGGTTAAACTTTCATTGCCACTAAGAATAATCAATATTAATGGAGAAATGACTATTTTAAATGCATATTCCAATCTTCTTCTAGTTTTTAAATTCTCAAATCCTTTTGTTTTCACTTAACTTTTAGGTTATCCTCTACTTTTATTTCTTCTCATTTATTTTAACAAGATTAAGCCATAGGTTCAAGGTTTTTAATGTTACTAAACAATCCCAAATCTTAAATAGCAACGAAGTTATGATGCCACTCTAAACAAAAACTACTTATCATCCATTACATCTAATTTGTGCTCATATGTCACCCGAATCCAAGCTCTCTTTATTAAGATCCTCACCTCTAATATCAATAACAAAAATGTGACATATACTAACTAGTAAAAATAATAAAAATTATATGTGAATCTCTATTTTACTATTGATTACTACATGAAGAATAATCATATCATATTATTCTTATATAGTATATCATAATCTGCAGAAACTTTTCAATAAAGGATTACAATGCTTACACACAAATACTATCATTGATATATACAATAATTGTTGGAGTTATGTAAATATAGTACCCTGGAAAGCAAGTGTATTTATATGTACCTTAATTTTCTTTAGTTACAGTTTTGTAATGGAAATATTTATTATTAATAAAATAAAAGAGTTTGGTTTTAATGAGCATTATATATCTAGTGATAAGGTATCGACATTCTTATGTAAGTTATATACATGTACATAGAGATGTATGGGAGACATGTATATTATAAGAATCTAAATTAATGGATTCACAGTTGAATAATCAAGTTGGTCACTTGATTCTAGTGTAGAATATAGTGTTGTGATTTATCTCCATGTAAGTAAAGGAGTTTACTACAAGGGAATGATGAGTTTCATATCATGATAATAGTTGACTACCGATAATGGAACTATTAAACTAATATGGAATCAAGTATGGTTTCAAGAATAAAGCGGGCCATTATTTTAATCTTAAAATATACAACTTAAACATTCGCTTATTATGGACCACAATCTTTATGAGTGGTGAACTCATATGTGTTTCGTTATAATTCTTGATATGATTGGAATAGATTTTTACAGAGTATTAATCCAATGTCTACATGTTGGAATTATTAATTGAAACCTGTATCAGGGAACATTAACTCAAATAAAGAGTTTAGAGTGATATCATCACTACTAGATGTTTTAAGGGGATTTGGTGATTAAACTAGCGCAGTAGTTTAATGGACTAGCTACCTATCAATTCGTAACACCAAGATGAGATCTTGTGTGTTAATCACCATATAAAGTAAAATGGGAGATCTAGAAGGAAAAACCAAAACAAAGGCAAAACAGTAATTTTATCCTTTGTTGTTCATATGGTTATAATAAGGTTCAAAATAGGGTTTGCAATTGGACATAAAATATATGTTCTCATAATATTTAATAATTCAACAGTTCAACTAATTGTCTTTAGTGGAATAACATTTAGTTAATAAGCTAGAATTAATTCTAATGAGGTTAAATTAATTCTAGGCTTATTAGAGCTTGAGTTATCGAATTCTAATAAGATTCCCCACTTGGCTTCAAGGAACGTTATCAAGCTAAGTAATAAATATAAATGGACGTTTTAGAAGCCCAAAATTGAATATCAGTCTTGCACTAACTAATGGTTAATTAGAAGCCCAAATGCTCATTTAGAAATGGGCTAGACTTTCGTTTAATGTAATTGATTAGATTAATTATATTAAAATAAACTCTTTAAAGAAAGGAGTAGCAATTTGGGTTTTATTAGGGCTGAATGTGTAGCTACACATTTGACATTAAATTGCTAAATAAAGATGGTCTTTATTATGGTTTATCATCCTTAAATGGAGTTATGAGCTTAACATTAAATGATTTAATGGTTATCTTTGTTAGACCCTGTTTTTGGGGCCTAACTCTTGCTCTGAAAATCATAATAGTTGAGCATGTGTATTACCTTGTAGGTTTGTTTTAATGAACCCTCATTAGCCATCATCCCACATGGATGGCGTGCCCACATAAGTCAATCATCAAAACGAACTCATTTCTCCTATTTCTGAATAGATTTTAGGAATCCTTAAACAGAAATTTAAATTTGGCTTCTTTAGAACTTTTTTCTTCATTGTCTTAAATTTCTAATGACACCAAAATCATTCAATTTGGTTCAAAAATCTGAAAGTTAAAGCTCAAATATTTTCGGATTGCTATTGTACTAAAACAGTACACTATACCCAATTTCACTCCAGAAATTGAAAGTTTTAGGGACCGAATCAAAATTCACTCTCTTTATAGGATTTGTAGCTCTATGTGTCTAGTTTATTTGAAAATGAGAATCATCTCAATTTGAGCTTTACATATCAAGATATCCTCTAAATAATGAAGCATGTTTAGTAAAATGTCTAGTTCATGCTCTTCTAAACGATACCCTTACTTTGATTCAGTCAATCTATTTTGAATCAATGCCAAAAGCTATAACTTTTTCTGGAGAGATAGAGGAATGAGTTATGAATCCAATCCTTCAAAAATTAGGTCATTTGGACTTCTAGAGAAGAAGTTATAATAAAAAGATCAAAGTATGCTTAGAAAATAACCTCCCTTGGACAAATAGGGAAGTCATGATCGTGCACATGCACAACCGTGACATTCGGGTGGTCCTGCAGAGTCGCGATCATGCACATGCACGATCATGACATTGTGATGGTCTTGCGAAGTCGCGATCGTGCGCATGCACGACAGTGATATTCGGGTGGACCTTCGACTCTTTCTTCTTAACCGATATCTCAACTTCAAACTTCCATAACTTTTGATACAAAAGTCCAAAATTTACAAACTTTATATCAATAGAAAGCTAAAAAAAAGATCTACAATTTTTGTGAAGAACCTAAAAACAATTTCTACTTTTCTAAGGGTCAAACGGGATCCAAATTTCTAATGATCATATCTTCCAACTCCAATGTCCAAAAATTTCATACTTTATATCGTTGGAAAGCTAAAAAGATAAGCTGCAACTTTTATGAAGAAAACTTTGTCTAATTCCTTCTAAATTAATCCAGTTTTTTCCTTGAAATCAGTACACAATTTTTACCCTTATGAAAGACTTGAAAATTTTCTTAATTTCACTTCCTCTAATGCAACATAATTCTTAACCATCCAATTACATTTTATCATTCATTCTTATTTTTTTTATCCGTAACATCTCACTGATATGCAGCAACAATCCATATTCAAAATTTTTCTTCTTAATTTGATAACTTTCCCAAATATACTGAACTCCAACTTAAACTCATCCTTAAATTAATTCATATTTTAACTTAACAATCATCCATACACAAATCATATATCATTAACATCATAAGGTAAATGTTTACAAAGCTTCAATGGCATTCGAAGCCACATTACATCATCAATATCAAAATTGGAAATACAACAAAAGATACAAAATCCCATAATTCTCAACATATGTCTAAAGTCTTATTTTTACATCAACCTAACATAAAATTCGACATATGCATAATCAAACGAATGCCTTGACTTTCTTTCACACGATCTCTTTCTCATCACCTAGAGATGGGATTGAAAGTGGGGGTGCGCTTAAAAGCTCGTGGGTAACAAGTTTATAACCGAGAAATAAGCAAAAACCATTGAAATATTTATTTCTATTGTAAAAGTTAAATTGAAATCCATGTAACATATATTTCCAAAGTCACAACTTATCAAGCAATTTATAAACATCATAAATCATGAATACCTCAAACTTATCACAAATCATAAACACATAAGCACATTAGAAATGGTTTGGGTAGGTCCATAATCAGGACACACTACATAATCTCATATAATGGTCCTGTGTAGTTGTAAACTTGAGAAAGTCCTTAAAGGAGCTTCGTGCCACTAGCGGGCAGGCGGGAGAAGCCTATTCTTAGGTCAACGTGCACATGACAGTTCTTAAGGGACTACTACAAACCCACATAACATGAAATTCATGACTTGAAAATAGATTGCCCAAATGACAAAATTTTGGAAACTTGTTTTCATTGACATGCAATTTTTCGAAAAACCCTTTTCATGTAGCAATTCACAATTCATCATCAAAATTTCATACACCAAAGCATATAGAAATTTCATAAACCATTCAAAAGCAACAACTGTCACAATTATAAAGCAATTGAGAAATCATTTTAATGGCTTCTTTATATTTGATTAAAGTAAGAAGTGATGCATTGGATGCTATTCTCTTCTTCCATTCCATGCGTAATCGAAATTGAGTGTGTAAGAAAGTGTTCTTGCATGGTTTGACTCTCTCTCTCCTTTCATTCATGACTGAGCTGAAATTTGCATAAGAAGAGTCTCATTTCTTCTAAGAAAAATCTCCTTCAAACATTTCTTCACCTTTCCCACCAAAGGATTCTGTTAACCAAATTGTTCTGGAAGAACAAAAGGTAAATCAAATTGGTTGAGGATATAACAACAAGGAAAGGATAGATTGAAAAAGGAAAGGATTCAAAGGCTTTGGTTATAAGAAGAAGGAGAGGATAGAGTAGCAAGGAATTAAAGCTGTAACGAAAGAGTCGGTAATGTCACTATCTTGTTTATGTTTATTATTCTCCTTATACAATATCATGTATAGATTGGCATAATGATTTAGATATATTACTTCCACTGCAAATAAGATTTCTAGAAAGTTTTGAAATCTACCTATTTTCAAAATATGGCATGCTTTCTTTTTCCGATCCTACTATAATTACATCACATGAAGTAGTTAATGGTGACAAAATATCCACATAATATCTTGGAGCTACTTAAGGCAGACACAAAGTTATTTTTTAATCTAAAATGATCGTATTCAATCAAATTTGAGAAAATTTCTTTTTTCTAGTTGTCATATTAGTATATTCTTTTATTTGGAACCAAATAGGGCCCATTAGGAAAAGTACATACCATACCAAAATCTAAACTCTCCCTCTCTAGGCCAAATGACTTCCCATTATCACACCACCCACACATAAGAACTGTTAAAAGCACACAAACTCAATGCACCGATATACCATGGATGACTGAATAACACATAGAACACATTTGCCACTAAAGCTATCGCTTTATGTTGTATAACGTGCACAATCACACTCTATAAACAAAAAAGCTCTAAAATTATTAATTTAATGAAACTCTAGTCTATTGTAACCCTTATAAGGATTTTATAATTCTCCCCCGATTTCAACGATTAAATAATGAGAAACGTACAAATTCACATACATCAATAATTCAAAAATTAAATAAATAAGACATGCATTTAGAAAATCCCAATTAAAGGAATGCAATTTTACTCGTACGAATTAACTTAGTTGATTCTCCAATTATTACCTAAATCTATTATAAAATTAATAATTTCATACTTAAATCCTCCTCTCACTTCTTGTTTCCCTATCTCTATTTTACAATCATTATTTCTATAGATACATTTATAGATGAAAAAAAACCTTTTTAAAACAGAAACAATGTTCCAACAACCAAAAGGTGAAAATTTTTAAATGAAACCATGATTTAGTCTATTGTTACTGGGCTTTGGTTAAACTGTAAGTGTTGAAGGATCTAAAGCAATGCTACATTTTGGTTGATCAATAAGGAACTCAGTCAACCTAGATCAATGTTAAATCTACTAATACATCTACAAAAAATTCAGTAACAACACTTAGACATCTTTTAACCCAAAATTCTCTTAGTTTGGTCGACCTAACATTCCATTATTTCAATCAACTTATACAACTCAAAATGTGATAACAATTCTTAAAACAAAATTTTACCAAAATTTAAATTAATTATATTGATCTAACACTCTATTCATTTGCCTAACTATCTAAATTGACAAAAACCAACGTACTTTTTTCTTAACCCAAAAAAAACATGTTTCATTCCTTTCTAATTGTTGTTAACCACAATTAGTCTATTCCAACCTTTCATTACTAAAATCAAGCACAAGTTTGATTTACAAACATCAAAAGTACCTCTAACAACTCTTGGAGTTGGAGGAAACTTTTATTTGTGAGGGACAAACTAGGGAACCGATTCAGATTTAGGATAGGAAATGGTGACTCTACTCTTTTATGGCAGGACTTGTGGCATCCTAGAGGAATCCTACAGTCCTTTACTTCCCCTAGAGAGATCAATGCTTCGGAATTTCCTTTGTCAGTAAGAGTATCTGCATTGATAAGCAATGACGAATGGAGACGGCATGAGGCTTCTTTGGCGATCCTAAGGACCCTTGAGCCCCTACATTATTCTCCAACTAGATCTCAACCTGATCGATTGGAATGGCTCGCTAGTCCTACAAAAGAGTTCACCAATCGATCAGCATACCTTCTATTGAGGCCCCCTTTACAGGAAGTTTCTTGGCATGGCTCGCTAGTCCTACAAAAAAGTTCACCAATCGATTAACATACCTTCTATTGAGGCCCCCTTTACAGGAAGTTTCTTGGCATAAGCTTGTTTGGTTTAAACATATTCGGACTAGGTGTTCCTTTATCTTATGGCTCGCTTTCCTTCGGAAGTTACACACCCGAGACAAAATGCTCTACCGACAAACCCCTAACTACTGTTCTTTGTGTTTGTCTGATAATGAAACAATTGATCACATGTTTTTTGAATGCCAATTTTCTAAATCCGTTTGGGATCATTGTCTTTACCATTTCCACCTATACCATACTATTCCGCATAACCTCAATTCCATTTTGATTTGGTTTAATATTTCCCCCACTACCAGCCCCATAACTATACCCTCTTTCCCCATTCTTCTTTCAACAACCGTTTACAACATTTGGACGGAACAGAACAATAGAACCTTTAGGGATGAAGCCAGGGATGTTAGGAGTGTTATCTCCAACACAATCATCCAAGTTATGGAAAGTCTCCACTCCATCCCAGTGAGAAGGTAATTGGTGAGGTTTCTGTTTCTTTCTCTAACTTTTTCTGCAGGTAAATAGGCTAGGAAAACACATTGGAGTGCCCTCTGCTTGTCTGGAAAGTTTCACAACAACCATTCAACAGTTTTGACAGCATTTGCACACCTTGAAGATCACGGCTCAACAAGGTGGCATCAGGTAGTGAACTGAACTTACCACATTCAGTAAACTGACGAGATGAGTCCCTGCCAGTGAATAACATGTAAGTGTACAAGTCGACTTGTTCAGTATACAAGGCGACTTGTGCATGCTCGGTACTGATAAGTCGACTTGTTTC
>JAOTAZ010000005.1:24580823-24591054 GCA_025629785.1 Erythroxylum oxycarpum
CGCAAGTATATTTCTTTGTGCGTCCCGAGGGTCGGGATTCGGGTCCAGCGGTCCACGATTCTGTTTCTGTTCCGACTAAGTTGGGCTCTCGGTAACGGGGTCCAGTACTGTTCAGGCGGGCCCCGGGATCGGGACCCAACATTTGGGACAACTTTTGACTGAGTTTTGACGACCACCTCGAGACTTCACCGCGGCGAAGCCAGAAGTTGGTCGCGGTGCACTTCACCCGAAGGGCCTTAGGAAATTACTTACGTATTTTCGCCATGGCGAAACACTAGTTTACCACGGCGAACCCTC
Source organism: Erythroxylum oxycarpum (assembly GCA_025629785.1). NCBI lineage: Eukaryota > Viridiplantae > Streptophyta > Magnoliopsida > Malpighiales > Erythroxylaceae > Erythroxylum > Erythroxylum oxycarpum. Next base: position 24,581,121 of record JAOTAZ010000005.1, read on the forward strand.
CATCGCTCCCACAGAAATTTTCCCTCCCAATCCATTGTTTTTGACTTTGGAGTTGGTCTCTGGAAACGGGGCTCAATAATTATGGTATCAGAGCCCAGAGTTTAGTATCTTACATGGACTTTTTTTGAAATATGTGTCAAGTTACATGCATTTTAGTTATGTCATAGCAGAAAGTAGCAACTGATCCCTAGTTTGAGTCGCATATGTATGAGTCACATGCAAGAGCAATTGTTAAGAGTTTGAGCTGATAGAATTAGTAAGAAAAATGATACTCTTTCATGATATTAAGAAAATGAAAGTTGTGGATAAATAGAAATGAGAAATAGTATATGGGTGAATATGACAGATAATGATTCGACGTATTTGTATAGGGGGATGCATTATTAAATATGACATCAATATTGCACTGTGGTGATATATCCTCGAATGTGATATAGATGTGAATGTATTATCCTGGATTGTTTGATGAATATAGGGATATAAGTATAAATGATGAGATTAGAGTGTACAAGCAAAATGCAATGAAAACATAACCTTGTTATGATCTTAAGAAGAGGAAATTGAAACTGAAGTGGTTATTCGATTAATGTGACAAGAGTTATGATCCACTGTAAGAAGATATTAGTGGAATTGAGATCAGAATTTTATAATGATTATGCATCAATAATTCTGAATTGATTGAGGATATACATATGGAAGATGAAAAAAATATGATGACAATCGGAAAATGAGACAGAAATGAGGAAAGAGTAAAGCAGAAATGAAGTAGACATAAATGAATTTTCATAAGATGAATGATATATAGTAAGGAGAAAGTTAGAAATGCATACAAGATAGGATCTTATGTATGAATGAGATTAAGAAAAAGATGAAGAATTAAATGAGACCATTAAGATATGATGTAACATTAGAAGAGGTAAATCCTGGAAAATTGGAGTAGACTTGATGTTAAAATGTGTGCTAATGCAAGGAAAGATGAATTGTTTCTGAGAGTACCACCTTAGTAAGGTATGCTCAGATTAGGAAAAAGGATAAACTAAGCTTGAATTGTATTAATCCACATGAAATTATTAGGAGCATAGGACCAGTAACTTATGAGTTGTATTATCAGTATTATCAATAAAGATGTTTTAGATTCATAATATGGGATATGTGAGTATGTTAAGAAATATTGATATGATCTGACAAAGATGTATTGTCAACACACAAAGTGAAATTTTTGAGTAATCTGATTTATATTAGGGAAACAGTTAAGATAGTGTGATATCTAAATAATTGATTGATTCCTTTGACTATAATTAATTGAAATAAATTACTTGAGTGATGAAGTTAAATGAGAAACGGAGGAGCATATGAGGTGACATACCCTTGCCTTTTGATCAATCAGATAATAATTTCAAGGACGAAATTTTTTTAAAAGGGGGGAGAAATGTTGGCCCCCGAAATTTTTCTTATGATTTTATTGGATTAAGCATGATTTAAATTAATTATGAGGTCTTTATGGAATGATTATAAATGTGCTTAAATTGAGAAATTTGAATTATTTATATAGAAAATTGAATTGGAGAAGTATAAATAGTTAGATTAGAATTTTGGTAAATTTTAGGAAAATATATGAAAATTTAGGAGACAATTGGATTAGAAATTGGAGACCACAAAAAGGTGACAAGTGGCATCCACTCACGATTTTTACCTAAATTAAAGACTATCTCATGGTCTTTCATTGGCCCATTCACAATACATGTTTCTCTTCTTCGTCTCCTTCGATTGTCTTCCATCCTTTTCTCCTTTCACTCACGAAACTCACTCTCACCCTCACCATGTTGATTTTGTTTCATTTTCTTCTCCTTCTGCTGGCTAAAAGACCTAACCCATTTCATTGTGAAAGATGTTGATCATTTATGTTGGAGAAGCTAGGGTTTCATGGTGATTGAAGAAGCTTTGGATAAACAAGTAAGTATAAGTATCATTCTTCTTGATTTGATGAATGAAACATGTTTTGATGATAGTTAGAAGTAAAATGAAAGTGAAAAATGAAGTTGAATATGTGTAGTAAGTAAAAAGTATAATCTAGAAAATTTTGAAGATGAGTCTGTGAAAGTTTGCCATGGCAAACTCTTGGTTCGCCACAACAAACTTGTAAGAATTCACGCGGACTTTTCCTCTTTGGAAAAGTCCGCCTTGGCCAACTTTCCTACACAGAACACGCTTCGGTATTTTAGGCATAACTTGTTATGTAGTTATCCAACTATAATGATTTTTTATTTGGAGTCAACTAGATACAAAGGACTATAAATTGTCTGAAGAAATCAAGTTTCAGTCTCTAAGAATTTCACTTTCTGGATGGAAGTTAGGCACGTAATACTTTTTTAGTATAAGAACAGTCCGAAAATTTTTGGGGTATAACTTTTAGATTTATAAACCAAATTGAATGATTTTAAGGACATTAGAAACTTAAGACAATGGGAAATATTTTTCTAGGAGAAAGTATTATCAAATTTCTTCATTTACCTGATCAAAATGATCATGGAAAATTGACCCAAAGGTTTGGATTTTTGGAAGGGTCTTAGTTCATGAAGCTTAGGACATGCTTGGGTTTAAGTATTCTAGAATCAATTTTAGTGAATATGTATTGTGGGATTTCAATTGAATTCCTATTGAATGGGGATTTTTTTCCAATGTTAAAGGGAATCAAGAAAGGCAAGAAGAGCAAGAGGAAAGTCATCTTTAAGCAAGTTATAAGCAAGGAAATCAAGGTGGGTTATATGTTTATAATAGAATTAATGAGCCACTAATGTTTTCTTTTGAATCAAGAGAATGAAATGATTTCAATTGTTTTTATAAATGTTGCATGATTGCTATTTGAATGATTTGAAAAATCTTTATATGTTTGGTATATGAATTTTGTTGACAAATTTTGAAATAAAGATGGAAATGCATTGAAACATTTTATGTTATGCCTTGAAAAATGTCATGGCATTTTGTATATTCGAAAAAGAAGAAAAAGCATGAGAATATGAATATATGATGAATTGAATTGAGCATGGATATGTGCTTTTGTATGGGTAAAAAAGGAACCATTTTGTTCGTCAGTGCACGTTGATAAGAGCCTTCTCCCAGCTACTCGCTTGTGGTATATGAGATCTGAAGAAAAAGGTCTCATTTTGTTTACGGTGTAAACTTCGATTTCGCCATTTTGTTCTATAGAACCCTCAAGCCATTCGTTTGTGCTTTGCATCTTTGAATTGTCAAGTATGGTGCATAATTGAGTGTTACACTTTGGTGGCTAAATGTATATGCTACGTTTATGTGATGATATTTTAACAATGAGTTTTGGGCTAGAATTGTGAATTCGGTTGAGAATTTAAGAACTATGCGTTTTATGAATTCAATATGAATTTTCTACGACAAATGAACATTTCAATGATTTTGCTTATTCTCCGTTATAAACTTTTTACCCATAAGCTTTTAAGCTCAAGCCTATTCCTTCTCTTCTCCAGGTGATGAGCAAGAGATCGAGTGATCTAGAGTCAAGGCATCACTCCAAATTTGCTTATGATATATTTTGAGTTAGTTTTTGGAAAACACAAGGCTTTAGTCACATTTCGAGAACTATTGGTTTATGTATCTTCTGTATTTTGTATTTTGATATCGATGATGTAATGTGGCTTGAAATGCCATCAAAGCTTTGTAAAATGCTTTCGTTTGAGGTTATTGAAATATGAATTATGTATGGATGAGGTTGAGTTGAAATTAGGTATACTTGAGGAAGTTATCGATTTGAGATGATAAATTTTGAATACGAATTGTTGCTATATATAAGTGAGGTGTGTTATGGAAAAAGAAAGATGGGAAATTGTGAAGAATGAGAATTAGTTATAAGTAATGAATTAAATGAGTGGAGATTAGAGAGTATGATGAAATAATATTGGTATTTGAGTTGTTATGAAATGATGTTACATTATAGGAAGTAAAATTGGGACAATTTAAAGTGAAAGTAAGGTTGGAGAAACCTTTGGGAAGGCTCTTGAGTGAGTTTTGACGATCTTAAGACTTCGCCACAGTGAAGCCACCTGTTGGCCACGATGAACTTGTCCCGAAGGGTCTTTGGAATTACTTCCCTAGTTTTGCCGCGACAAACCTACCATTGGTCCCGCATAAATTTTCCCTCCCAATCTATTATTTTTGACTCCGAAGTTGGGCTCTGAAAATAGGGCCCAACAAAAGGTTTAGGTTTGTTGAAGATTTGACATATTTGTGTATTTACTTATGCATTAATGAAATATGTTTTTCATTTTATTCTTGTTTGAATTTGCTTAGTCAATTAAGGTTTAATTGAAAATGACACATATCTAAAAATTATCATCAAGCTTGATTTTGCTCATTCACACAAGAATATCGCCCTAGTGCTATAATATCAAGTGAGATGAGAAAAAGTATTGCAAGGCACCAAATGATTGGCAATCTCCTTAATTACTATGACATGATTAAAGATTCTGTATGTCACCTTGGTTGAGTGCTAAGATGAGACTTGTTTAGTCGAATAAGGAAAGTGTATCCATATAGCTTGTATGAAGCTGAATTTGAGTCTGTGGTGGCTCAAATCAGTCATTTTGTGGAGTGACTGGAACGTGTGCCATAAGGTGATATTTAGAGTGTGACAAACCTTTAGTGGGAGTTCCACCACAGCATGCACTTCATTATGCATGTGCTTGAGATGATCAAATAAAGGAGTGATGAATAGGTCTTCTTCATCACTGTATAAGCCCTGTGGACATCTAGCCCACCTTTATACCCTTTGGAACTTTAAACTATGTCATGAAGTTGAGATTTGGTGTTGCTACTTTAGCATATTATCCAAAGACCAGGAACGATGCGGTCTAGCAAAGTATGACTAGGAAAGCAACCAAGACTTTATGGATTGACATAAATGTCTAAGGAAAAATCATTTTGATATCACACAAGATATTTTTGACTCATTGTCTAGATGGTTACAAAGAAATTTGTTGTTGATAGGCATGAGTTGTCTATATGGTAACCATTAGTACAATTACATTATGGGATTTTGCATAGCTCTTTGTGAAAAGAGGGATTGGAGATGCAAAATTTAGTGTAATTAGAAATGATTTGGGATATAATGAGATCTTGAGTAATGTTATATTAGTTTATGGTGACTTAATGTAACAATCCTTATTGGTAACTTTCTCGTATGGTCGTACGCCTCACTTCCTATATGATAAAAATATGAATATTTGAGGTTGAGAAATACAACATGAGCTGCTATGAACAAAGCATTTATTACTACGAACAAGCATGTGTTGCTCTTTCCTCTTTCTCAAGCATGTGTTGGCAATGTGTATAAGTGGGAGATGTAACAAAATAGTGTCCACATTGACATAAGTAAACCAGAGTGGACAAATAAGCTTGGTCTTACAAGAAAAGCAAAGCCAATAAGTAATTGGTTAGTTATGACAGTACTCTCTTTTTATCAGCATTAATTGTTGAAGAGAGCAAAAATTTTGTCACTTCTCTCTTCCCGAAATTTAAACACTCTCAAACATTGAGTTCTTCCCCATATTTTTATCTCTTAGAGCCACCATCCACTAGGCTTGAAATTTTGGGCATGAATTAGTGACTAACTCTAGTATCTGCTTACAACATAAAGAAAGGGCAAATTTAAGCTACATTGAAGCCATTGAAATACAAGGTGGACTTGTAAAATAAGCATAAGGTCTAAGGGACTTGTCATATTTAAGGGGCGAGGTCTCAGTACACCTTCCTTCAGCAATGATAACATATATTGTTTAAGTTGCATCACAGTTAAATTATGCAACTTTTCGACTAAATTAAAATGTGTTTTGTCAAGAATTGCAGGGATAAATCTGAGAGCTACATATATGGAAGACAAGCCCAGGTCCTTCTTTTCCATAGTAGAAATACTAAGAATTACATAAAAATAAACAATCATGTTAAGCACTTATAATTTGCTTTCAATTAAATAATGCAATCTACACAAGTTCATTGATATAATTTCGTATTCTTACACAAACGGGCACACATATTTCTTTGCTTGAATAATCATCTTCTACGTGCCAATCAGTGCTTCTGGATCCTCTAAACTATGCTTATAGGGCCTATGTTCAGTTGCTTCTTTCAAATTAATTTGTTACTGCTACAAATACATATAATATACGCAATGTTAATGCATTCCTTTTGCAATCAGTAAACACCTCTATTGTGTGAGATCATATGTGGTCGGGCTGGTTGTGCTAGGCCCAGGTCCATCTCCACATGTCCACAGCCCGTTCGGCCCATCAGGTGTTAGACTCCCATGGAAACACAACGATCGACATAAAGACCTAAATCTAGTGGCAATCTACGGCATATATAAGGTACTATTCCTATCGAATTCAGGTATGAGCTCACAATCCTAGTTTCTTCTCTATTCTCAGCAGCCAAAACTCTCTAAAAACACTGACTTGAATGTCGGAGGGGCTCCTAGGAATCAACTCCCGGCCCGCCGTTATTTGTTTTGCAGGTATTTCACAGCTAGAATCTCTTCGACCATGAATCAAGACAACAACGTTCAACCTTAGCTAGATCAGGCGGAACCATTTGGCGCCCACCGTGGGGCCTGGTGTTAGGGCACCACGTTCAGAACCACGCAGGTTAGTCAGGCGGCTACAGCCAACCCTGCTATTGCCGCCATCACGGCACTTGCATTGCAACGGATAGCTTTGCAGCAATCTGCCATTCTCCCATCAACACACCCCGCTTCTCATACGCAATCATCTCACCCGAATGACAACCCCCAGCCTTAAAACCAAGACCAGGAAGAGCAGAGCGTAGCCCTGGAGGATAACGCTGAGGCCAATTCCAATATTCACTCTCAACATCCTCTGGATGCCAATCCTCCCGCACCGCAACATACCCCTCTCACCCGAAGGCAGATAGAGGAAGCGGCTGATCTAGTGATTCGTCAAATTCTGCAGTCTCACTCGGGACAACAGCAGAACGCTGCTCGGTAGCTGGGTACGATGGCCGATCGCCATCCTATGGAAGCCCTAGAAAAGATCGTGGACGACCGAATCAATCTGGCTAAGAATTCCCACGCATGCCCAGCGCCCACACAATACAGCTCCCCCCTCATTCCAGAGATCCTGGATAGCCTCCCAGTGGTCGGCACCAAAATACCGATACCTGAAAATTATACTGGAAAAACCGATGCCTTAGATTATCTGCAGCACTTCCAGTCAATGATGAACCGACATTGCGTCCCTGATGCAATTCAATGTGAGGCGTTCTGTACTGTCTTTCAAGAAGGAGCTCGGCGATGGTTCAATAATCTACCCCCGGGTTGCATCACTTGCTATGAGGATTTTAAGCGATTGTTCCTCAATCAGTTTGCGACAAGAAAACGACCACAGAAGACTGCTTTGGAGGTGATGCAGCTAATTCAGGGAAGGGATGAGAGTTTACGGGATTTCATCACCCAGTTTAACAATGAAGCTGTAGAAGTTCCCGACCTCACCTATTCGTCCATGTTGGCGGCGCTCATGAGCAACAAGAGGGACAAAGAATTCAAAAAATCGTTGGCCCTAGAGCAACCCCGCACAATTCAGGAGATAAGAAGCCAGGCGGACAAGTACATTCAGCTTGAAGAAGTGTTAAAAAACACAAAGCGCAGAACAGACGACCGTGGGTCTAGTGAAAGATCCGAGGACGGGTATAAAAGGCAGAGAGGTCAGTCAAGTTGGCGGAGCGACAAGATGACCTACCGGTCAGGATCATAAACATGATTTTTGGGGGTAATGCAGCAGGAGGGTAGACCGCTAAAGGGAGAAAAAGATATGCCAAGCAGGTCGGTGAAAACTTGTCAGCAAAGATACAGAAGCCGAACGATGGGGTAATCTCGTTTGATGAATTTGATCTAGATGGTGTTAGCTGCCCCTATGACGACGCATTAGTGGCCACCCTGAATATGGACGGTAGTGAGGTGAAGCGGGTAATGATCGATATGGGCAGCTCGATCGACCTGTTATACTATGACGCTTTCAAACAAATGGAAATCCTGGAAGAGCGGCTGTTGCCAATAGAGGGGCCCATCAAAGGGGTAACTGGAGCATCGGCATACCCATTCGCTCGGGTATTACTGAATGTGAAATTATGGCAGAAGCCATGCCAGGTAGAGAAGAACGTTGAATTTTTGGTCGTCAAGTTCGCGAGAGCATACAACGCTATAATAGGAAGAGCCACTCAAAACGCACTTAGAGCAGTCGTCTCCACCTACTACCAAGCAATGAAGTTTCCAACCCCACATGGAACTGGTGTTGTCAGGAGCCAGCAGAGAATCGCTAAGGAGTGCTACCTAGCGGAAACAAGGGCGCTTGGCGGAGTAGTCATTTTAACAAGTTCTCAGGTTGAAAAAGCCGAGGAGGAAGCCGAGATGACGGCCACTGCAGAATAAACACCAAAGATCGCACGAGATGAAGAAGATCGAACCAAACTCACAAATTTGGGCCGAACGATATTTTTTACCCATAGATAAACTTGCTTTATTTGTTTCTTTGTCTAGCATTTTATTATTGCTTACGCACTTGTGCATGTAATTCGTGGGAACCTTTTTCCTGATCGTGTCAGTCAGGTTTTTTAACGGCCCACACCTTCGTCGTCATCAATAAAGAGTTTCAAATTTCTTGGCAAAAACGGTTCAATTAAATTGGATTAAAGGCAGAACAATCTACCAATCGTTCGACAAGGTTGCCAACACAAGATGTTGGAATCACTCGACATCGACATCGTTCGACAAGGTTGCCAACACAAGATGTTGGAACCGCTCGACATCGACATCGTTCGACAAGGTTGACAACACAAGATGTTGGAACCGTGCGATGCCAAAACAGAATTTTAGATCGTTCGACATTGACATCGTTCGACAAGGTTGCCAACAAAAGATGTTGGAACCGCGTGATGCCAAGACAGAATCTTGGATCGCTCGACATTGACATCGTTCGACAAGGTCGCCAACACAAGATGATAGAACCAAGCGATGCCAAGACAGGATCTTGGATCGCCCGACCTCAATACCGCTCGACCAACGCCAAGGACCAAAGACTTGGACCGCTCGGTCTCAGTGTTGTTCAAGTAATTGACACACCTGCCATTCGAAATAGCGACTCAGTCATACGAGACTCGCGTAAGCCGATTTTCATTCAGTGAAATTGTAAAAGCGGACAAAGGATAAAAATAAAAACAAAAGCTTTGTTTCCAAAAGTTAGTCCTGGTCACAAGCCCGACTAGATGAGATTTTCTATTTATAAATGTTATCTTTCCTACCCGGTCTACTTCATGTATCATCAACGAACCTCTTCACGCCAAAGTCAAACAATCTGTCCATTATAGGTTTTGATATATTTGTGCTGACCAATCCTGTGACAGCCAAATTCTTTACAAGCCCATAATTCTCACCACAGTGAGTCCTCATATGGCACTACTTCTCGTTCTCTTTCGGCTATCTCCCTCTCTTCCTCCAGAAAAAGGCCGAGCTTGAATAAAAGCAACAGCTCGGCATAATTCTCAAACGACGAGCCGTTCGAACCGTCAAAGATGCGAGCGTCGCGGCAACCCCTCAGAAGGGAAAGAGACAGATCATAAGTGAGTTCTAAGTGCCCCTCGTTTAGGTGCTGCTCTTTCTGCCACTCTCCGCTGATAGAACTTCGCAACTCCGTTAGCCTGTTCTCGGCCCTCAGCTTGTCCCACTTTTTCTTCGGCATCTTAGCCATTCCTGTTGGACCCTGAACCTTTTTACAAGTTAGGGCTATTAAATGAGAAATGGTTTATGATTATTCATGTATAAGCAAAGAAGAATTCATGAAATTGAAATGAAATTGAAAGTATGGTTTAGATCCAAGATGGATTAAATATGAAACAATGG
>JAOTAZ010000005.1:24599567-24609657 GCA_025629785.1 Erythroxylum oxycarpum
AGTCGGTAATTCCTTTCATCTTGTTCATGGTTTTATTATCCTTATACCATATCATGTATGAATTAGCATGTTGATTTAGATATATTGCTTCCGCTGAAAAATGATTTCTTAAAATGTTTTAAAATCTACCGTTTCTCCAAATAAGGCATGTTTTCTTTTTCCGATCCAACACTCGTTACCCATATTAAGGCTAAAATAGTAAATGTGATAGATTATTGAGAAATTAGGATAACACATCTCATGCTCATGCATTACACAAGATGCACCTACACATAAATGTTGAATCTTTGCATATAAAGATAATTGTATATGCATTCATTGACAATATCCGGGTATAATTGTTTATATATGTAAATATATTGCGAAATATGGTTTTTATCTGTTGAAAATTGATTTGGGGAGTGTATAAATTGATTTAGAATTTTTGGGAATTTTTGGAGAAATTTCTAGGAATTGTTGGGCATTTTTGAACTAGGAAAATTGTCAAGTGGCAAAACAATAGTTAAATGATAGTAGAAATTAATGTCCAATGGCAATGGAAATTTTGATAAATGACTTTAGAATTTAACCACTTATGTCATTGAAAATTGGGAGATAATTGGAGTAAAAATTGGAGATAAATGGATTAATTAATAAAAAGAGCCAATTAGAGACTACTAAAAGGTGACAAGTGGCACCCACTTACAAATTTCTCCTAAATTAAAGACCATTTCATGGTCTTTCAAGTGCCCATTCACGACATATGCTTCTCTGATCTCCATCTTCTTCATTTTCTTCATTTTCTCTCTCTCCATCTACGACACTCTACTCTCCCAAGCATTAGGGTTGAATTTTGCTCTTATCCTTCACTTGCTACTTCCATTTTTGGTTGTCTTCATCATCTTACCACTAGAAAACCTAACCTACTCCACGTCCACTTATGATGATCGTATATGTTGGAGAGTTAGGGTTTCATGGTGATTGAAGAAGCTTTGGGTAAATCAAGTAAGTATAAGCATCCTTCTTTTCTTGATTTTTTTGGATGAAGCCTATTTAGTGATATGATTAGAGGTGAAAATGAAGTTGAATATGTGTAGGAAGTTGTTGATGAATGGTATATGAAAATATTTTGATCTTCTTGGTTGATGAACAAATGTAGCTTATGAATCGGTTAGTAAATGATATTAGGTTAAAATGAAGTTTAAAATGAAGTAGAAGAGATGGTTTACGTTTAAAATGGGTTATATGTGAAAGGTGGGAAGTTACAATATGGAAAATGAAACATGTTCTGCATAGTCTTCTTTCAAAGTTCACCGCGGCCAACTCTCTTTGGTTCGCTGTGGCCAACTCGGGGGTTCATCGCGACGAACTTGTAAGATTTCACGCGAACTGTTTTAAGTTGCCACGGCGAACTTTCCATCACAGAACATGCTTCGATATTTTAAGCATAACTTTTTTTGTAATTATCTAAATGGATTGATTTTTGATTTGGAGTAAACTAGAAACATAGGGCTACAAATTATTTGAAGAAATAAATTGGACCCAAAGAGTTTCAATTTTTGGGTGGAAGTTGAGTATAGGGTAGTGTCTTAGAATAAAAGCAGTCCAAAAATATTTGGAGTATAATTTTCACAATACTGAATCAAATTGAATGATCTTCGTGTCATTAGAAGCCTAAGACATAGGGGAGCAATTTTACATAAGAAAGTGTTCTTAAATTTTTCCATTTGAATTGTAGAAATGATCAATAATAGTAGACCCAAAAGCCAGCTTTTGGGAAAAATCTGAAATTTTGATCAATGAGCGATGAATTGTGATTTTAATGGTTTCATTAGGATATAGACCATAAGTATACATGGTACTTATGTGAGTTGGTGATAAAAATGTTTACATGATGAGAATAATGGATAGATACCCAAGATTCTCATGAACATGCATTGTGCATCTTTTATATACATACATGTGCATTAATAATCACTTATAAGTGTGCAAATTTTGATATCCGTGTATTGTGTGATATAGATGTTGCCAGAACTTCCAGGCATTAGTTTCGGAAGCGATCTGTGAGTAACCTAGACGGTTTTGCTTAATTAGTTATTGTGTTAGATTATGTTTGAACTGCTTAATGAATGTGAATTGAATTGTGTTGGTTTCCATACAGAAGGTCCGATATTTGTGAAATGTGGAGTGTATATTGAAGTGTTGCTTGAATATGAATATGACGAATAATATGCTTCATAATATGATTGATTGTGATAGATGCATTCCATACATGAATGCACAATCAGGTAATGGCAGTTGTGACCAAAGTAGCCACCGATCAGAGCTTAAAGCTCAAAGTGTGAAAAAGAGCCTCGAGCTTAGAAAGTGATTAAGAGTATGAGGCTCATTATGTAAAATGAGCCCTGTATCCTTATCGAATAAGGGACAGTTTATCAATGAGCCCGGTATCCAAAATGGATAGGGATAGTTTATCATTGAGCCCGGTATTCAAAATAGATACGGGACAGTTTAGGAACTCAGTCACAATAACGTAATAATTGGATAAGTGTCTTATAAGCATTCCATATGCATTTGTTTAAGTATGCTTGATTGATTGAAATGCAAAATTGCTTATGCTTAAGTGAAAATGTGATACGAAATCAATTATGTCAAAATGTCAATATGTGTTATGTGAAATGATCTGTTGCATGAATTGAATGAACCATCGATAATGGTTACCTTATTGAGTTCGCAAAACTCACCTAAAATTTGCAAATATTTTTTTGGACTCAGAAGAATACCTTGTTAGGAAAATGCGAGTATACCTGTTGCATGCAAGAGAGAGATAGAGATCAGGATCAATTCGCGTCTACATAATTATTTTCATTAATTTTTGTATGAAAGAATCTATTCTGAGATTTTTGCATCATGTTTATTGATCAAATCTATTTTGTAATAACCTTCCAAAATGGAAAGGGTTGTAAATGAAATTGATTTTGAGTGAAATTATTATATATATGATTGAAAAAGTTTATGATCGAATCAGGACCAAATGAATTATTGATTTTTTGTAAAAGTGTGCATTGTTTTAAAAAGAAAAGAACAAGATTTTGAAATGAGATTTGACTGATTGAGTGCTTTAGCATGTTACCCTCATAAGGCTCGAATTTGGATATCACTCATAATGTCGGGTACGTGTCTTGCAAGAGTGGGGTGCTATATTATGTGGTATCAGAGCCTAGAATTACTATCTTATATGGGAATTTTCTGAAATATGTGTCATGTTATATGCATTTTAGACATGTCATAGCAGATAGTAGCAACTGATCCCTAGTCTGAGTCCCATAAGTATGAGCCACACGCATGAGCATGTGTTATGTGCTTAAGCTGATGTAAATAGTTAGAAAAGTGATGATATGTCAGAATGTGAGAAAATGGAAGTTGTGGATATTTAGAAATGAGAAATAGTATATCATTAGATATGACAGACAAAGATTTAACACAATTATGTTGGTGGATGTATTATGGAATATGATATTAATATTGTACTGCGATGATATATCCTCGAATGTGAACCAAATGTTAATGCATTGTTCTAGATTGTTTGAGGAAAATAAGGATATAAGTAGAAACGATGAGATTAAAGAGTACAAGCCCAGTTGAAAGTAACCTTGAGAGATTGAACTTGGACTTGAAATGATTGCTTGAAAATTGTGACAGGAGTTATAAACCCCCATAAGTATATATTAGTGGAATTAAGATCAGAATTGCATGATGATTTTATACATTTATAATCTTGAATTGACTGAAGAGCTACATATGGAGGATAAAATAAATGACAATAAGAAGATAAGATAGAAATAAGAAAAGAATAAAAAGGGAACAAAGTAGCCATAATTGATTTTACGAGAGATGAATGGTGTGTAGTAAGGAGAAAGTTAGAAATGCATATAAGAGAGGATGTTATGTACAAATGAGATTAAGAAAAAGACGAGGAATCAAATGAGAAGAGTGAATGCACTCCATATGGTAGTTGAATCATCATGACATGATGTAGTAACAAAAGACATAAATTCGGGAAAAAATCAGAGTATATTTCATGTTAGTATGTGTGTGATCACATGGAAGAAAGTGCAGGGCACCATAGTGGCCTAACAAAAATAAGTTCCTGTCACGATTGTGATAGGGATACCTCGATTGTGGGCAGGAATAAAGAGCGAAATATTGTCTAAGATCAATTGAAATCAAGTATCATTAGTGTAATACATATAAATTGGAGAATTGTCATAAATAAATTTCGGATAGAATAAGATGACCTTGATGATACACACCTAAGCATATGCGATCGTGTCTACTACATCATTGAGTTTTGATGTATAAATCATTATGACCGTGTACAAAATGATAGAAATTGATCTTCTTAAGGTACTAAGAATAATCGATAAGCGATGAATAAGACAGTTGATTGATAAGGGTTATATGAACAGTATTGATGATAATAGCAAGAAATTTTCTTTCAAAGAAGAATTTCCCTAAATTAGATTAAGTTGATCAAATGATTCAGTTTAAGAGTGATCAATGAAGAAACAAATCAGAAATAAATATGTAATGAATCAAAAGTGAATATTAGAGTCATATCCCTAGCGGAGACTCAGGCATGAGAGGTAAAATATGCTATTGAGAATATACCCATTTTGTTTGATGTGAAGTATTCAACTAGATGATTGGATTACTGACTTTGAGGAGACATTATTGCTAATGTTAGGAGGATTTAGGTCCATATTATATTCTATGTAAATATGTTCGGGGGATACAAATTATATCTGATGAATGTCTTACCAACATAGGAAGTTATGATTGCAAATAAATTGAAATGTGTGGAGAAACTAGTATAACTGAACAAACATTAGAATAAGTTAATGTGAAATTAGAGGAAATCCAATGAAAGGAGAAAATCATTCGAGAAAAGAAGTCAATTGGGAGACTGAAAATAACATGTGACAATATTACCTCATTTGAGGAATTAGTTACTTAAGAAATTACGATAACTAATTATAGGCACAAGGGAATCTAGGTTATATCTATTGGAGTTAACATTGACTCGATAGTAGTATGGTATTGAAGAATTAAAGTGTTCCAAGCAAAATTGCATCAATTAGTGACTATGATCATAGAGGATAATTGGAGTGTATTCGAAAGATGGAGCAACCTGTGAGTAACCTAGACAGTTTTACTTAATTAGTTGTTGTGTTAGATTATGTTTGAAATGCTTAAAGAATGTGAATTGAATTGTGTTGATTTCCGGATAGAAGGTCCGATATTTGTGAAATGTGGAGTATATATTGAAGTGTTGCTTGAATGTGAATGTGATGAACAATATGCTTCATAATATGATTGATTAGGATAGATGCATTCCATACCTAAATGCACAACCAGGTAATGATAGTTGTGACCAAAGTAGTCACCGATCAGAGCTTAAAGCTCAAAGTGTGAAAAAGAGCCTCAAGCCCAGAAAGTGATTAAGAGCCTAAGGCCTACTATGTAAAATGAGCCCTGTATCCTCATCAGATAAGGGATATTTTATCGATGAGCCTGTTATCCAAAATGGACAGGGATAGTTTATAAATGAGCCCGATATCCAAAATAGATGTGGAACAGTTTAGGCACTCGATCATAACAACGTAATAATTGGATAAGAGTCTTATAAGCATTCCATATACATTTGTTTAAGTTTGTTTGATTGATTGAAATGCAAAATTGCTTATGCTTAAGTGAAAATGTGATACGAAATCAATTATGCCAAAATGTGAATATGTGTTATATGAAATGAAGTGTTGCATGAATTGAGTAAACCATCGATGATGGTTACCTCATTGAGTTCACAAAACTTACCCAAAATTTGCAAATATTTTTTAGGGCTCAGAAGAATACCCCGTTAGGAAAACGGGAGTACTCTTGTGATATGCAAATGAGAGATAGAGGTCGGGATCAGTTCGCGCCTGCATAATTATTTTCATTAATTTTTGTATGAAAGAATGTATTTTGATATTTTTGTATCATGTTTGTTGACCAAATCTATTTTGTAATAACTTTCCAAAATGGAAAGGGTTATAAATGAAATTGATTTTGAGTGCAATTATTATATATGTGATTGAAAAATTTTATGATCCAAACGGGCCCGAATGGATTATTGATTTTTTGTAAAAGTGTGCATTGTTTTAAAAGGAAAAGAAAAAGATTTTGTAATGAGATTTGACTAACTGAGTGCTTTAGCATGCCACCCTCATGGGGCTCGGACTCAGATATCACTCATGATGTCGGGTACATGTCTTGCAAGAGTGGTGTGCTACAATTCCAAGTTTTCTTATAGAAATAACCATTCACTCCATCTGGTCCTGCAGCTTTAGACCCATTCATGGAAAAAACATCCTTCTCAATTTCCTGATCTGTGACAAGTGTTATTAACCAAGCAACTTCATTATCAAGGATTTTAGTTGTGACAAATTGTCTAAGATCGACGGAGTAGGTTCTGAACCCAATAGTTTTTTATAAAATAACTTGACTCCATTAGCTAAGTCCTCTTGTTCGAAAACTTCCACACTTGCTTCAGTTTTAATGGAGGATATTCTATTCACATTCTTTCGGCCTAACATAGAATTAAAGACAAACTTAGAACATCTATCTCCCTCTTTTAGCCAATTAATTCTAGCTCTCTACTTCCATAAAGAACATTGATTATCCACCACTTTTAAGTAATTCTTTAGGGCTTCCTTCTCTGTTGTAGCTAGAGCACTATCTAAGGGATTTTTTGCTAGTGATTTTTGAATAAAAGAGAGTTTATCTATTGTTGTTTCAACCTCCTTAGAAAGATTCCGACCTCTCTTGCAATTAAGGATCTTCAGTTCTTGTTTTATAGCTTTGAGTTTTGGATGCATATGTACAGCTTAGTACCATAACATCCATGCTTTAATCCCTTCGATATTGCTTCTTGAAATCCTTCCAAGTTAGCCAGATAGTTGTTAAATCTGAAAGGATGGAGTACTCTGGAGATAGTGACTAAGTTGTCTATCTTTATAGAAGTATGGTCAGAGATGCCCGAGTCTAGGAAATTTGCAATGCTTCTTGAAAAGGTATTTAGCCATTCCACATTTACCAAAGCCCTATCCTTTTTTTTATGTGCCCAGTAAAACTCTGCTTATTGGACCATGTAAACTTATTTCCTTCATCTTTAAGGTCTATAAGTTCCACCTCCTGTATACAATCAAACAAATTAGAGGAGTGGTTAAGAAGATTGCAATTACCTTCAACGTCTGATCTGTACACAGTGGTGTTAAAGTCCCCACACACCACCCAAGGGGAATTTACCGAAGTCTTAATCCGTCTTAGATCATTCTAGGGATCAGATCTTTGGAACACTATATTGAATCCATAGACAAAGGTAGCTAAGACCCAAGAATTCTCCATTTTAAAATAAAGTTTAGAGTGCATATGTTGTTGCCTTGATTCCAGAACCTCCACTTTAAAAAATTCAGCATCATAAGCTATAATAATCCTTTCATAAATATGACTGTGATGATTTGTAATGAACTGCCAATTGCTACCTAGACAAACCAATTTATTCAAGTTAACTTCTCTAATTTTTGTCTCCAACATACACAAAACCTTAGGCTTTTCTTGTAGAACAAAATCCCTTAAAAGCATTAAGCTTTGAAGGATTGTTTATTCCGCGCACATTCCACATAATCAAAGTCATAGGCAATTTGTTTTCCTTTTGGAGCTTTTCCTATTGCTCCTAATAAATTTCCAAGAGATTATCTGTTCAAACTGATCCTCTTAATTACCACCATTTTACAAATCAGCCTTTGATAGACTTTGTTCAATCTGTTGACTAGTCGAATCTCCCTCATTTGAATTAGTAGCACTCTAGCTCATTTCCTCTTTTGTTCATTGAAGGCTTGCAGACCACTTCTTAACGTTTACCTTGATCTTGTTTCTGCCGAACCGCATCTAAGCTATTCTCCTTCAGATTGCACTCCTTTATTTTCTAAGATGTATTAACTGTCTGAACCATCTCATGGTTTTCCGCAATTTGTTCTGACTCCTTAATTTTTTTTATTTCTTCAGACTCATTCTCTTCCACTATCATCACTTCCCAATAGTCCCCTTTTATGAATACTTTACCCGTAAGTTTCCATTCCTTACCTTGAGCTTTAAGAGATAGTTTCCATTGGTAAGTCACTAATACTTTGTCTTCTTTAAGAGAGTTTTCATCGGCTAACCTTAGGATAGGGATACTATCTTTTATTTCTTTAGAGATGTCCATACTCATACATAACCGAGCAAATCCTATTCTTTTTATCAATTTAGTATTTTCATCCATGCATTTTGGTTTCCCTAAATAGCTCGCAAGCATACTCAGCCCCTTTGTAGTCCAATATTACAAGGGGATATTGTGGATGTTCACCCATAGGGGAATGCTCTTCATTCTTATTTTTTCTAACTCCATTCTCAGTTGCCAATTTTGTAGAAATAAGGGGAGTTAAGAGAAATGCCAAGGCCCATCTTCTATTACTTTTTGAGCTTCCGATTTAGGAGAAAATGTAAAGATTATGTTATCCTCTTCAGTTAGCATTACCTCCATTAGGTCTCTTCCTTTCCAATTTCTTGTTGCCTATGTTGTATAACAGGAAAAGTAGGCCTTTTGTCCATGAAAAAATCAATAAGAGTAGCTTCCCAAATCTTGGCACCTTGCTATAATACATCTAAGCTAGGAGCCACCATTAGCTTGCCCTCAATCTTTACCAGAGGGCTGAACACCAGAGAGGAGTCTGAGTTATCACCCACAACTTATTTCCACGTTTTTCTAGGTGCTTTAGTCATTTTTTGTACAGTAGTAGATGTAAAACCCTTGGGTGGATCAACAGTATCAAGGATAGGGATGGTTGTAGAACAGTTTGGGGGGGCTGCAAAAATTTTAGAGGGGGAAGGAGGGGTTTGGTTAAGATTGGAGTTATGTTTGATAGTGGAAAGAAGGGTTGGAAAATCATTGCCCATATTGGAACTAATTTCCCTTTGGTTTTTTGTAGGTTTGAACAAGATTTGGTATCGAGATGGGGAGTTTGAGACTGTGGAAGTTTGCGGTGGTTGGGGTGTGTGGATATTGAAGTGGTGGTGGTTATCTCTGTGACGATAAGGCTAAGGGTTCTGTCTGGAGTATGAAGAGAATTCTATATCAGTAAAGTTAATCTGCTGAGAAGCTATTTTGGTAATGGCTGGAGGAAGTGGAAGTGTTGTTGGTTGTGGTTGCGATAACAGAGTTAGAGGCTATCCTGGTGTTTGTGCTGGTGGCTAAGGCATGGCTAGGGTTCTTAAACTCAACTTTGAGAGAACCCGTTTGTTTAAAAAGTTGACAGGTTATTACGGAAAGGGAAGTGTTTAATATAAAAATAGAGAATAATATGCATAAAAAATAAATTTAAAAAGATAAAATTGTAACCATTTAATTATCTATTTTAATATATCCAATAATATTAAGTACTTAAACAAATAGTCTTTTTAACAAAATATTAAATTATTCAATAATTAATCTTTAAATATTTTAGTATTTTGATTTTCAATAATGCATACTTAATTGTTATCTCATTATTAAATAAGGTAAAATATTTTTAGTAAATTATCTCGCCAAACATTACGGTGTATTACTATTCTATCCTCAAATTCAATATTCATTTAGCTGAGTTGACACATTCAGTATGGTCCATGGAAATCCAAGGCCAGATTCATTTCTAGTTTAGTGATGTTCAGAAATACAAAAGAGCAAAAAGAATTATTACGACTAATGTGGCACAATTAACCAAAAACTTAGGCATGTTTTGCAATCAGCTGATTGCATTAGTTGTTAGCTGATTCTATTAGCGGTTAACTGATAGCAGATTATATCAGCTAATTTGATATGCGGATAACATCAGTTGTTTATTAAAAATATTTAGTAAAATTAATTGTTTAGTATTAGCTATTTATATATAAAATGACGTATAATGGCATGACTTAAAAAAAATTATAAGGACATGAGTATTATATCTTAGTATTTCTTTGAATATTTTCATAAGAATTTAGAATTTAGATATTT
>JAOTAZ010000005.1:24627296-24641373 GCA_025629785.1 Erythroxylum oxycarpum
CGAAATCCGAAATGGATTCGTTGTGTTTACGATAAACTTCGGTTTATTCGTTGTGTTTACGGAAACTCTCTAGCCATGTGATTGTGCATATGCATTTGGACTTTATTGTGTATGATGCTTGATACATTTGCTTAATCTTGCCTAAAATGATGATTTATGAATGTGTTAAGAATTCTTGATCTATGTATGTTGTATGTGTTGCATGGCTTATCACCGATGGTTATAAGCGTATTGAAGGAGAAGAACCCAGAATTCACAAACATAACCGTCCAAAAGCTTACAACAACTTCATCAAGCGACGGAACACCCTTGATCATCATTCTCATGGATAACGAATACGAATGCAGAGTCGTTTCAGAGATAATCGACTTGTGCGATGACCAACAACTAGCTCTTATAGTCCATGTCATAACCCAGAATCTTCAACTCTTTGTCCATGCATCTGTCAGTAAACCAGGGTCGAGTTTGATTAAAAAGATCATCCAAAAGCTCAATAACTCATCAATTTACATGTTGAAGATCATAATCAGAAGTCTCTGTGATGGGTTTTATGAAATAATGACTGATCGCAACGGGTCATACATAATCGCTCACTGCCTCGGCCTGCTTGATGCAGATCAAATTCAACCAATTTATGAGGCAGCCATAAGGCACTGTCTCAGTTTGGCAACAAACAAGAGAGGATGCATATCGTTGAACAACTTCATCGTTGGTGCACGGGGGAGGTACAGAGATCAACTCCTAAATTTAATCTGCGACAATGCGGTGTCCCTTTCACAGGATGAATCAGGGAATTATGTTGTCCAAAAGGTACTAAGTTTGGAGTGTCCTGACTTCACCAACAAGATCAGTCTAATACTCAGAGGTCGCTACGCAAGTCTGTCGATGCAGAAAGTTGGGAGCCATGTGGTGGAACAGATTATCCTGAAATCGTCACTGGGGATGAGAATCGCAGTTAATGATCTTTTGGGGAATCGAAACTCTGCTACTGATAAGAATTTACTGTTACAAGTAACCAAGAATCGGTACGGGAATTATGTGATACAAAGAGCATTGAAGGTGACAAAGCAAGTGGATGGGGAGCTTCACCGTCAACTTCTGTGGAGCCTTCAACCATACTTTGAAGAATTGGAAGACGGTGGATATGGTAAAAACGTGTATAATTTGATCGTCAATGGCGTTCCAATTGACCAATAGTCTGTCAGATCTGATTTGTAATTTTAATTTGTATACCACAATGCATCACATTGAATTACATTTCAGACGTTAGATTATTTTTCAAATGTATAAAACTTTTTGAAAATTTTAACTTATTATGTTCAATCAAATCGTATCCAATTCGACTTAGTTAAACTGTCCACGGTCCGATTTTGCACAATCCACTCTAACGGGCATACGCTTTTAACAATCATCCAACGACTGGGTGATTGTTTGGCCCATTATGCTTCTGTTACATCGGTGGCTATTTGAGAAACATCTACAGAATGACAACAATTACATGGGTGGTTGTTTGGCCCATTCATGTTTCTGTGATATCAGTTGAATATTGGACATATACCAACAGAGAGATAATAATTACTTTTGAACTCAAGACTTCACCATCATAATCTAAAACATACAACCAAATGGTTTTATTGCCACCTATTACACAAGCCTACTACCAGAAAAACATCGAAAATCCATATTCCCCACCTGCTTCATAACAAATACCACAGGAAAATGGGAACAATTCTGTATCATATCCTGTACAGGCTACCCAGCTACACCTCAAAAGATGGGAATTCCACAG
The DNA here is from genome assembly GCA_025629785.1 of Erythroxylum oxycarpum. Taxonomy (NCBI): domain Eukaryota; kingdom Viridiplantae; phylum Streptophyta; class Magnoliopsida; order Malpighiales; family Erythroxylaceae; genus Erythroxylum; species Erythroxylum oxycarpum. Next base: position 24,629,086 of record JAOTAZ010000005.1, read on the forward strand.
CAGAGCATCAAAATAAGCTCCCATAATAAAATGAACTTAGAAAATCGAGTAGATCCCACAGATTTCTACCTTACTAGAAGATAGTAACTTGGAATTTAACAGCAAACAAGCGAATAATTAAAGCAAAACGGAAATCGTGACCCCCAAACTATGACAATAGATTGTTTGAGGAGGCTCTGCTTCATTTACTCCATTTGTCAATTACTGTGTTGAAGCACAGAATAAAACAGATACCTGAATATTGCCGATGCAATCACACCTCCTATATTCACTTGATGTCAAGACAGTACTGTCTCCGAATTCATGTGACCACTACTACCCCTACCAACTAATGAACGTTGAGAAAGATCATATAGTAGCTTTTTCTGGTAATCATTGGTGTGAGGAACACTTGCACGCAAGAGCTCCATAGGTAATTCCCTCTTTATAGCTTCTGCTGGATCTGCTAGAGAAGACTGCATGATACTGTCATATTTTTTTATGCAGTACTTTATCAGCAGCCCAAAGAACTCATCAAATGAAGCCTTCCATAGTGCCCGATTTGTAGCATTATAGTTGGTAGCATCATGAAGATCATTTAACAGTTCAGTTGCCCTCTCAATAACAGAAACTAAAACTACGGAAGCTCCATTTCCTGAAGAGCTTCCAAGAGGACGAAGTGGGGGCTGCTCTGACGAGCAAACTACTGCTGCAAGACATGCACTTAGTGAACCAAGGTCCATCTGGCAGATGCAAACTGTTACAACCCTTGCAAGATTATTTACTGTCTTTACTGCTTCAATATCAGATAGGAGACCACCAAATAAATGCCGCAAATGCCGAAAAATGGCCATGCAGACAATTCGCATAAGGTCACTGTCAGGAAAAAGAAGCTGAAGGTATCTCGTAAGTAGTTTCCAGCCCTTCGGAAGAGATAATATTCTCAAGAAAACAAAATCATCTTTGGGAGTAAGTCCTCCTGCATGGCCATTCTTCCCAAGTGGATCAACCAACTGAAGAGATGCAGCCAAATCCTCTAATAAAGCCTGCCTTCTGCGTCTCACATGGGCTCCCCCATCAGGAAGCTGATTAAATTCTATAAAACGGTCAATATCATCTACATCAAGCAGAAGGCAAAGGCCATCTTCAATTGCAACTCTAGCCGCAAGCATTGGCTCCTGTTCTAGGGGCTTTTCAGATACCTTCTGTTCAGTAATACCACCAGTAGATGAATTTGGTGGGTCAACTTCAAGAAGAGGGCGAGGCCGACGGATTGAGGAGAATGGAACTCTTCCAAGAGCATCAACCTGGAGAAACGCATGCGGTTCAGTATTAGCACGTGCTTGGGGAGGAAGATCCCTCAAGTGAGTTGGGCAGAAATGATGTTTGAGCTTTGCCCCAGCTGACTTTTTAGCCAGACAAGCCTGGTGATAATAATCATCCACATATGGCTCATTGCTGTGTGTTGCAGCAAGTTGCATTCTGAGGATACTTTCAATCTCTTCAGCTGTCATATATTTGGATCTGAACTGTGGCCAACCACTATCAATCTTGTGGCTGTAGGTATCAAAACCCTGTGGAGAATATCGAAAATTTTGCCTGCCTCTCTGGACTGGCCTCAGTCTTTGTTCTCTTGGATCTGGCAGACCAAGCATGGCTTCAAACTTGCTTATCATGTGAGGTGATGGAGAAAGATGAGGACTAAATAGCTGAGGCTGCATTCCTGATAGATGACCTAGTGATGGCTGAATTGGATGATGCAATCTGTGATGTGGTGGCTGCAATTGTTGGATCATAGGCGGAGGCACTAATCCATTCTGATGAGGTAATTGTTGTTGCAAAATGCTGTTCAAGCGGTTAGGATGATCAGTACAAAAATTGGTATTACTGACCCATTGGTTGGGTGGTCGCCCATTAGTAGATAGACCAGAAGGAAACTGTGACAAGTTCCCACCATACTGTGGTGACCTAGGGTGTGAGCCAGTCAATTGAATCTGAGAATTGGAGAAAGCAGGGGCCTTCGGAGAAGATAACATCATTTGGGGACCACCAGAAAGATAAAGAACATTCTGGTGATTATCATTTGGTGAAGCTTGTGGAGATCGTCCACCTGGGGGTGGATATGAAGTGTGGGATGATTTGGGGACAAGAATTGGTTCGCTAGAAAAGTGTAGGTGCTGTGGAGGTGGCTGTTGCTGCTCAGGATAAGAAGATGTTCTGTACAAAGATTTTGATTCTGTAAGCTGGGACGATAGCCATCTTTTGCCATCCTGAATTCCTTCAGCATCTAGTAGCTGGTGACCAAACCAGTTAGGATAATCCTCCCCAAGTGCCCATTCAGCAGGACATGAATCTGAAAGAAAATGTAAATTAGATTTCTGTGTTTTCTTGATGGGATGAATCCAAACAGAAAGCGCATGAAAAATTGTATTTTTTAACAACAATAGATACAAAATAACACAAACACACAGAGAAAGGACAGGGTAACAAGAGCATTTTAGCTTCATTTCCATAGAATCCACAATGCCAACTTACAGCTGGTCCATCTCTCTTCCCCACCCCCTTCTCCCTCTCATTCCACTTGCACCCGCCCCTTTGCCCCCAAACAAACCCTAGTGCTCCCTTCCCCCCTCCCTCAACCTTTGTCTGATTGTTTCACCATAAAAGCCTACATCCAGAGGAAATCTTCAACAATTTTGTTTCAACCAGCGGTTCAAAACTTGAATAAAACATTGCGATATCAAGATGGAACGATATTGCAATGAAGTTAAACTCTAATCAGCCAATGACCTCAAGTGGTTTCTGATTGCAAGCATTGGCATAATTAAATATATTTGCTATGTGCCCTTTCAATAACAACTGCGAATAATTACATGATTTACTTGTGGTTACCACAACATATACAATTTAGCTTGCCATTGTTCATATGTTGAGCAAATATCAATCGTCTAGTTGTTCAAAAGATCAAATTAGCCAAATTAGGCCCAGTGTAATCAAGGATAGAACTACTAGAAAATAATATCAAAATTTCCAATCAGCTTTTGGTATTAAAAAATATTGCTTCTGCAATTCCAAAAAACAACATACAGGGCCTATAGGACATGTGATGATCCAATTTTACACAAAAAAAGTAACTATCGCAGTGCTCACTTCTAGCGACTATCATAATGGAACAGGATCGAGTAATAAAATAAGACTCCAGAAAGATAGAATCGAGTTCAACATTTTGTTACAAACTAAAGGACAACCCAACAACATGACTAAAAGGTGACATTTCGTCAGAAATTCAAAGTTCAAAGGAAATGATGTAATCACAATACTCACTTTCTCTAGAACCCCTATCACCAATTACTCCTGTACCTTTTGGTCCACTAACAACCTTGTTCAACTGCAAGAAGTATAAATAGTTAAGATACCTCATAGTTTAACATTTTAACAAAATTATCATCATAAACAAAAGCTATGATTAGAAACAAAGATATGAAATACCCAAATATAGTAACTGGCGCCGTAATAATATAGTTTTAAAAAGCAACCCATCCTAATGCTTGCAAATAACGCTCAACAGAAATGGCTAATTTAGTAAGGATATCTTCTGGTATTATTTTCCCGAGAAACAAGACATCCTAAATTAGGAATGTATCGAGAGATGCCAAGGCATTCCAAAATCCAAAATTAGGATATATTCTAACAAATGTATGATATTCTGCTTCTGGATATTCATTTGTCAATCACCATGGAATTTTGAAGAATTTCCATGTTCTGTCTTCTGATTAGGATTCATTCTTCCAAGGCTATAGATTAATCAAATTCTTTGTTAATAAAATTAGAATGATTACTATCAAACAAACATTAAGATAATTATCCCATCAAAATTCTGTTCAATATGAATTTCTAGATGAGAAATTTGGCTATTGACCCAAAAAGTAGATCATTAACGAGCATTACAACAAATCTAATTGGGAAAGCACAGATGATTCACTTCTATCCCATTAACTAACATTTATAAGTACATTTACTTTAGGCAAAGTGGTGTGCGAGATGTCCGTGACATCATAATATACGAGAGGAAATTTTTGTTAATTCTGTGAGTAGATGGATGTCTATCTCTAAAATATTCTAATAAGTATGCTTAACTTAACATATCTTGAATAACCTCTAGCAGTCCAGAGTGCTTCCAGGTTTAAGACAACCCATATAATGATTTTGAATCATACATAACAACCACTATGCAGGGTTTAAGCAGAAAAGTAACATCATTTACAAATCTTCCACATCTCTAGAATGCTGAGCAATCCCCACTGAAAGCTATGAAAATACACCAGGATGTAAAAAATTTAGAAAGAGAACATCAGCATTTTCCAGCTTGCAAATAAAAGCAACTTATTTTCCAAATTCTGGTTTCAGCAGACACCACATAACAGGAAGTAAATCCATTTACAATTTTTTTCCCACTAAATATGAATATTATATACGTTGTTATTATACAGCCTTTTATATCAATTAATATTAATTGCCTGCAACAAGCTAAACTCAGAAAACATCTTTACCTTGCTCACTTATGTTATTTTTCAAGCTTATACATGCTTATTCACTTGCTTAAATCATTCTTTCGACAGTACTTCTGCTCAAGGTATCATCAGATAGCGCTAAATAAATCAATTATTAGTACATTCTAAATAAACGTTTGCTACATTTTGTACTAACAAGTTGCCTGATAAGATAGCAAGCAATATACTACAAGAAAATTAACAAGTACTCATTTGACAAAATAAATTTAAAAGCAACATAATATACAAGAAACCATTAAGCTTACATATACACAGAAGAACTCCCTGCTTAACTCTTCTGAAGTATATAGTTCACCCACGTTTTCAGATGCAAGGAGTTTAGTAAAAGGCTAGTATGATTACATCAGAATAATACAACCATTAAGCTTACATATACACAGAAAAACCCCCTGCTTAACTCTTCGGAAGTATATAGTTCACCCACACTTTCAGATGCAATGAGCTTACTAAAAGGCTAGTATGATTACATCAGAATATTACAGCCATTAACCCTTGGTATCTTAATTTCTAAGCTGTAAATAGCACAGTGTACAGAAAAAGGCTAGTATGATTACATCAGAACAATACACCCACAATTTCAAATGCAAGGAGCTTCGTAAAAGGCTAGTACTACATCAGAATAATACAACCATTAACACTTGGTGTATTAATTTCTAAGTCAAATTTATAACTATACATGAATGGCAAACTACATAAATAAATTGCAGTAAGAGATGATACAATCTTTTCACAAAATAACTAATCACATTAGTGCATAGAAGCTTGTTGCATTTTAACCGCTCAGATCTTCTACTCTAATTTTTCTTATTGCTAACCTGAATTGTTGAAAAGAACTTCAACAAATCATTTTGATAGGCTTAGGGATTTAACAAAGCAGTGAACTTCATTTTCATCTTCTTTGCTGTATTTTGCTACTGTAGCACATCACTTTGCTTCTTCTTTATCAAAGCACCTCCAATATTAAAAGTATAGATAAATCCCAAGCAAACCTTGTTTACTCGTAACTTTCTGCTACAGTACCATATATTGATGAATTTTTCAAATTTTACCTATTCATTTACAAAATGGACAAATATATTGCACCACTATGGTTACATTTCATATACAACCACAAGGACAATTAAGTATAGATAAATCCCAAGCAAGCCTTGTTTACTAGTAACCTTCTGCTACAGTACCATATATTGATGAATTTTTCAAATTTTACCAATTCATTTAAAAAATGGACAAATTTATTGCACCACTATGGTTACATTTCATATACAACCACAATGACAATTAAGCAATTCACATTTCATTATCCGTCCACAAGGCTGTCAAATTGGACCAAAAAAGAGTGGTAAAATGAAAAGAAGATTGCTGTGGACATGTAGCATGGTGACATTTTTTAATGAGAACATTAAAAAGGATGTGAAAATATAATTGAATGCCAGATTAAAGAGCTACCAAAGATTCCAAGAGTTCATCGTTGATTTATTATAAGACTCGTGCTATTAACAATATAGAAAATAGAAAATATCGGGTAAAGGTGTCAGACATATTTGGAAAGAGTTTAATCCAAACAAAGAGATATCATGCATTAAATGACAATTTTTAAAATAAAAGTAACAAGGAAAGACATAGCTGAGGCATAAGATCATCCCATAAAGCTGATCAAATATTAAACTCAACATATTTACTTTACTTACAACAAGCCAATCAAGTGGTTTGTTCCTAGTCAGAAACAATATGAATCTAAATTCCATCATAAAATGAAATTTTTGAGTGATATTGGTTCAAGACAATCAAAGTTGCAAACACTTCCACAACAGGATAGTATACGATAAAATATCTTGGAATCTCCGTTGCACATAACATTTGCTAATACCAAACTAACCTTTGAAAATGTACTGGAAAGATCATCAACATCGGAAAGAGTTCCTAAAACCTCCCCCTAAAAACAGGTATAACAGTAAGTAATCACCAGAAATTTCTATGAAATTAATACAATTCACCAAATAATAAAACTTAAGAGCACAATCAATGGTTTTCCGGGGGGAAAAAAACTTTCAGTTTGATAACTAGTAAGCAAAGGAAGAAGAGCATGAGGGTAATAAAAAGGCTCTCCTATAAACCACGACAAGTTAGCATGTACATAATTGAGGTCTATGATTTGATCAATTACTTCCTTTTTTGACTATGGCCATATAAAACTCAAGTTACAAATTCAAAAGTCAAATTTTGTGACAAAAAACTTATTATTTCCGGAAATGCTCCAAAAAATACTAGTCCTTCCACCTATAATAGAGAATACATGCAAGAAAATTATGTGAGCATGATAATCAAAACATGGCTAAAAGGTTTTTATAGAAATAACACCTTTCCCCATTTTGCTGCATGAGACAACATCAATAATCATTGTCAAAAAGTAAGCATGTATCATAATTTAAACACAAATAAACTAAACTCTTTTTTATTGTGTATTTTACATTGTCGTAAAGTTGCTATCTTACTAGCTGAAAATAACAACAATTATATAGGTATAATTTTGCGGTGGCAACTCTTCAAATACAGCACAACTGAATCACTTGCTTAAAATTGACCACTTTAGTTGATTCTTCAAGTATCTTACATACCATAACTGCTACAAACCACTATTGACATAATTCGGTCCTAGGGATTTTCTCTCTCTTTCAGCATTTTGTCCCATAGATCTACCATGAACCAACAAATTGAACAAGCACAAAAGATTAGCATAAGAGTATAACCTCTTGTCTATCAAAGAGAAACTCCTCCTCCTCATCAAACTCAACGGGAGGCAAATATTCCTCCCCATCCTCCAGTCCACCTAACTCGACTTCCTCAACGAGTTCTTTACCGAAGAAAGCATATTGGGATGCATCAAATACAGCGTCTGCAACAATTGGAACCGTTAACCCAAATCACAATTTTCAGATATAAATTATGGTTATTAAGAAGAAGGTCATCATATCAATTCCACCTAGTCTGCTTAAGCAGGCGTTTAGCTACTCCACGTGAAACCCATCAAGACGGATAATAGAGGCAAGAACTTTAGACTACTCTACGCCAAAAGATCAAGTTCAGTAAAGTCACTTGCCTCCATTCAGCTCCAAACCAAAGCATTATACTTAAAATAAGTTCAAAACACGAAAGTAATCTAATAATAACAAAAGAAATATACAAGAAACTTAATCAAAAACAACACCAAACAAAGAAAATCAACAAACCCAACACATTAGGTAGAGCCAGAAAACAATTAAAGCAATTAAATAAAGATTTTCCTAAAAAAAGGCATCTGACCCAGTTAGGAGGACTCAACAAAACCCAGAAAAGATTAAAACAAAATAAACGTAACAAACAAAAGAACGCAGGAAAAACAAAAGAAAAAATCATGGCAAGACAAGAAGAAAATAAGAAGAAAGAGGGTTGACCAGTGGAATTATCTCCAAATCGCTTAAGATCTTCAATCCGGAGAGCCTTTTGAGTACCACCTCCATCAGTCTCAAACCTATCCATATCTACACTCCAAAAACTTCCCCTGCGCTCAAATCTCGTTCTTTAATCTAATTTTAAAAGTGCAAAGCAAGTTGAATCTAAAACACAATTTATAAAACCCTAGGCAAAATAAGAAGAATCTAAATTTTGAAAAATCTCTTGAACAAAAAGAATAGAGAAACCTCAAATTTATGAAACTTGTAGGGTTTCATTTCACGGATAATTGATGGATTATTGGATTAGAAGATAAAAGGGAGACAAAGGGAACCCTAGGGCTGGGGAAAGGATAAGGATGGGAAGTTTTATAATTAGTGAGAATGAGAAAGAGAAAACAAAAAAATAGTGAGGGTAGGGCGAGGTCGGTGAGTTTCTGTTTCTGTGTCATTTTATTCTTTCCCTTTTCTTTTTCCAGTTATATTTATATATCACAGTATACAATACCTATGCTGACTTGCAATTTTAGTGTGCTTACATATTTTTTTTTTTAAACAAAGAAAGAAACTTTATTAATAGCCATTGTCAGCAGCTAAGGCTAAAAAAATACAAACAGAGAAAGATAAATCCTAATAAATAAGACCTAACATAAAACTAATATTTCTTGCAAAAGAGTGAGCTGCACTGTTAATGGAATAACAAATAAATAAGCAATCATTAATAATCAAATGTACGTCGGATCGATTGGGACTAATTGAGAGAAGGCTCTGAATAACCAATTGCGAATCAGATTCAATAATAATAGAATGTAAGTTTTTATTTTTAACCTAGCTTAGAGCCTCACGGATACCCATAGCTTTTGCTGTAGACGGATCCAACACCCCTGAAAAAATATTACTACCAACAGCTATACAATCACCATTACTATTGCGAACAACAAAGTTAGTATTAGTCTTTCTAGACTCTTTGAAAATAGCAGCATCTATGTTGATTTTAAGATAGTCATCCGGTGGTTTTGCCACAAAATAGGGGCGGGAAGGGTGTTGCTTAACGCTGCAGTTTGGCGTCTCTTAGCAATAGTCCAATTCCTTATCATCGATCGGGCAAGAAAAAGAATAGCTTGAGCTAAATGCTTAAGGCCATGCCAAACCAAATCATTCCTATTCTTTCACAAAGCCCGAAAAATGGAAATAACCAAACACAAATGATCACCAGTATAAGTATGTGCGACAAATGAAAACCAAGCAGGCAGCGCAACAGAGTTAGAATGAAATAACCCCAATTGAGAATGTGACCATACCTCTGTACACTCAAATAAAATATGTGAAACAAATTCCAGCCCAATATCACAAATAGAACACAAAGGCAAAATATCTACACCTTTATGTACAAGAAGAGCACGAATCGGCAAGCAAGCATGTAGTGAACGCCAAAAAAAAATGTTCATCTTAGCAGGAATGTTCAAAGACCAAAACTTCTTTCAAAGAAGAGAGGGAAGCACCTGATTCAAACCTCGAGGAACATCATGAATGAAACGGTAAGCGCTTTTAACCGAATATATCCCTTTCCTATCAAAGACCCAAACTCAATCATCAATACTTTGTTGAAAACTCAAAGGAATCTGGAGAATTAAATCTCTATCTCGCTCATTAAATAATGCTCAAATTAATGACAAATTCCATTGTTTCAGGTCATGTAGGATCAAATCTGAAACTCGAAGATTTAGCCAAGAATCATCAAGGGTCAAAGTGACATAAGGATGTCCCTCATCTGGCAACCAAGGGTCAGAACAAACTCTAATGGTACTGTCATTTCCAACACGTTTCCTACATCCTTTTGTAACAAAAGAAATGCTAGAGAAAATACTACTCCAAGTATAGCTAGGATTAGTACCTCTTTTAGCATCCCATATAGTGCTTCGAGGATAGTAGCGAGCCTTAAGCACTTTGGCAACCAATGAGGAATTGTCAAACAGCAATATCCAACACTGTTTCCCAAGCAAGGCCATATTAAAATCATGAAAAGTTCGAAAGCCCATGCCCCCTAGATGTTTCGGCTAACATATTTTATCCCACACCATACAAGGAATGCCTCACTTTTATCTTACATTTGTACCCCACCAAAAAGAATTAAGCACCGTCTCAACCTTCTTACACACACCCATCGACAATCTAAACACAATCATAGCATAGTTAAGAAGAGACTAAGCAACAGATTTCAGAAGGACTTCTTTGCTAGCCCAAGAAAGAAATGTCCTATTCCAACCTTACACCCTGTAGCACCCCACTCCTGCAAGACCCGAATCCGACATCGATGGTGATATCCGAGTCCGTGCCCTACGAGGGTGGCGTGCTAAAACACTCATTCAGTCGGAAATTGGTATACCCCTTTTTTTCATTACAAAACGCTAAACAATATATGCGGAAATCGATAATCAAATAGGGCATAAGCCCTTTTCAATCATATAGTGGAATTTATAAAAATTCCCATATGACCGATTAGGCCCTTTCACAATTGCAATCACTTTAGTCATTTTGAAAATACACATTTATACAACAGTTGCGGAAAATACAATTCAATACAATATGAAAGACATGCAATGCAGACGCGAACTGATCCCAACCTCTAATCTTTGCTTGAAAGAAGTAGGTATATACTCCCGTTGGCTTAATGGGGTATTCTTCTTATCCTGAAAAATATATGCAAATTTTGGGTGAGTTTTGCGAACTCAATGAGTGACCATCATCAATGGCTCACTCATTACATATCACATAATATTTACAAAATTCACATCATTTCACATTTTCCAATATTTCACATTTCACATTATTACACAAATTCATATCATTTCACATTATTTCATATGTTCGTCTTAGTTCACATTATAGCGCTAAAACATTCATAGTATGCATATGCAATACACATGAGACTCACTTTTCATTTATTATTACCGTTATGACCAAGTGCCTTTTTATTCACTCGTATCCCTTCATGGATACCGAGCAGTAGAATATATCGTCCCATATCCCTTCATAGATACTGGGGACAGTCGCATTCGATCCCGAGGCTCTAATCACATTCTAAGCTATTGGGGCTCTTTTCACATTCTGAGCTTTAAGCTCCTTTTCCTGGCGACTCCGATCATAACTTCATTTATTTTTTATGCATTCATGCAATGGAATGTATCACTGACATTGCATGCACTTATTTGATCACAATCACTTATCATCGGACCGTAGTCCGGTATTCAACATATAGTTAAGCATTTACACTTATCATCGGACCGTAGTCCGGCATTCAACATGTAGTTGAGCATTTACACTTTCACTTGCATGCAATTTCACATTCAGAAAACACTTAATTCATCTTATTCACATACAATGAGCACTTCAATCATTCATTCATGTATCACAGTCATCGAACCTTCAGTGTCCGGAATTCAACAATCAAGTCACAATCAGAATCATTCATTATCACTCAATTTATATATAAACAAATAACAATAAAGTAAGACCATCTCGGTCTACTCATAGTACACTCCAAAATAGCATTTGCTTTCAATTTCAGGAACGCCTATATGCAAATGTTTAACCTGCACATCACAATTTATGCAATACATAATTTACAATCATTACAAAACTAATTTACAATCAATAAAATCACATTTAATAACAAGTATACCCAGAAGTTGTCAATGAATGCATGTACCACTTTTTATGTGAAAACAGTTAATATTTATATGCACATATGCTAACATGATGCATGAATAAAAAAATGCATTGTCTTAGTTTCCCTTTTAGCTCACATGTACCAACAATTCGGGTCGTAACCCTTAATATGGGGATGGGATGTTACACTTTCATCTCCACAATCACCACCATCTTGAGGTTGGAAAGTTTGGGTTTTTGGTGAGAATGGAAGAGAAAGCAAGATAAAAGAGTGGCATGAAAGATGGTCGAAAATCAAGAAGAAGAGAGGAAGAAGAGAAGCCACGAAATTGACGGAGGAAAACCAAATAAAACTCCAATAGCTCTTAATGAGAGAGAGCATCGTGAAAGACAACAAAAAGGGGGGAGGATTTTAATTATAAGAGTAGTTGGCTTAAGGCATTGTTTGACAAGTGATGTTTATCACTTGCCAAATGTCCACTCCTAAAGCATTTGATTGGTTCTTTCATCCCATCAATTTCAATTTCTACTCCAATTGTTCCCCCAAAATTTCAATGGCACTAATTAATGTTGGACCCCGAACCCTTCTGTAAGCTAGGACTATTAAATAAGAAATGTTTGGTATTTAGCTATGTATAAAG
>JAOTAZ010000005.1:24646641-24660818 GCA_025629785.1 Erythroxylum oxycarpum
CACTGCTTGATCCAATCAAGGAGTTTGACATATGCTAGTCTATCCGGATTAACGATGTCCAGTCTCATTAATCCTATATCCAGTGTTTGCCCAGGTTGGTATGAAGAGGTGCCCGTAGTGTACCTAGGAAGAACAAAGTAGAAATGGGATGCTTACTCCAACACTTACAATGAGGGCTGGAAGGCTAATCCCATATTTAGTTGGAGAAATGAAGAGGGTAGAGCTCCGAATAGATTTCAACAAGGAGGAGGAGCTGGTACTTGCACTAGCCAGTTCCCCAACCAACAACAAGCTCTCATGGTCCCAGCCAAGGAGGAAACCAATCAACTACTGCATAGTATGATGACCTTGATGAAGGAAGAAAGGAATTCGAACAACAATCAATTCAATGCAATAGCAAGTCTAATTCAACAAGATTCCTCTAGAATCGCTGCTCAGTTAATGCTTTGGAAAAGAGAATGGAACAATGGGAGACCAAAGTAGAAAATATCAACTCGTATGTCACCTAGTTGTCCAACAACATAAGTGAGAAACAAGTGAGAAGCAGTGGAACAATTCCTTCTAACACTGTGTTGAACCCAAAAAGCCTCAATGCAATTGCTCTCTGAAATGAGAAACAAGTGAGGTTTAATAATCAAGAAGAAGAAGTTGAGAGTGAGGAAGCGCCTCTACCAATGGAGAAAATCAAGAAATCTGAAAGTGTCAAGGAAGAATTATTATTGAAAGAAAGGAAGTCTGCCTCAAAGAACAAGGGAGCTACTTTAGAGAGTTCCAAAGAAAGAGCTGAGCATGGAGAATCAAGCAAGCAAGACGGCCAAGGTAAGGAGGTAAATCTTCAAAACCTTCCTTTTCCTAATTCATATTTAATGAGCAAGCGTATGACTGAAATTAAGCATGAAAAGGATATAATTGATCTTTTTGGAAAAGTAGAAGTCAACATTCCCTTGCTTGATTTAGTGAAAAGAGTTCCGACCAATGCTAAATATCTAAAGGACTTGTGTACGAAAAAGAGAAAGTTTAGGCCTAATGAGAGAGTCCAAGTGAGTTCAAATGTGGCAGCTTTGTTTAGACCCCAAATACCTGTCAAGTGTCAAGACCCTGGATCTTTCACCATTCCATGCACTATAGGGAAGGTTACTATAGGAAGAGCTTTATTAGATCTAGGGGTAGCAATTATTGTGATGCCTAAGTCTGTCTATGAATCCTTAGGAGTAAAGAGTATAAAGCTCACATCTGTTGTGTTACAATTGGTTGATAGATCATTTAGGCATCCAATGGTGATTATCGAAGACATCTTAGTCTAGGTAAAGGCTTTAGTTTTTTCTGTTGATTTTTATGTATTTGATATGTCTTCTGAAGTTGTGCAGGATACTTCATTAATTCTCGGACAACCTTTCTTGAGGACAGCTAGTACCATGATCAGCATGAAGGAAGGTAAGATTACCATGGAGGTAGGAAATCAACAAGTAAGCTTCAATATGTATGAAGCTATGAAGCACCCCCATGAGGACTATTCGCTCCTGGGAGTTAATATGCTTGATATGGCTGTTGATGATGCATGTATTGAATTTGAACGAGCAATGAATCCCTTGACTTATGATTACTCGGAGAGAGTTTTTGTTGCTGATGTTTCAGGTGGACTACGGAGTGTGGACGTTGGCATGGAACTAGAAGGAATTCAATTTAAATAACCAAAGCATAGGTATGAGCCAAATGTCCCTCAGGAGCTAAAAGACCCACCTTAAACACCAGGTTGTTTCTCTTCTTTCACTTACAATGTATTTGTGCATACTGGTTGAAGATGGAATTATATTGTCAAGCATGAGTATGTTGACTAAGTGTGGGGGAGAAACTTGATCAGTAGGATTAGATTTAGCTTTAGTCGGAATTAGGTTTAGTTGTTTCAATAATTCATTCCCCTTTGAATTCTGAATTTTAGTGGCTGCATGACACATCTTCAATGATGGACGAAATTGGTGCAGATAGTGCATGACATTCTGTTTTGTATTAGTAGACTTACATATGCTGAGCTTCGTTAGAATTTGTCATTTGCATCACTTTTTCTTCTTGTGCTTTGGGTAATTTTTGTCGCGGCAAAAGAATTAATCTCTTTACCACAATGTGCTTAAATTATTTTGCCGTTGTGAAAAGTCGGATGCAATTCTTGCCGCGACGAATGACCTCTGTGTGCAAAATTTCCACGTGAAATTTCTCTTTTGCCTTGTGTGTTCTTCTGACCTTTCTTCTATTCTCTGTCCTTTTTGTCATTTCCACCCTTCATCCTTCTAAACCCACTGACTCCTCCTTCCTCCTCTCTTACTTTCGTCTTTCTCATTTCAACTTCGTCGCGGCTAATCTAAGTTTCCTAGCGCCATTCCCCTTCGTGTTCATCTTCCTTCCACTAGTGCGTGTGCATTGTTGTTGTTCGTTTCTTCCTCGCCTTTCTTCGTAAGTTTTCTCTCCTTCATTTCATCTTCATTCGTTTCTATTTTTAGAGATTAGGGATAGTTCGCCGCGGCGAAGAAGTTTTTTTCCCACGGCAACGAATCTGCTTTCGCTGCAGCAACAAACCCATTTTGCCACGGCAAGCTGACAAATTTTGTTGTTTTAAGTAAATTTGTTTAATCCTTATGTTTATCTTTTCTACAAGAAATGCCTCGAATCAAAAACTCTTTCTGCCGCTCTCCCACTTCCTCCTCCAGCTTCTTCCTATCCTCTAGCTCATCCCAATCTTCCCAACCATCCCAATCTGCCACTCATTCCCCTCATTCCACTGACCCTGAATATGCTGCCCTAGTTGAGAAAATTGTTGTTAAGCCGTTTATTAGGGAATGCCCTTTTCCTTTCACTCCTCACACTAATCTTTTTGTCCGCCAATTTATCAATTCCCAACTCACAGGATTAGTTCAACCTAGAGACCAGGGCAACGATAAATTTGTTTGTCATTTCTATAGATGAGCCAACACTCACACATCATCCATCTCTCACTCTCTTCCTCGTTCGTTAATCCAATCCATTTTTCATCCTCTCCGTCATCATCTGCTGTCACCGTCATGGATATTCTCGGTGTCTTTACAGTTGCGAGGGGTCCCAAAGTTATGCTTGGCTGGAACACCAATTCCTCTTAAAGATGTAGCGATGGTTTGAGTTCGATGGCCTTCAAAGGGGAGTAGTTTTACATTGTCAAATTTAACTACATTGTTATGAACTTCTGAGTTAGGGTTTATTGCTTTGTAGTTAGATTTGCTTGATTAGAGTTTAATCAAGTGTTGAACAATATTTTGTGTTATGGATTTGCTTATGTAGAACTTGGATGCTTAATATATGAAGTTTCATGTATGTCTTTGTGGTGATTGTGTTAACTCTCTTTTATCTACTTAGTTGTGTTGATATTGAGATCAAGCTTTATCTATATTGACCACTTGCATTAGCTCATCTATTAACATACATTAAGATGCATTTAACAAGGTTTTGATAAATGGAGTTCATTGATTAAAACCTTGGATTTAAAGAGTTCTTTAAGGTTCCTCATTTGAAAAATTAGTGATTTTTTGCTCCCAAAAGATTTTTTTTGAACTATAATAGCCAAAGCTTGTTTTCAATAGGATTTTATCAATTTGATCACTTATTTGATTTTTAAACATTCTTTCCCAAAAATCCAAAAGTACTTTTTATACACTTTTCTTTTAATTAGTTCAATTTAGTTCAGTTTTACAAATGACAGAAACCCCACCTTTTATCAATTTAGTTGCATTTCTTTACAATTAGACTAGCTTAGACCATTTGCACTAGGTTCCCATTAAGTGAGACGACCTAAGGTTGCACTCTATATTGCAATCCTTGGAATTAAATTTTTGATGCAATTTCCAAGGGATTAATCTAAGATAAAAAGAGAGCCGATCAATGGGAATAAAAACAATTTAATAAAAGAACATAAGAATAAAATAAACGTAGAAATAAAATAAAAATAAAGATAAAAGACAAGGATTAGAGCACCAAACCTGTCATGGTGGCTGAGGTGGTGATGGTGATGGTTTAAGATTACCACTTAAATTACTTTTCTGGCTTATAATTGATTCAAAGAGAGAGCGAGAATGAGTAATCCTTAACCATTCTAAATCATGAAAACTTATTTTTAGAACTTAAAACAATCTAACTACACACATTTTAAATCTAATGACTAAACGTTTTAATTTATGGTCATTAGCTTGACCTTACAACCTTGAAAACTCAACTGGGATCAATTATGAGCAACTTGCTTTTATCATTATTGTTCAACATTAGCTTCGTAGCTTGTAGGTAAGCTATATGTTGGAAGATAATGAAAAGGACATAATCTATCAAAGGAAACTTAATAAGCTTAGTAATGTCCTTTTTAGTGACAAACTATCAACAAAATAGGGAATAACAAAAATCCCTGAATCCATCAAATCCAACAATTTGTTTGGTAATAAGGTGAATAGTTCGCTTTCTTGCTTAATCACCTTTGTCTCCTCTACTTCTTCAATTTCACGAACAGAGATGTCTATATCTTTTTTAACCTCTACTATCATTGTAATTTGCTCATCTTGTTCTTCCTCCTTTAAAGATGTGACTACAACAATTAGCACAAATGGTATGTTTAATAAGTAAGGAGAGGAGGAACATAAGGAGCATCCTCATTCTTTTCTTTATCCTTTTTTAGCTTTTCTTGCTCCTCAACAAGGTAGGTTTCTACTTGGTTTTCTAGTGGTTCTTCTAGCTTTTTCCCACTCTCAAGTATGATAACCTTAACTTTCTATTTTGAATATACTTCCATATTGCTCAAAAGACTTCCCACACTTCTTTTAGATATTGCATTGGCAAGTTGTTCCACTTGAACCTCTAGGTAGAGGATAGAAGAAGCGTGAGACCTTGTTACTTGGGCGATTTTCCCTTCTAACCTCTGTAGGGCCTCATCCATACTTACAAGCTTGTCTATGATCTTGTCCAGTTTGGCATCATAGTCATTGTATTCGTCCTATTGAAATCCATGTGATTCTTGATTTCTAAATTGAATCCCAGCGTTGTTAGACCAACGAAAATTTGAGTGGTTATGCCATCCTGAATTGCATGTGATTGAATAAGGATTGATATCTCGCTGCCTAACTTGTGCTCCTTTAAAATTGAATTTCTCCACCTTGTTGTTTTCCCCTAAGAAACAATCAGCTGCGATATAGCTATCTTATCCACATAACTCATCGTTGTGATGAATTGCTTTGAATGAAGAGGAAGAGGTCGCTTCAAGCTATTCAATTGCTTGGTTAGGTTGTCAATCTCAGCCTACAATGTTGTCACTAAATTTGAAGCAATCATTCCTTTTGGATCTTGAAAGGCTAGCTGCTATCCACTTTGTTTTAATGTCCAAAGATAACTATTGTACGCCATTTCTTCTAACAGATTGTATGTTACTTCAACTATTTTCCTCATGAATGATCCTCTAACAATTGCATCTATGGTGCCCCTAATGGGTGGACTTACTCCATTATAGAAGGTTTGCAAAAGGAATTTTTGGGTAGGTTATGATGAGGATAACTCCTTTGCAACTCCTTATACCTTTCCCACGCTTATGAAGACTCACCATCATTTTGTTAGAAATTGATAATTTCCTTTATTATTCTTATTGTCTTGTTTAGAGGCAAGCACTTATCTTATAAAAAATTGCATCTTGGCTCTATCCCTGAGGGTAAAGGGAAAGAGCCTCTGTTGGGTTTCGATTATGCTTCACATATCAAAAAATACGCAATGAAAATTAAAATGAAACCCAAAAAGTACAGAATCAAACATGTCTCATTCGATGTAATAAAAAAATGAACATAAGATGTTTACCTTACAAACTCCTTCATTCTTTATTGTCTTCATATCATTTAAGGATGATCTTTTGTTTTCATATATAGTTAGCCATCTTTCCTCCTTGCCATCGCTCACCTATCGCGTGTCGTCATCGTCATCATCTTCCTTTAATCATCGGTTAAGGTAACATTTTATTCTTTGATTGTTTTTAACGACATTGTTGAGATTTGTTCATTATGATTTATTGTTCTGCTTTGATTGTCATTGCCTTCATTTCTTTGTTTTCGTTATCTTCTTTGGTCATCATGTCGTCATCGTCATCATCTTCCTTTAATCATCGGTTAAGGTAACATTTTATTCTTTGATTGTTTTTAACGACATCGTTGAGATTTGTTCATTATGATTTATTGTTCTGCTTTGATTGTCATTGCCTTCATTTCTTTGTTTTGGTTATCTTCTTTGGTCATCACCTCACTTTAGCTTCGTCATCTTCTTCCTTTACGTGCTTCAGTGACTTCTTCTGCGCGTCAGTTGAGGTGAGTGGGTTTTGTTATTTACTAGGTTTTTATGTACTTGGTTTAATTTAGGTATTTGTTTGTGGTTTGAACCTCCCATTTGAACTTGTTGCATTTTTAATTTTAATGGCATGCACCATCTGAAACTTATTTATTGTGTGAACTTTGGTTTGTGGCTTTAAATTTTAAGTATTGTTAATCTAAATTTAAGTTTGTGACACGAACGTATATTTGATTTGTGTTGAGATTAATAAATGAATGATTTTAGGGGTTCTGAGGAACTTTAATATAGGATATTGGTTAAGTAGTTAAGCAATGACTATAAACCTTGCCATAATTTTGGAAATTTACATTGCTTAGTTTGATAGTATTTTTCTTAGTTTTTTATTGATTTATGCTACAATTGGTAAAATTCTTATATTGTGTATGCTATTTGGCACTTGAGCTCTTGTGTCTTAAATGGTGTTGGCCATAGTTTCACTAGTAGTATATGTGATATATGTGCATTTTCAATAGGTTTGTGCTCCTCTGGATTGTTAAGAGAAACTCTATTATACTAGAAATTGGGAATTCCACTCATCAATTCCATCGAATAGGAGAGTTGTGGAATGGGAAGTTCATGTATTGATTTATGAACAAAGAAGACTCTTTAACATTTGACTCATGTTAAATGTACACAAAGTCTGCATATTAATCAAATTCTATAAATTCCATAACCCTAGAATTCTAGCTCAGCTCTATAATGAGATAGATTAGTTGAAGGGAAGGGGTAACACCTCAGAGCATCCTTAGTCACCAGGACAATAGTGTACTTGTAGTCATTTTGTTTGAATTACAAATACTTATTATATACATTTAATGTTTTTATTATCAATTAAGATAATTTTAACTTTATATCATCAATCAACTTTATGTTTAAACAAATTAAATATATAAACAAATAAAAATATTATGCACAGATAATTCATTGAAATTAAGCATTAACCATAAGATCATGAAATAAAATTTAATATCGAGATTTTTTCAAAAGCTTTTAAAACATTTACTGACAGAAAATACAAATATGTCAGCAAAATATATTATATTTACAGACGGAACACCAACAACATAGATTTTATCGACGGAACAAAGAATCACCATTGATAATATTGACAATCGTCGCCAACTTCACCATTAGGATTTGTTGAACCGTCAATATACTCATCGATAGGAAATCATAAACATCGATAATGTTACCATGGAATAACCAATACCTTCTGTAAATATTCTAACGGAAAGAAAACAGTCGTAAGTAAATTTACCGATGGTCATAGCTAACCGTTGGTATATTCACCGACGATTAGATAAAATGTCTATCGGTAAATTTACCTACAGTTTTTTTATGATGCCTTTTTCCATCGTTGGATTCCATCTCTAATTTATATTACTGACGGAATCCAAAGGTTTTTTATAGGTAATATCCGTCGCTAAACGACATTTTTCTTGTAGTGAGAAATTATCCCAACCAACATCAAGGAATACATATATCATCGAATAGATGAGGAGGTAAGATGCATCTAGCTACCACCTTTCTCTTCTTATAATGTGTCTTATTTCTTGCTTTAATCTCCATTAACTGGAATAACTTCACTAGTGATGAAGCCTCTCCCTTCTGAAGAATGGTTGGTTTCTTCGATTTTATTCTTTTAGCCTTAAGGATTTGGATTTCTTCGAATAAAGCCTCTTCGAGGAATAGTTCATTCCTTATAATGACATCTTCAATATTTTCTTCATCCAAAGGCCCTTTGCCTTTTCTTGTTTCTTCTCTTTTTCTTTTCTTTGATTCTTCTTTTTCTTTTTCTTCTTTCACAACAGTTTCCTTTTGTGGATCATGATTTGTAACAATTCCTCTGGTCTGTGGTCTTCTTTCTAACCGATAAGGTTCATCATTTGAACCATCTTCATTTATTGCCTAGTGCACTTCGGGCACTTTCTTCTCTTTAGGACCAGATCTAAGATTTCTGGAAGTTTTTGGAGTAGGAATGGATAGGAGAGAATAGATAAATGGAATTTCACATTTTTCAGTAACTCCCCCTTATTGTAAGTTTCTTCTTCTTCTTCACTTTCTTCTTTCTTTTCTTCTCCCTTTTCTTTTCCATTTTCTTCTTCTTCTGAGTCAAAAGCATATTAATTTTCGATTGTTTCTTTTTTGTCATCTAAAGAGGAATTGGGATAATCTAGAGACAAAATAACAACAATCTTCTTTTTCTTATCTTTTAGGGTCTCCTGAATGGGTATTTCTGAAGATTGGAGCTATGAGGAGACATAAACATGTTAAGTATTAGTGTCTAGAGAACCTATTATGGGAGACGTGGAATTAGAAGCAAAGGTTTGATCATGACAAGGTGTAACGCCATAGCTAGAAGTTGAAGCCAAAAAATTATTCTGCCCTTTTGATTTTATTCTTACCATTGTAGGTGCATTTGGTGAAGTTTGAGAGAGAAAATAATAAGCAATAAAAATGCAGAGAGTTAAAGTGCAGAGTGAATAACAAAGATAAGAAAATGAGAGAAGTTTGCTTAGGATATCTAAGTGATTGTTGAGCGTTGATCTCGTTAGAGAATAAGTAGAGATACAGACCATAAGAGGAAGTGTAATAGGTTGCGTATCTTCCAACAAACCTGTATGTAGAGTTACCAGACTACATGTGTGTTTTTTGAAAAGGTTTAAACAACCCTATTAATGAATCCTTTATTTTTTGAACATGTATCACTTAGAATGCCTGAGAGAAGCCTTCTGAAAAGAATATAAGCCTTTTAAAACGAAGAGACCTTTTAAATTAGAAGAGCCAACCAAACTAAGAGACAGTTTTTAAGGAATCAGAATATAAGGAGTCTGCTAAACAAAATGCAAAGACAAGTAGCAGAGAATATTCACATAGAAATAACATTAAAGTTTGCACATACTAAGCTTTTTTCTTAACATGCAAAATCTATCTTTAGAGAGTGGTTTGGTGAAAATGTCAATTACTTGATTCTTAGTATTAACATGCAAAAGATGAATAGTTCCTTCCAAAATATGTTCTCTAAGAAAATGTTTTTTGATTTCTACATGTTTAGTCCTATAATGATGCACAGGTGGTTTTAGAAAGATTTATAGCACTAGTATTATCATATAATATAGGAATATGAGATAAGTTTAGAGAAAATTCTTGTAGTTGATGCTTCATCCATAAGATTTAAGCAAAACAACTGGTAGCTATTATGTATTCCACTTTAGTTGTTGAAAGCATTATGCAATTTTGCTTATTGCAAAACCAAGATACTAGACATCCCCTAAGAAATTGACAGTGACCACTTGTGCTTTTTTTATCAACTTTATTACCTGCACAATCTACATCATAATAGCCCACTATGATAAATGAATCAATTTTTGGATATGATAGTTCAAAATTGATTACTTTAAAGTGGATTTCATTGAAAGCGTGCGTAAAGGCACACACTAAGCATAATTTTTAGTCTTATGCTTGTAAGATATAGTAGTGATCCAATCATTCCTCTATACTTTGTCTCATTCGTAGCCTTGCTTTGTTCGTCTTCATCAAGTTTAGTTCCAGTGTACATGAGAGTACCCATCGATTTGGCATTCTCAAAATGATATTTCTTGATAAGTTCCTTTGTTTATTTGTCTTGGCTAATAAAGATTCCTTTTTTCTTTTGTCTGATTTGTAATCCAAAAAAGAATGACAATTCCCCCATCATGCTCATTTTAAACTCCCCCTACATTAATGTTAAGAATTCTTCACAGAGGGATGGATTAGTACCACCAAATATTATGTCACCAATATATTTGCACTATGAACAAATCATTATCCTTTACCTTAATAAATAATGTTTTATCAAGCTTACCTCTTTCAAAGTTATTCTCATGCAGAAAGTTACTTAACCTCTCATACCATGCTCGAGGAGCCTGCTTTAAACAAAAAAGAGCTTTGGTTAACTTCATCACATAATCCGAACGA
The DNA here is from genome assembly GCA_025629785.1 of Erythroxylum oxycarpum. Lineage (NCBI taxonomy): Eukaryota > Viridiplantae > Streptophyta > Magnoliopsida > Malpighiales > Erythroxylaceae > Erythroxylum > Erythroxylum oxycarpum. The sequence continues at coordinate 24,656,968 of JAOTAZ010000005.1, forward strand.
TTTTGTTCTTTAAAACCTGGTGGTTGTTTAACAAATACTTCTTCGTTAATGTAACCATTCAAGAATGTACTTTTAACTTCCATTTGGAACAATTTGAAGTTTTTATGCAAAGGCAAGTAAAATTCTATCCATTCTAATCTAGCAACAAGTGTTTAAGTTTCATCAAAATCAATAACTTCTTATTAATTGTAACCTTGAGCTACAATTCTAGCTTTGTTTTCTATTACCTTATAATTTTCATCAAGTTTGTTTCGAAATATCCACCAAATCCTAATGATTGACTTATTTTGAGGACGAGGTACAAAATTATTGACTTTTTTTTGTCCTGATTTAGCTCATCTTTCACAGCTAAAACTCAGTTTTCGTCAGTAAAGGCCTCTTCAACGATCTTTGGTTCTATTTATGAGACGAGAGCAACAAAGTTGTTCTTGAACAATGATCTTGTTTTTAGACTTTCAAAAGGATCCCCTAGAATAAATTCATGTGTATCAAGACCTCTCCATTCTCTCGGTGTTTTTTGTTGCATGAGCTCCTACTAAAATGAAGGAGCTTGCTCTATCCTAGCTTCAAAAAGACCTTTTTGATCTTGTGGTTCTAAAGCTGCTACAAGTATGGTTTGAGTCTCCGATGTATCTTTAGGAATCAAAGGATGCTCTTTATCATCTGAATCAATTGTTGTTGTTAAAGGTAATGCTTCATCAAATACCACATGCATTTATTCTTCCATCTTATTGATTCTTTTATTATATACTCTGAATCCTTTACTAGCAGTACTGTAGCCCAAGAAAATAATTGTGTCTGATCTTGTATCAAAATTTCTAATATGTCTTTTCCATTATTTAGAACGAAACACTTGTAGTCAAATGCTTGAAAATAAGCAACATTCGATTTTCTTCTTTTCCACAGCTCATAGGGAGTCTTTTTCAAAATAGGTCTTATAAGACATTTTTTAAATACATATCATGCCACAAATATTGCTTTTGCCCAATATCTAAGAGATAGTCCACTTTCACACAACATGGTCCTGGCCATATTAACCAAAGTTCTATTCTTTCTATTTACAATTCCATTTTGTTGAAGCATCCTTAGAAAAAAGAAGTTGTGAGTTATACTGTTGTTGTTGCATAATTCTTCAAACTTTCTATCATCAAATTCTCCTCCATGATCGCTCCGAATTGAAGTGATGCAATACCCTTTCTTTATCTGAAATTTTGTTTCAAAACTTCTCAAATAGTTCAAAAGCATCATCCTTTTTTGATAAGAAATAAACCAATGTAAAAATGGATTAATCATCTATTAGAACAAAACTGTAATATTACCACTAAAACTCTAAGTCCTAGTGGGACTGAATAAATCGATATACACAAGTTTAAGTGGTTGGCTAGTAAACACAATATTTTTGGGAGGAAAGTTGCTTCTGACTTGTTTACCTTTTAAAAAAGCCTCAAAAACCTAATTGCTTTCAAACTTTAGGGTCAGTAGCCCTCATACTAACTAATTTTCAAACAATTTTGATAGAATGCTCATGCTTAATGTCCAAATCTTCTATGCCAGATAAACGAATCCTATTCTAGAAGGACAAAACACTTGACACTTTGTGAGAACATGCCTTCCAGTTGAGCACAATATATATTCTGATTTCTAGGACCAATAAAGACAATATTATCATTATGAATATTGACAATTTCATAATGAGATGCATAGAAAATGACTTTGTAACCTCTGTCATATAGCTGACTCACACTCAATAGATTATGTTTTAAACCATCAACAAAGAGAACGTTATCAATAAAGGTAAAGTCAAAATTACCAATTTTACCAATTTTGAAAACATTTGCTTTGTTTTTTCTACAAAGACAACATTACCTCTGTCTTTTCTTTCAATGTAGTTAAAGTGTGATATTTCACTTGTCATGTGTAACGACCACTATCAACTATCCAGTGATTCTCCCTTGTCTCCATTTTGAAACATATCTACAGAAAGTATTATCTCATTTTAGGTACCCAAATTTTTCTGTGTCCTTTCAGGTTAATAGTTTAACCTTTCAGTCTCCAAACATATAATGAGATAATTTCATTTTACGAAAATTACAAGAATGACTAATGTGACCATGTTTACTACAATAATCGTCCAAAACAAATGAATGATAGTTGTTATGATTTTTTCCACTTAGCAGTTCCTATTATTTTGGCCATAATTACTGTTGGATTTAATAAAGAAGTTTTTGTATAGCCTAATATTGTTATTTTTCATTATATACTATTCCGGCCTTACCAAAAATGTATTTACCATTACCAAGCAATGCATCAACACTCTTCCTTCCATCAATGAAATTTTCCGAATCTTTTTCTAGAGATAAGATCTTGCCAACATTTTTCTCCTTTTCAAGTACTAAGGTGGTGACTTTGTCTTCTAACAGTCTTACCTTATTAGAATCATTTTTTTAATAGCGTATTTTCCAACTTAGCTACTTTTTCTTCTAGAGCTTCCTTTTTAGAAACCTTTTGTTTATAGTCAACTTCAAGGGACATATTCCTAGTCCCCAAATTCTCATTCGCAGATCCTAATGATTTAATCTTACCTTTTAGAAATGCATCATTGCTCTTGGACTTCTTAACCTCTTTGAAATACTTCACTATTAATCTTTTGTATTGATCATATAATTCATGATATGCTTTTTTCAATTTATCAACTTCAATATCAGATTCAAAATAATATACCTCATCATCTCTTAATTTAGCCATGAAGCAAACATTGATGATTTCTTCTAGCTCTTCTTCTTCAAAGTTTTCATAATCCTCATCTGAACAGGTTGCAGTTATTGCTTGTTTTCTGATTTTTTTTATCGAACTTGTACTTTTGAAGAAGAGGACATTCTGGTCTTATGTGTCTAGGCTTCTGTTGGAGTTATGTAAATATAATGCCCTAGAAAGCAAGTGTATTTACATGTAACTTTATCTTCTTCAGTTACAATTTTGTAATGAAAATATTTATTATTAATAAAACAAAAGAGTTTGGTTTTATTTGTGTGAGCATTATATATCTAGTAAAAAGGTACCAAGATTCTTTTGTAAGTAATATACATATACGTAGAGATGTATGGGAAACATCTATATTATTAGAATCTAAATTAATTGATTCACAGTTGAATAATCAAGTTGGTCCCTTGATTATAGTTTAGACTCTAGTGTTGCGATTTATCTCCATGTAAGTAAAAATGTTTACTACAAGAGAATGATGAGTTTCATATCATGGTAGTAGTTGACTATCGATAATGGCACTATTAAATGAATCTATAATCAAGTATGTTTTCAAGAATAAAGTAGGTCGTTACTTTATTCATAAAACATACAACTTAAGCATTCGATTATTTTGAACCATAATCTTGATGAGTGGTGAACTCATACATCTTTCATTATAATTCTTGATATGATCGGAATGGAGTTTTATAGAGTATTAATCCAGTATATTTGTATGTTGGAATTATTAATTGAAACATATATTGTTGGACCCCGATCTTTAAGTGAAATTTTGTAGCGCCTCCTTACCGTAGAGTACCCACCGGAACACCTGTAGGTCGTTCCGGTACATATCCTACGATAAGTGAGAAATACAGACAAACATCCTTATACTCCACATGGCATCACAATCATAAAACATTAATATTAAATTGCAACTTTTTAAAAACCAAACTATTTCCATTTCATTACATCAAACTCAGTAATTTACATAACTGTCAATCTCATCTGTCTGTACATTCCTCCAAAAACTTCACACAACTACTATATACAATCAAGACAAAATAGCAGTCCTAACTAGGTCATCCAAAAAGAATCCCAGCTGACCGACC
>JAOTAZ010000005.1:24674098-24692875 GCA_025629785.1 Erythroxylum oxycarpum
TATAATTATTGCATAATTATTACATTACATCGGTTCGACCGGTGGTTGAACTGGTCAAACCGGTGACCAGTAAGGCCACCGGTTCGATGACCAGTCCAGGTTTCAGAACATTGTTTGAGATAGTTTGGGGAGTTTAACTAAGAAAGCCTATTAATTTGGTTCCTTTATGGTAGAGAAAAGAACACAAACAAACAGATTGAAAGAAATGGGCGTAAAATGTATTGATTCTGTAACTGGAGATTTCTATATTCACCCAATATCCAATACAACTCAATTAATAACGGAGACCCAAGAACAAGGAGAATAAGAAGACAATGACTGCGAACAGCCCCCAGGAAAGAATCCCGCTGCAGAGAAATTCTACCCAACAAGTCTTTACTCGATTTCCACCCCCATCTGTCATAACTACCCCCCTTATATACCTCTTACAACCTTCCCCCTATAACCGATTGCTTGTCCTTTTGTCCTTTTTGTCACATAACCGATTGCTGTCCTTTTCCCTCTGCACCTTTATTCCTTCTAGAATATACTTGAAATGGTCTTGGGCCTGCGTCTTCTTTTTTATCACTTTACCACAAACATCATGAATTAGTGTTAAAGTTGAAGGTTTTGCACAACACACGAGGGATAGCTTTGATGAGATACAAAAAAAGATGACAACCAACAACTTGACTTACAAAGAACATGCTAATCAATATCGTAGCTTGGTGGAATTCAATGAAAGGGATATGGTGATAGTAAGAATTCATATATAGCATTTTCCCAAAAAAAAAAAAAAGAAACTTCATTCACAAAATATTAGACCTTATAAGATCCTCAAGAAGGTAAGTGTTAATGTTTATGTTTTGAAATTACTGATTGATATGGAAATTAGTCCTATCTTCAATACTTATCATGGACGTGATGATACGTCATCTCGTATTATAGCTATGAGAAATCCAACCATTCCTCATCTTAAAGAGGAGATAGAGGATGTTCTTGATGAACAAGTTGTAGCCACAAGAACTGTTGGGTATCGCCTTTTTTCGTCAAGTGGAAAGGGAGATTAATTTCTCATAGCACGTGAATTTTAAAGCTGAATTTCAGAAGTTGAATTCAAACTTATATGAGCAGTATTTGTCACATTCTACATCGATGACGACTTCAGATAAGTTGGGCATAATTGATGCAAAAAAGTGTAGAGTTTATAATAAAATAAAAGAGGAGAAATTAGTCAACCACAGACATTAATTTGGTAGAACGAAGATTGAGAATTGAAGTGACATCAAACCAATAAAGGCTGAAAAATGGCTGAATATTACTTTATGCTGAGTTTTCCTTATTAGATAGGGAATAATAGTAAGTTAGATATATTGTTCTAATTTGTTTAAGACTTTTAAGTTTATTTAAAAATAAAGAATCCTTATTAGAATAGGATTTTTGATATTTTAATTAAGAATATTTTCTTACTAGAATAAGGGTTAACCCTTCAAGAATAAAATATCCTGAATTGTTTTTGTAAATTTGATTTTTCAATTAAAAGGTGTGATTCTTTCTTTTAAGAGTGATTCTGACACCCTAGGAGTGATTCCTAGTTTCCTACTCTCTATTGTTTGTGTTACTCACTATACTTCTGACATCCTAGGAGTGATCCCTAGTTTCCTACTCTCTATTGTTTGTGTTACTCACTATACTCCAACAATTTTAACTTGATTTTTCGGCAACCAAAACTCTAAATTCCAGCAATATAAAACTCTAAAATTGTAGCCAAAATTTCTATCAATCAATGCCAAAATTCCAGCTAATCCATACTTGAAATTGGGATTGAGTCTTAAAATCTCATATTTCAGCAGCCTAACAACACTCAACAATCCATATTTCCTAGTTTCTGTGATTTTTAGCAATTAGTTGATATTTCTTCTATTTATCCTACATCATTTAGTTCTTAGAAAATGTTAATGCATCACTGAGTTGATTTGTTGCATTTGCTTTATCTTTGTGATTCAGTGTATCACAAGTGATGGGTTTGAGCTAACAAGAATAACCATTGTTGATATTAAAGGACAGGTATGTTCTACTGAATTTCTGATGTTCAAATTTTTAATCCTAATATCAGGATTTTTGGAGTAAAACTTACCCAGAGTCCTTTATTTAGTGCTGTTCAGTGTGTTCCATGTCTAGGCACAAACCATGTGAAATTCTACCATTACATTTTTTAGCACACACAAAGCTGTGATCTGCAGTTTATAAAGACAAGTGACAACTTTTATTCAGATAGGGTTGGTAGTTTTATGTGGTAAAATGCTACAGATTTGTAATCATCATGGGTAAATGGTATTTCCTTTAGTTTTTTTTTTTTCTTTTCGTTTTCTCCTCTTTGGGGAGGAGTGGTTCCAGGGTGGTAAGAGAGAGAGATTGATTTCATGAACTTTTGCTGTGTCCTGAATTTGGTTCTTCAAATATCTGTACTTGGCAATTTAATTTACATAATTTTAGATCATGTGATGTTTTAGGGATTATTTATCATATTGGGGTTAAGCCTGTTAAATGTGGAGTCCTCAGTTCTTTACTAGTCTTCCCTTTTTAACCTTCTTTTCCCCAGTCATTGTTGCGGGGCCAATACCTGTGAAGTATGCATAATATATTTAACACTGAGCTGACTTGCAGGTACTGCTGGATAAATTGGTGAAACCATCAAACAAGATTGTTGATTATAATACCAGGTAGGCTTTGCTATAAATGTTTCTCAATGCTTAAAGCTTAAAGCTCGTTTGGATCGTCTCTTTATCAGCATTAAACACTGGATTAATGCTGGATATTTCTTTTCTTTCAGAGATTAAATACTGAAAATTCTTAATTATTAAGTAATACAATTGGGAATATTCTAACGATTCAAAGGGATATCCTGTGTTTATGTGATTGATGGACAAAGAAAGGAGCTATAACGCTGTGTGACAAACTTGACTGTTTAACTCTGTGTGCTTATATCTACCTTTTTCTCCTCCTTTGCTTCAACGGCAAGTGTAGAGTGAGCTATCATTGTTCAGTCAACAAAATATCCCACTAGGATCTCTCTCTATCAAAATATTCTGATTTATCAAAAACTAATGTTGCAGGTTTAGTGGCATAACATGTGGGATGCTGGAAGGGGTAACAACAAGTCTTAAAGATGTTCAGGTTCACTGCTTTTCTTCTTATGCTTCATATAGTCACCCACCATGGTGTGAAACAGATTTTTTCCTTTGAATTTCTACGATATTATTTTTGGTTATCATGTCTGCATCAGACATTCAGCATTACTTTTCTTTTTATTTTTTTGTCATAAGATATTATTTCTAACATTTCATGCTCACACTTTTTATCTAGGAAGATTTCCTTAAACTTGTTTACAAAGAGACCATTCTGGTTGGCCATTCCTTGGAGAACGACTTGTTAGCTCTAAAGATCTCTCATATGTTAGTGATTGATACTGCATTGTTGTACAAGCATCCACGGGCTGGATCTTATAAAACTGCTCTTCGAGTTCTTGCTAAAAGATTTCTTTCTAGAGAGATACAACAGTCAGGGGTTGGACATGACAGTATTGAAGATGCAAGAGCTACCATGGAACTGGCACTTTTAAAGATCAGAAATGGCAAGTGAAGCTTTTCAACATGTTGCCTACTTTGAATTTTGAATTATGTGTGATGTATGATTATGCTCTTAATTCCTCCATGTATCTTGCTCTTGTTTCAGGACCAGATTTTGGTTCCCCTCCATCATTTGTACGCAGAAAACTCCTTACAGTGTTGAGTGAGAGTGGTAAAACCTCCTCTTTCATTGATGATATATCCATTATAAAGAGGTATTCTTCTGAGTCATCCCATGTATTTCCTGTGTCTTCGGATGATGAAGCACTTTTAAAGGCTATGAAAGAGGTACTTCAAACATTTTCCAGTAGATGACGCTGTTGTTTCATCATACTTTGACTAAATCCTTATGTTTTTTATCACTCTAGGTGAAGAATGGTCGGGTACATTTTATCTGGACACACTTCTCAGAGTTGAATATCTACTTCAAGAAACAAGCAGAGGATGAGCAGAAATTCAATCAAAAACTTGCAGAGATGATATCGTTGTTTACATGCCAAAAGAAGTCCATTAATAGAGAACTCATGAAGTGCATCGTTACATCTGAGCTAAAGAATATATTAACACGCTTGGATGATAGGGTCCGTCGTCTTCACTCTGCATTACCAAGTAACACCATGCTCATAATTTGCACTGGACATGGAGATATAGCAATTGTTCATAGGTGCGAATCTGTTTTAACTCATGAGTATCCATTTTATGCCCTGTAGTTTGAATATATTAAATTGAAAACAAATCAATTAATAAAAGGAAGTCAAATGCCTAATTATTATCAAATTCTGATTGGAGTGCATGTTGTAGTATTTGTCATGTTTAAGGTTTTGTCTTGAAATGTTTTAACATCCATGACAACTTTTTCGTCTATGTACATGGCTGAAGATTGAGGAAACTGCTAGCAGAGCAGAAAGAAGTTGCGATATGCCGTGACCATATTGTAAAGGTCTTAGAAGAGCTCCAGGCCCAGGCCGAAGTAGCTTTATGTTTTGTAGGTGTAAAGAACTGAGTGGACGTTATACAAACTTGCGGCTCTTTTCTTGACCCCGTAAGATGTTCCAGACTGATTTAGTGTTAGTATTTATCTAATTGGTGGAAAATTTTCGTTTTTTAATCATTGTAAAGTGCACTGTAGATCAAGTGACAGCTAACTGTTTAGTTGTACAACCAGTTCTTTGAAGAAAGGAACAGTAGGATCTTTCTTGGAGCTTCAATGACGTCGACTGTTAGATTGATTAGTTTCAGTAGAATTGCTATAGCATTAAACTGCTCACCTTTGTTTTTGCAGTTTGATACCATGTAGGGGTATTGTGACTCGGCATATTGTTTCATAATAGAAGAAAGAAGTCAACTTTCTTCCTTTTTTTTTTTTTTTTGGTTACGCTTGTGCTATGGGCGAAGGATCAAAATGTTCTTTGAATGTTGATTTTTACATGATAAATCATGAATAGGTTACTCTTCTATCTCCCTATCAACTCTGAGGTCAATTTTCCCTTTCTTTATAGGATACAAATGGATGGCTTTGCCCAAACTTCCTGGTACAGCTCTTAAGCAGCAATTTGCGATTTCTGATGAGAGAAAATGTGAACAAGGATATGGGATCTTTAACTTAATCTGGGTACGCTTGCAAAGCATGGCTCGAGGCTATCTAAATTCCCTAAACATTTATTCAGTTGGATTTCCATGACCACTATTCCAAGCAACTCAATCTAATAGGGATTTTATATTTTTTTCCGTTTCGTTTTGAACTTGGTAGAGCATGACAGTTAAACATCCTGTCCCATTGGGCTACAAGGGCCATTGGTAATGGAAGATTGATGCAGGCCTTTTGCCATGTAACTTCAAATTTTACAATCCTCATACCACAGATGAAACAAAGAACTGAAAACAAAGCCGTAATTCGACAATGTCAGACGGTTAATAGCTCATGCAAACTTATGTATAACACTAGGAAGTCATTATTCTTAACTAATAGAACCATACATCAGCGTGCATCTACATATACCAAATGAAGTAGGTAAAGCAACTAAACAGCGTTTAAGTTAACCAAAACACTAGAAATGCCACTAGCCAAAAGGTTACCTCTTTATCTCCATGCTGAAGCAACAATCAAACTCTTGTCTTCCCACCCAAAAAGAAGTGCACCCATTTCTTCCTTCAAAGTGTATCGGTTACAGTACTCTCTTATGAGTTTTCTAATCATATCAATCACATTAGGGCCCATGGAACATGATGTAAAGCCAGCCATCATCATCCTTGCTCTCCATTTCCCTGCAACTTCATAACGCTCTATCCTTTCTTCCCCCTCACAGGCTACAATGTTTACTATGTCTCGTGCCAAGCATTGCCTTTCAACATTGATCCTATCCTGACTCTCTCTAGGGAGGGTTGCATCAAGGGACTCAAATACAGCAGAATAATAATTGTAAGCTTCAACAAACCTTGGAAGAAACGGAGTGGTGTTTGTGTTAACATCTTGTTCAACAACAGTAACAAGTTTTGGATTCAGACTCTTAACCATTCGGAGGAGCTGGTCTCGCTCATTTATCATTGAAACACTCTCATCAGGCATGTGATGAAGTTGGAAAGCAAAATTTACTATGATTGCCTCCCCGGGCTTGCATTCCAGCATTGATGGGCTGACAAGTGAAGTCTTTGAGGCCACTGGATGAAACTCAAATGGCACCTTCAGAGCTTCTGCTAGCTTCTCAAGCCTTTGACCTATGATCTTTAGGCCCCCCACATGACGTTGAACTGACTCGGGGTCATCAACCCCAGTTAACCTCAAATAAGGTAGCTTACCAGGATGGTTAGCGAGTGTTTGTATCAGTGTTATGTATTGACTTCCTTGGTTTATGTCAAAATCTATAATATGAACTCTCTTTTCACCTTTAAATGCCTCGAGAATGGCACCATTTGCTGACATAAATCCAAATTTGAAACAAGGGCAAACTTCAAATAGAATCTGCATGGCTGCAAGCCTATCAGAAGAAGGGGGCTCCTTGCATTTCAGAGCTTTGTAGAGATATTTTCCTGAGAAGGCCATGCGTGCTGCAAGACCTTCCACCATGTAGGCTGCAATCCTCTGAGGAGGATCTCCTTGAACTGAAACCATCTGTCTGAGATCATTTATTAAAGCTGAAGCTTCATCAGTGTTTCCTTCTGAAAGAGCATTAGCACTATCTAAAAGTAATCGTTTAGGAGTTCGAGCAGGTACTTGTGATACTTCTTTGTTAGTGCTAACGCTACTCACATTAGAATCTGAAGATGACGACTCCTTAGGTGAATCATGGAGCATCACATTATGAATAGGATCAGACCACTCTGCATCAATATCCATGCTTTGACAATTTTCAAACATGTCATCTTCATCCTCTAGCAAAGCTCTTTCTAATTCTTGTAGTTTTAATCTCATTGTGTCTTCAACATAGCCTTCAGGACCTGGGCTTTGAACATCCAAGTAAGCAGAATTAGAATTGAATTGATAGGCATCACGTTGTCTTATCATGGAGGAACCTGAACTTGTTCTTAGCTGGCAGGATGATATGCCTTGTGCCTGCAATGTATCTCCTGAAATTCCTGAACTTGGCGATTCAATTAGTTCATCGCTAGGAGAGTCGACAAAGTACTTTTCATAACTCTCACTGGAGTAAGAACCTATCATATATGGGACCTTACGTTTAACAGGGCTGCACCCGTTTGTAAGCAAGCCAGAGTTCTCACTAGTGCCTTTAAGTGAGTAGAGTTTATGATTGCTGTATGTGCCTGAAAACTCTGCAGGTCTAACTAAAGACATGGCTTTCTCTAAAATGGCTCAGCTTTTGAAGAAAGGCAATTGTAGCATAAGTAGGGAAGGCCTGTGCAAGTCACATAAATTTGTTACAGAAGTCATCACTACTATTGGGCAAAACTAATTTCAAACAACAGTATTATAATGTTTCTCTTCAAGTAAAAGTAAATAACCACCTTGTATTAGCTACGCAATGCTGAAACTTCTGCAGAAGTTGTTTTGTAATACCTGCATCCAGCCACCAATAAATAGCAAAGAATCACAGGTCAGTCGAGCAGCTGCCAAAACCATAATTGATGGGGAAGTAGGTGGGGGTGGTTGGGAGTATGAGGGAGTGGTGGGTGGAGGAGGGAAGAAGTTAATGTATACACAGTGAAGAAATCAAGTCTGCAACAAGCATGAGCTTTAAAGGAGAGATCTTATGTCCATCCAAACTTTTCTCCATTTGATATAGCGCACAGAAGCAAAAATTGGCTAGCATATTATCGTTAGATTTGAGTGCTAACCTTCATATCCATATGCACACAAGCACATAAACACAGTAACAACATCTTGCAAATTAAAAATATTATGTAGCATATAACCAGAAGCAACAACAGGTTTTTTAATCTTATACACTTGGAAGTTCAGGACAACTTTCACTAAAGCAGAAGGATCTATAGCAAATTAATAATCTCTCTCCTACTTTCTCTGCTATACAAGTAATATCCGAGAAAAAATATTAGCAAAATTCCTGCCTATTTGAAGAACTAGATGACAAGGTAAACCAACCAGAAAAAATGGAATCAAACTGCAGAGGCTTCACTGATCAAAATCGAACATCCAACAAAGCCTATATAGATAATCCCAACAAAGCCTATAAAAGGAGGGATCTATAAAAGTCAAATAAAACCAAACCGTAGTTAACGATGAATGAACAAGTGAAAAGCATAAAGCCTTCGGTTGGCCTTAAAAGAAGAAGAAAACAGAACTCGAGAAACACACCTGATGAAGTGAGACAGAGACCTCAAGGCGAAGCAACGAAGATCGTTACAGTAGCAAACCCTGCAATTTGATTCCAAACAAATGATTCTAAACAAATGATTGAACAGCCAACAAAGAATTAGATAAAAGTAAACAAGAAGTTACAAGGCAAATAACATTAACTTGAACAGCCAACAAAGAATTAGATAAAAGTAGCGTGCTGTTCAGTGAATTCACGCTGAACAGTTCAGCGTGAATCGTTCACGCTGAAGCTTGAATTATTCAGCGTGAACGATTCACGCTTCACGCTGAATCCCATGAAACCCATTACTCAATCAATCGAAACCCACATGAAATACACAGATGAAAACCAACAGAAATACCCATACAAAAAAAACCCAAACAAATTACCAGATGTAGTTCATCGGAAATACCCAGATAAAATACCCACATGAAAACAAATATCCCTCATTCAATCGAAACCCATTACTCAATCGAAACAATACAAATAACTTACCTACAATCTGAAGAGGAAGAACTTTCGCGGAGAAGAGGAAGAACTTTTAATGAGAGGCTCCAGGATACTTCAGCTGTTGAAGAAGAAAAACAAGTTTTGGGAAGGATAGGTTTGTAAAACGGAACAAGCTTTGATGGAGAAGAACGATTACACACTCGTCGATTAACTAAAAACAGGTTTTAGTCGGCTTTACCTATTCTTTAAAATCGCAGAATAGGTGTTGATATGGAATGAGTATTGTATGTTTATTTTAAACCAAACAAAGGTTTCATTATTACTGAGAAATAGGGTGGGAATAGAATCCCTATTCCCTTGTACCAAACACGCCACTATTGTTTGGCCAAATCTAATATGCTTTTGTTTTCGATCCAACACAAATATGAATCTTCCATCTAGTGTTAAAAATTGTAAGCTATGATATATTTATATTTTAGTTATAATTTAGTATATTTAAAATAATTTTCTTAATTTTAATAGAAATATAATCTATTTTTAAGATTAAAAATAAGACATTTTATTTTTGTTTTAGTACTAATACAAAATTAATTTTTAACATTAGAAGATTAAATTACATTTATTTTAGTATTATAGTCTTATACCTTTTGATCTCATTATATAATTCTTTTTATTAAAATAATTTTAATTAAATGATTTTTTTTTTGTAATAAGAAGTATTGACTATTCTTATATCTTAAATTTTTAAATTTTTTAACGTTATAATAGTTTATAAAATCAAGATCTTTCTCATGCTAAATATGAATTGATTTTAGGCTAAAGAAACCATTTATAAATTGACTTATTTTACTAAAACCAACTCGCATTATTCACCCTAGGTTTTAGATTTAGAGTGTAGCGAAGTCCAAACACATATCCTCCACAGCCTGTGACCTTGCATGTCCGGGCGAGGGATAAGCTGCCAATTATCTCTCCTGTAGCATATTAGTAACAAAAATAGAATGGCGATGAGAATAGCCTCCACCAACCTCATTGTTCGTAGCTCGACAATGATATCGTGTTTGTCCCAATTCTCAGGTGTTATGGTTATTAGAAACAGGAGATTTTCATTCTCGGCTTCCAAGATAAGCATGAGCTTGAAAGCCGGCATCGTTGGGCTCCCTAATGTTGGCAAATCCACTCTCTTCAATGCTGTTGTAACGTTCTTTTCTTTGCCTCCTCCTATTGTTATTCCAATAAAGCAAATGTTTGCGTCATTGATATTTTACCTGCTGGGAAAGATGGAATTTTTGGCTTTTCATTTGGTGATACTTCCTGGCATCAGTTTCGCATGAACCTCTTGTAGCATTTGATAAGGCTTTGTTTGTGCAAACATAAAGGGGCAGTACAACCTCGTGCATTAGTCATTATGCTTGCTAGTTGCAGGATCTGACCATCATATCGTCTATCCGCTGCTATGAGTTTGCCCTTTACTTCTTTAATGTATGTCAACTAAATAATGGCCATAATCCTCTACTTTAATGAGACTGTTAGATTCATATAGTTTCATGAATTTGGACGACTCTTCCATAGTTTAAATTGCATTTTTCTTTTGATTGATTGATATGGTTACTGACTCTTGTAGGTGGAGAATGGAAAAGCTCAAGCTGCCAATTTCCCCTTTTGTACCATAGAACCAAATGTAGGGATTGTTGCAGTTCCAGATCCACGACTCCATGTACTTTCTGATCTCAGCAAATCTCAACGCGCAGTCCCAGCATCCATAGAATTTGTGGATATTGCCGGGCTTGTTAAGGGTGCCAGTCAAGGCGAGGTTGCTTTAGTTCTTTTACTGATGTTACTTTGTCTTTTTACTGGTGAACTTGGATGTTTCTTGCTTAGTTTCCCTTTTTCACTTGTAGCTGGACTTTCTCTTTTTAATTCTGTAAATGTTTTTTCTTTTGAATAATCGTGTAGGGATTGGGTAATAAGTTCTTGACACATATCCGTCAAGTTGACTCCATTCTTCAGGTTTTTGTCTGTGCTTGCTCATATTTATGTTCTGTTGCAGCTAAAATAATTTTTTTTCATGAATTGTGATATCAATAGTAGTATGATCCAGAATAGTTTCATTAAGTCCAAACCTTCATAAGACAGGCATTGATATATATTAAGTTATGCTTGGCATAGCAGTCCAAGGAATTCAAAGGCGCTAAGGGCTAGGACATCTGAATTACTTGTGTGTTGGGCACAAAAAAGGTGGTCATCTCAGTTAAGCAAGATATCTTTAATAAAAATATAAATTTGTGCAAAATTCAAATTAACATTGCACATGTTTATTATCCCTGCATTACTTATGCTAATAATTCTTGATCTTTTTATACCACGTCAAGAATTATTTATAATTTGGGTAGAATTGCAAGTATGGAACTAGTTAGAGATATAACAACCATGTTTCTTTACTGAACTTTTATTTCTAATGCTAACCAACACTTTTGTTGCAATGACTGAGTAATTGTTGAATATGGTCAGCAAAATGTTATTATCAGCATTCATATCATGATGAGAGTAAAATATTCAATAGCATCATATGTGACGTTGCTCTTGCTGTATACCATGAATGAGAATTGAAAGTGAAAATTTTGAATTTAGTATTTAATTGGACCTAGTACACAATAATTCTTACTAGAAAATGTGCTGTATTCGAATTGCTACTTCGGACGCAAGCAAGGAAACGCTAACCTATACCTATACGATTGCTATTCTTATTGATATTGATCAATGAGGGCTAAGGACCGTCCCTTTTGGTTTACCAAGTGGGTATAGGAGGAAAATCAGAATCAGTTAGCTCGAGTTATAAAGAAATAGGCTCATCAAGGACCTGCGAAGTCAGAAACTGCACTGGATCCAATCTTAGTCGATTCCATCCATTAGATAGACTAGCCTCGGGAAAGATAAGAGGAATGAATCCCATAATAGTCAAGTAAGAAAAGAAAGCACCTATTTTCTTAACCTTTTGCAATATGAGTTAAATATGTTGAGAGAAAATGATGTATTTCTACAAGAGAGAGTAACAAGAAACCACAAGTAAATAGTAATCACATATTAATTCTCTACTGTTGTGTAAGCCTCGATGATAGCATTGCATTAGGTTCATATTACCTTGTATCTTTGGCCTTTTCTTTTTCTGGTCCCAAATAAAATCGATTGCTACAATCTTTATTGTTGTTATATCTTTACTAGGTTTCTGCATATCATTGCTGGTCATAAAGTGACACTGTCACTGATTAGGCAGATACATAGTGATTGATTGTCATTTCAGGTTGTACGCTGTTTTGAAGATAATGACATTGTCCATGTGAATGGAATGATTGATCCCAAATCTGATATTGATGTGATCAACTTGGAGCTAGTTTTCTCAGATTTGGAACAGGTACGGAGGAGTGAACTTGTCTTATATGGTAGTGTGTGTGTGTTTCAGTGAGAGAGAGAGAGATGATTTTCCTCATTCATAACCTTATTGCTTTTTGAACCATTGATTTCACTTTTCTAGACTTCATTATTTTGGGCTATTACATTCATTGCTGCACTGAGATTTTATGAATTGATTGCTTAAGAAAATTTGTTATATATCCTAATAGGTCATGTTACAGTGAACTTATATTAAAGTCTCTTCAACTTGAAAAGTTCCTCTATGATGAAATAAACCATTATGCGGTAAGCTAATGAAACTAAATTTGCATCATTTACAAGAAATGCAGATTGAGAAAAGATTGGACAAACTCAAAAAGGGAAAGGCAAAGGACTCACAGTCCAAATTGAAGGTAAAGGCAATGTTTTATTAAATTTAAATATGTGCATTGTGTTAGACCTCCAATCACTTAGACCTCCAATCACTAAGGTCTATTCTAGAAGGGGGAAGGAAAGGGTAACCGAGTAAAGTTACCCTTTCTGTTATAGTGAGGGGGAGGGTAGTGTTACGTGCATGTGAGAGGGGAGAGAATAGGAGAGTTAGTTCTTTGGCTGACGTAAGAAGTTAGTTAATATAAATACTGTAATGATTGGGTGGAGAGGTAGACATTCTAGAAGGAATATACTTGAGCCTTAGGCTGGAGAGAGCAGCCCTCTTGAAGTAGGCTGCATTCTATACTGTAATTTGGCATAAATGTCGTTACTCACTAATAATATTCAGTAAGAAATCTCTCAGCTACTGAGAGTTCTATCACATTGCTGTACTGCCTACTGAATGTGGAAGCAACCTATAGGATGGTCAAAGAGAGTACCACAAGATAAAAATGATGGGAGATGAAAATGATGGACTTAGGGCCTAAAATCTTTGTTTCCCTCAGTTTTGGAGGGATAAGAAGCTTTTCTTTAAAAATGGTGGGCTCAGGACCTACCAATTTGGGAGGTTTGCAATCATGAGACTCTTCAACTCTATGAAACAAAGAGTGACAAGTTTAATGTATGGGCCGGCTTGGAAAAGCTATCATAGATAGGCCACCATTAGTGTCTTCGGGATAGCCTGATGGTGATGGAAACAGGGAACCTGTGAACAAATTTGAACTGGTTATTACTGAAAGATGTATTTGAAATTGAAATATGGATGGCGTACTGACTTTTTCCAGTTGGTGGGGATGATGATTTGAAACTGTATCCAGATGGTACTTGGGACCTCAGTATTTGAGTGGCCTTCTGACATGATGTCAACAACATTATCTCCATGTCTTCATATGGATAAAAAGATAGAAATTCTGGAAAGAAAAGTAGATGGATAAGTAAAAGGCATTGTCTTACCGAATTAATATGTGTAATTCTTTCAGGAGGAAGCAGAAAAGAAAGCCTTGGAAAGTATTCAGTCAGCACTCATGGATGGAAGACCAGCACGATCTATTTCATTATCGGATTTTGAAAAGGATTCTATTAAGCATCTTTCCTTGCTAACAATGAAGCCCGTCATATATGTGGCAAATGTTGCAGAATCTGACTTAGCTGCACCTGAAGAAAATCCTCATGTCAATGAAGTGATGAAACTTGCATCTGACTTGCAATCAGGACTAGTGACAATTTCTGCTCAGGTTATTTTTTAAAATCATTTTCTTGGATTTGTCGCTTACTTTTTCTATATAAAGAACTTCTGGCTTTTGATTTTTGTGCTTATATGATGCAAATAATAGGGTGAAAGTTTACTATTGCAGGTTGAATCGGAGCTTACTGAGCTTCCCCATGAAGAAAGAACTGAGTATTTGAAATCTCTTGGTGTCAGTGAAAGTGTTCTTGGGAACCTCATAAGGGCAACATATAGCCTTCTAGGTCTTCGAACATACTTCACTTCTGGTGAGAAGGTGAGGAAGAATATTTAACAAACCATGCAAAACATTGAATAAACTTTTAAACGGTACTTAATTGTTTTCTGCAGGAAACAAAGGCATGGACTATTCTTGCAGGTTAGCCTAACTTGCTGGTTGCTTTTGTCTGCCTTAATAAATTTCTTGTAAATGGTCTAGTTATTCTTTGGAAAACTTGGTTATTGAGTATCTCAGCTAATAGCTGTGTGCTGGAGGACCATAAACTTATTTCATTCTTTATGTGGCACACAGAGTTCAGTTGCGCATTTCATGTTGTTGAAAACTTCCTGTGTGATGGTTTCCCATACAATCCTTCTTGATCTTAAGGTGACTATTTTCTAAAAAAATTTTCTTTCTGATTCAGGAATGACAGCACCTCAAGCTGCCGGAGTCATACACTCTGACTTTGAGAAAGGTTTTATTCGGGCCGAGACAGTAAGTATCACAGTTTAGTTGTAAGTAATCATATTAAGATTCTTGAGAATGCTGCTTTCCAATCTAAGTAGTTAACTTGTGTCCAAGCACTTGTTTTAAAGTTCCGAATGCATCTTTGGAGTTCTATCAGAATTATCTAAATGCAGCATCTATCACAGAACCAGACTTGCAATGTTAATTGGATATTCATGGGCTCTTTGGAAAGAGTTCCATATTTTGCAAATTAACAAAATAACTTAGTGAGTTCTATTTTATCATTTGTAATTTTTATTAATTTTATCGTTGGAGTAATATTCTCTGCAGACCTTCAAGTTTTCTTGTGTAGTGTTCTTGCTTTAGTTTACTTTATTGAAGTTTTTACTAATTGAAATATAGCAATCAGGTCCTTTATGTCAACTGCCTTAAAAATTTTCTTGTATTTTTCAGTTCTTACTTTATTATGTATTTTTTTACAGTAATATATTTTACCAGAAAAAACATTAAGAAGGCTGGCATAGTAAAGTACGACTAGTGGACTGACATTTTATTTTTCACCGTATCCCTGACAATATTCATGTCAAGGACTTGATAAACATTTTGTTAATAATACTCGGACTGAAATAAATGAAAAATTAAAAGTATCGAATTAGAAACATGTGATAACTGGGTTAAAAAGAAACATGGGTTAATACTGGATGTTTCTTCTCAGTGCTTATAGAATGTACTATGTGGCTTTTCCTATTAAGTTTCCTCCAGATCTCACTCATAACTGCAAGATATCTTCTTACTTAAAGGATTAAAAAAACAGCTTTAGTTTGACCGCCATGTACAATGAAATTGAAACAGCCTGCACCCATAAACAACTGCTCAATATCGCAGATGGATGCATGTTGAAACTTCTAGTTATGAATTTTCAAAAAACTGCTAAAAGCCTTGTAGTTATGATTAATATGTACAATCAATATTTTATTTTTTTAACAATTAATTTATATATTAATCATGTTTTCCATATACTAAATGTTATCAGCACAATTGAATAACATCTTGCTCCATTTTCCTTTTAAGGTGTCATATGATGATTTTGTTGCAGCTGGTTCACTTGCAGCAGCGAGGGAAAAAGGACTTGTAAGTTTCACCTTTTCTGTTTCAGCTTTTACGAGGCATGACTTTTGCTTGCTTTAAAGATTCATACTTTCCTCCCGACATTGATTGTGGGACTTGTGCTCTTTGCCTTGACTTGCTTTTTACTTGAACCTGCTCAGAATATTAGATCCCTGAGACAAAAGCTTAAAACATGGGGTAGCTTGAACCTAACTGGCTAACTGAAGTTTAACATGTCTCTTAACTTACAATGCTTAAGTAATTTCATATATGTATACTTTTTGAATGGTGGGGTTGGCTTGCAAGAGGCTGAGCAGTATTAACTTAGTTTTATCTTTCTATACCTCAAATGGAGTCACATTGGCAGTGTCATGCGTAAACCCTACAATTAGCTAACTGAAAGAAAACAAATCTTCTCGCTGTCTGTTGAGTGTGAGTGTGTATGTGGCTCATGCATACAGGAACATTTACGGATTGGGAAGAATATGATCTAAAGTGCCTTTTATTTTTTTCTGTATTCCGAAGAGTGATTGTGAATGGTTTTTTACTCTCTGCAGTTGAGGTCTGAGGGAAAAGATTATGTTGTTCAAGAAGGAGATGTCATGCTGTTTCGATTCAATGTTTAAACTGCAGTATCATCTTATAGAAAACAACGGTATGCTCTTCCAGGCAATTCAAAGCTGATGGATGATTCATTATCGAGTCTAATGGGAAGTGATGTTAGCATCAAGATCACCTCTCCAACAGATTGCAAAAGGGAAATTTATGACGGAGCATTCTTTCATTATTTCTGTGAGAAAACTCATATTTTACTTGTTCGCTAAGTTATTTTGGAGGCGTTCTGTGGTGCTAAAGGTGGGGATATTAGTGCTGCAGTATTACCTGACTTTTGATCCTCCAATTATTTGAATGTCATTACTTAGCTTATAATTTAGGTAACAGCTGTAATGTTGTGATAAAATTGCTTAGTATATGTGAAGGTGCACAGGTGCACTTTTTCCATAAGTGGTAATTATTCTGCATATTGAGCAAGCTTCAGAGTCAAATCTTTAAGGTTTCAGTACCAAATTCAACGTTCTTGAAGGTTTAGCTTATTGGTTTTCTCACGCTCTGTTCTCCTAATACCATAAAGTATTAGATATAAATGGTTTTCTCACACTCTGTTCTCCTAACTAATACCATATGTTTATATTCATCACTCAAAATGAAAATTTTAGATTGTTTTTGTTGTTTTTAATTATATAAATTAAAATATCTTATTAAAAATAAAAAAGGTTAAATATGCTAGGCCCGCATGTGATTTCAGTGTGTTTTTTTTTAATTTCTTCTCAAATTTTACTCAAAACCTTCTAATTTACTAATGAATATGTTATAATTTGGCTTTAAGAAGCTGTCGATTGCTTGCCAAAACTATGGCACTTATGCAGTGTTTTTCTTGAGTTCAGATTTTCTGTCTAGTTTTACTCTGTCTTATGGAATTTCAGCTATTTATTTTGCGGGCTTCACGTTGGTCCCATGTAGGATCTACATAAATAAATGACTAAAATTTATTGGACATAATAAGACACCATAATATTAGACAGAGAATTTAGACTCGTTTTTCTTGCCTTGGCGATGTTGGTAGCCATCGTTTTGAGTCTCTCAGCTCGTTAACTTATTCTTCACGAGTTAGTAAACTTTCTTCCAAAAGCCTGGTGCATTTTATTTTACAGGAAGAAATTGAAGTTTATATACTGTCATAGAAAGAATTGCTTGCAAGAACATACGAAATTAGTGGCCAATTTTGTCTACGATTTGAATTTCAAATGTCATTATAGGTTAATTAAATGTAAAATTGATTGAGAAAATTTGAATTTCGATTTTCAATATGTTAATCAAATATTAGGTCACATCAACCAATTGAGTTTGCTAGCTTACTTTTTTTAAAATTATTATTAAGGATCCAAGCTTTCATTATGTTCATATCGGTTTGATCGTTATAGTGATCAGTATTGTTTTAAAGGCATTCCTTCTTTCATTCTAATGGCTATTAAAAATAATAATAATTAGGCATAAATACCATAGTTTTTGGTTGGTAAAGAAGTTAATGCTTCTTAAATGAGTTTTATAAACCTTCAAGATATTTTTTTAGTGCACTGATTATATTTGAGCATTTTCATTAAGTCATAGTAAATGGATTGAGCTGAAAGAGTAGGAATTCACTTGTAATTCATTCCCTTATTCGAAGCCACCTAAGCTTCTATCGGAGAAAATATAATGTATGATAAATAATTGGAGCTCTAAATCTCTAACAAGAGCAAGAAGGGCACAATTAATAACTTCAGTATTGAGCTCACAGAACATATACTGGGTTTCTCACTTAGTGTTTCCTTGCTTGATCATTAAATCAATTGATAAAATCCTGATAGAGACTTTATGAAATGGAAGAAAAGGACATGGCACCAAAGAAAGCGTCAATTGGAAGGAGGCATGCACCCCCAGGAATCATGGAGGGCTTGGATTCAGTCTCAGAAGGGTCAATTGGAAGGATGTATGCACCTCCCAAGAATCATGGAGGGCTTGGATTCAGTCCCCTGCAGGTCATAAATATGACAATGATAGCTAAGAGAAAATGGAGGCTTATCAAAGACAAAAATTCACATTGGGTCAAGTGGGTGCACAGCTATTATATCAAATTTTTGGAGCATGAACAATAATAAAAATGCCTCATCAATTATGCAGTTCATTCTTAAAATGAGAGAAAGGATCAAACAAACAATTCATCATAAGATTGGGGATGGAAGAAATACTGTACGTCATTTTGGAATGATAAATGGTTGCATTATGGCATCTTAAATACTCGAATAGCTCTTCTAGCAAATACGAAAATGCATCAGCAAGGTTTATTACGGAGAGCAAAATCAACTGTTGGATGCACTGTACCGGCCGTAACTGTACCGGCCGGAACGTACTGTACTGACCCAAAATCGATATTGGTATTTTGAGTTTGAATACCAGTCGGTAACGGTCCGTTTCGGCAAAAAATTGAGGGACTTTTTGCAAAATTTTCAAAAAAATTTAAAATCTGTTTCCCATCCTCCTACTTCTTCTTCCCCCTTTTTTTCAAAG
>JAOTAZ010000005.1:24705265-24720575 GCA_025629785.1 Erythroxylum oxycarpum
GGAAGGTCCCGGTAACAAAAATTTTTGTTTTCCGCACCTGGTACATGTGATGTACCTCCCGGGATTTTCCTACAATACCAAGTACTACATATAGGATGATCCTTATTCATTAAAACATTGCTTAAGTCAAGTGATTATAATGTGTGTTCATGAAATTGAAATTGTAAGGGCCAAAATTATACCCTAGTAGAAATATTACATGTTCTTGAAAGTAAATGTGATAGGTGATGAAATTGTGATATGATTATGAATTGTATATGTCTTGAATTTTTTATTTAATGGATCATACTTAGTGACTTGGAATTAAATACCATTAGAAAATTGAAGTACCAAAATGTATAATTAGACTAGGAAAATTGTTAAGTGACAAGACAAGTTGGTACATGAAAATTTAAATAACTAAGCCTATGAGTTAGTGACATTTGGCATAGCTAATGCATTGACATATGGCAACATTGGTTGAGTGACAAATGGCGTGATTGAATTGGTGAATTTGGCAACATTTATTAAGTGACAAATGGATTAATGGAAGTGTGCCAATTGGTAGCTTAAATGCAGGACATATGTGATACATGCAAAGGAGACATATGCCTTATGGTGGGAGTTACACCTAGCATCAAATGAGTCCAGCCAAGGTAGAAGTGTTTATGCTGGTTATTCTTTCTCTTATTGCTCAATCACCACCAAAACCATCCCTCTCCTTCAACTGTGAAAATTTGTTTCAAATCAGGGCATTACCACTCCAAATTATTAGCCAAATATTGCATCAAAGAAGTAAATTATGTTGTCTTCTTAGTACTAAGATTTGCACCTTGATCTTGGACTTGTGTTTACATGAAGGGTTTGATTGGCTTGTTTTTTGGAGTAAGAATTTGAATTTAAGAAGGTAAGGGAATGCCAAACTTGATTGCATGCTATAATATGAATTATTTGATGCTTGAATTATATAGAATATGTATTGAATTGATGACAAATTGAGGTTTGGAATATGATACTTGTTTGATTGCTTTTGCTTTAGATGTTGATACTTAAAAGATCATAGATTGTGAGATGCTTCATGAATGATTTTTTAATTGGTTTGGACATGAATTTGATGAGGTATTGAAGCATGAATATGGTAGAATTGAAGAGAAATTGATGGACTTTGGTGAAGGTGTGTTAAATGGAAGTGAAGAAGTTAAGTTTTGGAAACAAACTAAAGGTTGTGGGTGAGTGAACCTTTGGTTCACTCATCCCACAATCATGGGAAATGGTTAGGAAGGTGAAAAACTTAGTTTCATGCATTTGTTGAACTATATAAGGTTAGGTCTTTTTATTTCGTACAATGGGACTTAATTGGACTTGTTTAAGGTGTGAAATGAACTTAAATTGAGGTTAGATTAATTGAGTAAAAGTTAATTTAGTTATGGATTGTTAATTGAGATAATTACTTAAGGAATAGGTGGTTAGTAAATAATGTGTCTAATGTTGAAATGTATGGTGTGTTCAAGGATGAATGTGTCCTTATGAACACAAATGTATTTCAAAGGATTTATATGATGTGAATTGAATATGATTATTTGTGAATTGGGAATTTGTGTAATTATATGTAATGAGTAAATATATAATGCATTTATTAGTACATTATTGCAAATATTTATGTTTATGAGGTATATTAAGTTATTTGATATGAAAGATTGTGTTCAATTTGAGAAAAATGGAATAAAGACATATGTTATGCATTACATCTTTTGCATGTGATTATAAAATCTGAAATATTTTGTTTTACAACTGCCAAGTCCTAGTCGTGGGTAAATAGGCATACCTAAAAGAGTTTGCAACAGCTCCTATAACCAAACACTAAGGTGTCTTCTGTAACCAGGCACTAAGAAATGTAGGTCTTATTTGGCTTTTACAACATTATGCCTTTGTTGAGGAACTCCAAAATAACTCTAACAATTATGTTTCCTATCAGATTTTAAGGCTTTTGATAGAATTTTGCATCCAACTTATCTGAATATGGTGTTTATCAAGTCCAAGGATGAATAATTATTCTTTAATATCCAAGTTTATAAATGGTTTGATAAGTAATACTATATGTTCCTTATATATAAATTTGGGGAAAAGGTGCTTGATATCATGCAAAGAGAAAATAATATTTGTTTTGGTAATACATAAGATATATAAATAATTAGAAATTATGTACAACTTGAGATTGTCCAAATTGCAATCTCTTGTCCAAATCCGAATACTAACTTACAAAAGAGCAACATGAGCCCTACAAATTTTCCTTCAATCAAGACAACACAATAACAAGCCAAACTATAACATCAATCTCATTTTCCATGACAGATGCTTCCATCAATACAATGCCATACCCAACCTCAATAACCAATTAAACCAATCCACACCTCTGTAAGACCATTACCTTAGTTGGAATCCTATGTGCATCAGTTGACACCTACCAATAGAGCTGATGGAGGTCACTATGTATCTTGTGTCCCCTTGGTTTCCCAACTATTTCTGCAATGCTCAATGGAAAATAAGACTATCTCAGCATTTATTGTTCTTCCTTTTCTAGTTGTCAAGGAAGGATTACCCTCCTTCTCTTTACCCCTAGTATGTCAAGAAGAAAACCTGTAAAAATGTCATTACGAAAAAAACACAAAGATTTTACCATCTTTCGATATTTAAGCAAAGGTGCTCTATAATTTGAAAGATCACTCGCAAGGTAAAACTCCCTACAATGAAGGCTTCATTTTTTAAGGTTTGAAGATTTCTTTCATACCACAAATTATACACAACTACAAACAGGATAATGCAGAAGGTATATATGTCACAATGGCTGGAGAGTAGGGACAGATTAACCCGTAGTAATATTGATTTAGATCAGTGAGTTGAGGGTGGCTAATTTGGAAATGGTTTAGAGTATTGACCCATAATGTTCTTGAAAAAGAACAATGAAAGAATAACATCGGTTTAGGGTATGGAGGTACATTAATTTACCCCTAGTCTACAATTTGCTCAGAAAGGCCAACCATAAGATGAAGGACCCAGGACTATTCCCCTTATGCCAGACTAAAGGAGACCAAGGAACCATCGGAGTTATCAGCCTCATGAGAGTGTATGCTGAAACATTGATATATTGCTTAGAAAGGCTTGCTAGCCATTATAAACTATCCTTACATTAAGAATCTAGGCTATAAGGTTGACGTTCTAGATTGCTAATAGACCCCAAATTTGTATCTTGTTAGCTTCATTTATTGCTCTAGATAACTTCCGATACTCTAGCATTCATAGGAAGGTTGGACCCATTGATCAATTGAGGAGTCGAGTGAGCCAACAAGATACCTCAGATGCCAAGGATCCTACCATAAAAAAGTAGTTACCATTTCCAATTCTAAACCTAAATTGGTTCCCAATTTGGTCTCTAACAGATAAGATCTTCCTCCAACTCCACAAACTTTCATTGCTAGGTAAAATATTCTAGAAATTTTTCCTTCTCAGGATAATTGTGTGAACCTACTTAACCCACAAAGCTTCCTTATCATTAAAAAGAACTTTTCCCTATCAACACTTTATTCCAAGTAGGCAAATGTTTAAAACCTAGATCTCCTTTTTTAGATCTACAAACATCATTCCACTTAACCTTAGCCTGAGCTTTAGTCTTCACCTGCCATGACCACAAAAAGTTTCTAAGTTTTTTGTCTATTTCCTTAATAATGGAAGAAGGGAGAATGAAGATACTATACCAATAGACCTTAAAGGTGGACAAGATCGAAATAACTAATTGGACTCTACCAACATAAGAAAGATTTTTATGGGTCCAATTCTTAACTATGCAATTAATTTTTTCTAACAAAGCAAGACAAACCCTTCTAGACAACCGACCAGTTATAAGGGAAAGTCCAAGATATTGAATGGGAAGGTGTCCTTGTTTAAGACTAGACAAGCTTTCAATTTGATGAACCATTTGGTTCAGCTTTGAAGAGACAAAGAACTGACTTTTATTCAAGTTCATTACCATACCAAAGAATTGAGAAAAGGCACCTAAACAATCTAGTAAGGTTTGGACCAAGACCAAATCTCCATAAAAAAATATTAAGAGATCATCGGTAAATAGGAGATGGGTGAGTTTAAAAGCTTTACATGTCCAGTGGTACATAAAGGTTACTACCTACAAGGTATGCATTTAAGCTCCAAGTGAAAACCTCTATGCAAAGGATAAAGAGAAGAGGGGATAGGGGGTCACTTTGTCTCAAACCTGACTTTCCCGAAAAGAATTTTGTGGGGGATCCATTAATTAGAATTGTATAGTCCAAAGAGGTAATACACTCCCTTATCCAAAGAATGAACTTAGGAGGACATCCTACAGCATCTAACACAATCAGGAGGAACTCCCAATAGATCGAATCATATGCTTTTTGTAAATCCACTTTAAAAGAACATCTCTTATAATTATTGGCTAGTTGGTAATGCTTGAAAATCTCTTGGGCCAACAAGATATTATCCCTAATTCCACGGTTTTTAATGAATGCACTTTGATTGGGGCTTATAATCAAAGAGAAGATCTCTCTAAGTCTATTAGCCAATGTTTTTGCTATCACCTTATAAATAAAGTTACAGCAAGAAGTAGGTTTATAATCATCTAATGTGGAAGGATTGGCTTTTTTGGGCACCAAAGTGATGAAAGTAGAGTTAAGTTCTTCGAGAAGTCTCCCATGAGGAAAAAAATCTCTACTAACCCTAGTAATATCCTCCCTAATAATAGGCCATTTATGATTAAAGAACACCCCACTAAAACCATCTGGCCCTGGAGACTTGTTTGGATTAAAAGACTTGAGAACATCCCTAATCTCTTGAATAGAGACTTTAGCAATGAGAATATTGGTGAGAAATTCATTAATCCGATGAGGGAATAAATTATCCACATATTCTTTAAAAGGAGGAAGGTCTTTCTTGGTCCCAATAGTCCTTTGAAAGCAAATAGGAACTAGTTGTGATCTCAGCTACATCCACAATTCTAATACCATTTTCCCCTATAATCGAGTGAATATTATTTCTATTCCTATTTGCTAGAATCGAATTGTGGAAAAACTTGGTATTTCGATCCCCCTCTCTGAGCCACTTGATTCAGGGAGATTGTTTGAGAAAGGACTCCTGATCATCTAAGGCTCTTAACAAGTTATTGATGGCCTCAGTTTCCTGAACAACTAGTTTTGAGTTGTTGGGAAAATTTCACTTTTGATCTTGAATAATGTTGAGAGCAATTTGACAATTCTCTACTTTAGTATTCACATCTCCTACTTGACCAGAATTCAGAGTTTTGAGGGCTTTCCTCACCAGTTTAAACTTAGAAACTATCTGAAGGAAATTTGGTTGAGAAACTAGGAAGTTTGCAAACAAGGGGAAGGTCTAGTCTACCCAGCTGCTAAAGCCTTAATCAAAATTGGGGAGTGATCAGAAATGTTGGGATTTTGGATTATCCCATATAAGCTAGGAAACCTAGAACTCCAGGCAGCATTTACAAGGGCTCTATCTAGCTTTCTAGCAATAAAGAGCTCTCCACATTGTTTATTAGACTAAGTGAAACTCAAACCACTAGAATTCAGCTCATATAATTCACAGTCCTCTACACATTGCCTAAATTCAAACATGCCATTAATAGTCACAGGACTTATAGGTTCTGCCTTATGAGAGAATAATATCGCATTAAAGTCTCCCGCTATAATCCAAGGATGTTGTCCTACTGAGTTTTTAAGACTGGAAAGAACTTAATAGAGATTCTTCCTATGGTGAAAGTTGTTTGACCCAAACACACAGGTGATAAGAAAACCAGAAGAGCTGTTGGTAGGGTGATCTCTAAGTGAATCAATTGATCAGTAGAAAGTAGAGGAACACATAAAAATCTATCCAGCTTCCAAGCTACCACTATCTTAGCATTTGAACTTTGATCTAAGTTGTTAGAAAAAAAGCCAACTAGGAAACGGAGAAGAACACACATTATTCAAGAAGAGGGGATACTTAATCCGAGTCTCAATCAAACATACTAAAGACATAGACATTCTCTTCAGCATAACATTCACAGTTAATTTCTTTCTAGACCCCTAACATTCCAAAAAACTAAATCCATTCTACCAAAAACCACAACAAAACCCTTCCTTTTTTTCTCTTAGGTTTCCTACTTTTGCAAATTGTAACATTCCCCTCTGCCCCATCCATATTCCCTGGACTATGATTTTCCAATTCAAGAACCAATTTGGACTTAAAAGGGGAAAGGTTATTACCTGCTTGTCTTAATGGTAGGAAGTCAGCATCCTCAAGGTGTCTAATTGGTTCACCTTCCTGTTGTTGATCCTTACTTTGATCTATGGAACTTTCCAAAGAGTTACTGCCCTTGTCCCTCTCCATTGCCTTTTCAATCAATTGACTATTAGGAGGGGTTCCTATGTCCTCGCTTTGTACATTTGGAAGCTTCAATTCTGGACCCTCCTTATGAATTTGTTGTGGGTCCTCAAAAACAACCATCTTACCATCCCTCGTCTGCACTGGTTCACTTATTTGTGCTGGTTCCTTTCCCTTCAACAATTCTAGCTATAATCTAGCCTTAAAGACTCTTCCAGTAAGGGCCCATTCTTTCTTCTGTAACTGGTTTTCTGGCCTCCATTCATATTCAACCTCTATATCCTTGAATGTTAGCTTCCCTTCTTCATTATAAGTGGCTAATTGGAAGGATGAGGGCTAGCTCTTCCCCAATTCCAACTCCACACACATTCGGGTGTAGATTATTCTAGACATCTTAACAGTCGGAGTGTCCATTGAGAGTGGGTTACCCACTGAGCTAGCAATCCTTCCAAGTCTCTTCATATTCCAATAATCCACTAGGATATTATGGAATTTAACCCAAACTGGAGCCACTTTGACAGCATCATGTTCCCCACCATTCAAGCTCCATTTCCGTAAGAAGAGGGGTTTACCTTGAATGTGCCATGGCCCTTTCTCCAGAACCAAATTCATCCCTTCCTCAAAGTCAAATTTAAATAAGAAATTATTCACACTGGTAATCAAAGTTTTAGAAAGACCAAAAGCTAACCAGGATTTGGCCAAAGCACGTTGAACCACTGGATATGCAGGATGTTTCCCTAAGAAGAACCCAATCAGTGCAGGGCGAAACTGAACTACTCCTTTCTTTGCTAATTTAGGTGGTGGGATGACTCTGATTTTTGCATCGTAAATCTTTGGAGGATAATAAGACAATGTCTTAGCTAGAATCCGACTCTATTTCAGCCACTGTTGATTTCCAAGATCTAGGGTTAGAAGGAGGTGGGTTTTTGTCAGGTGGCAAAGTCGAGTGGGTTGCAAGTTTGGTAGGGGAAGGCTAAGGAATATTAGGGTTGGCGTTTTTGTAACATCCCACCCCGATGGGAAGGGTAAAATAGTAATTTGGAAAGGATTAAGAGTGGTTATGACACAAAAACCAAGTTCACCTCTAAGGATGTCAAAAATGCAATCAAAGTGACTGCCTTCACCTAAGCATGCAAAACAGTACCCATTCTTCAAAAAATCATAACTTCCCATTCCCTTTGCCAAAAATTCCAAACTTTATGTCAAAAGAAAGATCAAAACATGTTCTACAACTTTCACGAACAACTTGGAAGCAAATTCCATCTCTAACTAAGTCAAAATTTCACATGAATGTTGCTGCCTTGTTTCACATTGTGAACTCAACATATTGCCTTTACCACATCCAAACTTTACAAAGTCATAACTGACAATCCCTACATCCAAAATTAGCATATTATACCTCATTCTCAAGCTGAAACATTCCTCTACAACTTTCCATAAGACCATTAAGGCTAATTGATATGAAAATAGTTCAGAATTTAGCTTCAATATACAAGCACCACAAAACCTACACTTAGCATATTTTCCAGCACCAGTCACATTAACATAATGTAAAAAGAGATATTATGAGAAATTGATAACTTGGATATTGATTGTATCACTTTGATTTGGAGATTCTGTGCCAGTAAAGATTATGGTGCAATCTCTTGACATAGTGTCAAGTGGTTTTATGTACCTAGGAACAAGTATAATCTCATGGGATACATTTTGATTGATGACTTGAAATTTGTGGTACGAGGAATTGCTTTGAAAGCTCAGAGACACTATTCATACAGAAACATATGGAATTGTTTTGTTTATTACTTCTCCGTTTCCCATTTACTTCACTACTTAAATAATTTTTTGTCAATTGACTAGGGTCAATGCAATCAATTACCCTTTTACTTTCTTCAAATACCACACTGTCTTAACTGTTTCCTAATGATTGCTCACAATTCTTCACTCTCGGCATCACTAACACATCTATGTCGGATCATAACAATATTTCCTAACCATATCTATGTAACACTTTGTAAATCCGAAACATCGTTTATATTTTATACCGATTTACCAATCCATAGTTGCAATCGGTGAATTAGGTGCTTATAGTGATCAATTGGAAATGAATTAAGATTGTTATATGAAAAAAAAACAAATGAGATCAAGGTATCATTAGCATAAGCGACTAAGTGGTGAGTTTTCCTAAATATGTCTCTCGATAAGATGTAATGATTTTGATGGTATATACTTCAATGAGCTTTATTAAAATGTTGAGTGTATTGTTATGACTGAAAATGTTTCCAAATTAAAGCGGGCTCAAAGTGCTTACTGATTTCCGCGCATATGATTGTATTAAAAAAATATACTAAGTTTTGACTGAGTGATATAGCACATTACCCTCGCAGGGCTCGGCTCGGATATCACCATCGATATCAGGTTCAAGTCATACGGGAGTGAGGTGTTACAGTTTTTGTCTAGAGAATTAGGGATTTGAACCAAAGGCAATGGTGGAAAGTGCGGCAGGGTGGGAGGTCTAGGAGAGGAAACAGAAAGTGAGGTTAAGGGAAGTCGAGGTGGAGAAGTAGTAAAAGAAGAAGCCATAATTGAAAGGGGCTTAATCATTGGTGATCTCAAAGGTTATGGAGCAATCTCCGCAATCACTCATCGCTCGTTCTCAAACAATATTGTTAATAGTTCCTATTATTTCTTTAAAGAAGTAATAATCTAAATCATTTAGCTTTTAAGGGTTTATGGTGACGGTTCCTTTAGCATTTGTCATTGTGGTGATTATGTTTGTATTTCTTCTGGCTTGAAAACATTTTTTATGACCCCCTTCTTCAACCACTAATTTTTGTTAATATTTACCCTATGAGGCAATTATGTATTCCCAATATTTGAATGTAATTGGCTAATGTTTCCTTTTTGCTTATCTAAAAGCTTAATTCCTTAAGTTTATACTAAATTATTCTTGTATGAGGTTGAGCTTGGGAAGAGTATCATTTTTTGCAAGCTTTGTGTTATTGTGACTTGTTCCATTGAGTACTTGTTCTTTACATGTATTTGAAAGCTCATACAAGTAATTGTTGAGCTTGGTAAAAGTATCATGTTTTACAAGGTTTATACTAAGTTATTCTTGTATAAGGTTGAGCTCAAGAAGAGTATCATTTTTTGCAAGCTTTATATTATTGTGACTTATTCCATTGAGTACTTGTTCTTTACATGTATTTGAAATCTCCATGCAAGTAATTGTTAAATTTAAATGGGACCTTTCTAATGGTAAAAAAATTAAAAAAAATCGCTTTAATTGTCAACTAATCAAAACAAAGAGGGTTATTGAAGAGTGCCTAATTATTTGGAGAAGATAACAAATAAGGTTCGTAAGTGCCTTATAGCTAGGAGTGCACAATTGAAATCAAATGTAGCCATAGAGTTAGCCGAGAATTTGCATAGATGTGAGATCTCTCCACAAAAAGATTTATATATGATTCTAGATTTGTTACATACACAAAAGTGATCTTTATTATTGTCCGGGAAGCTAATATAATCACCTAGTCGTGAAGTAGCAGTGTAATGATTTTGGCACAAGAGGATTTGTCTTGCATCAAAGGAGCAATTTACTCTACAATCATAATGAGCTGAATGATTATTGGTTGCAATCTAATGCTTATTCAAAAAGCACGATACTTTTTATATCTTGTGGCTTTTATTTTAATTTCTAAAAATAAGCTTCATTAAAACTAAATAATCATATAAAGCCTGTAATCTTTTATATGTTATTGAAAACTTTAATGTTCCAATTTATGATTGGCATAGATTGTTGGAAGAAAGGCTGCAATTAGCATGTTAACACTTGGTATGTTAGATTGATATGGTTAGAAGTTCATTTAGATTTGAAGACTTTCAATTTGGTCAAGACAGAATAATGTTGACTAATCAGAACAAGAATGTTTGGTAACCAAAGAAGGAAGTCATGTCATGACTAAGCATCAGTTGATTGACTGAATGGGGCGGTTAATCGAACCATGAGTTTTCAGTCCACACATGTTTTATGTTGTGTGGTGAACCAAATAAAACAATGAATTGAAAACTACAAGAAGGATTTCTTAAAGTCATATTTGAGAAATCTATAATAGTAATTTCGATGTGCAATTCAAAGATAAGGGAAACATGAGAAGAGTAATTCTTACAGGTTAGAGATGATTATAGGTGTATGTCTTAGCTATTTATCATTCATAATTGTTAGGTTTTCTTACTGATTCTGCTACTCTTATCAAACAGAAACTGATAAAGATACTTGATTTTGCAGATATGTAAAACTTGCAGGAAATTAAAGAAGACAGATTTACTTGGTTCGATAGTATAAAACTATCTACATCCAAGGTTCCCACCTATGGTGGTAAAGATCTTTCACTATGAGAGGATGCACAGAAGAAAGCAATACATAGATATGAGTGTTCACTTGAACACCTGCAAAACAGAGTCTCAAACTCCTCAATACCCAAGGTCAGTACTTTAGCACTCTCTGACGATTTTTTTTTCTCTCTGATTTTCTCACTCTCAATTGAATACAAGATGAATTGAAAATAGAAGTCTCAGTGTTGTGTGTTCTGTCTGTCATGCTTCTTCTTTGTGTCTTATAAAGGTGATGAAGATGAAGGCTTTAGACGTGGCTGTGTTGTGTCTGCCCCCTCCCTCATGTGCCTTTGATGTGAGTTTTAATGACTCCATTATATGCTGGTTTTCGAATGTGCTGGCTACTTGAATATGGGCCTGTGTTTCTTGTAAGATGGACCTTTAACAATTCAGACATGAGTTAGTCATGTGGGTTGTATTTGTCTTCAGCTGTGATGTGTCACATGAATGAGGCTTTATTTTCTGAAACTAAACCATCTATCGCAAGCTTCTCTCTTCGACACTTCTACAGACATAGGCATATCTTTCTTCTGTTCTTCATTCTTCTTGCATTCCTTGTCTAATCTGAGTTGAAATGTTGGTGTATAGGTAATTTCTGTCACAAGTTTCTAACTAAACATAGAATTAGTAATATGTTAGGAATAGCTATGGAATAGAGTAGCTATCCCTTTAAACCAAACGATAGTGTTATAAAAATTGCTTATATAATGTCTTTTACGAGAGTATCAAACATATTAAAATTAATTGTCATCTTGTGCGGTACCATATTACTCAAGGAACTATTCATCTTATCCTTACTTCGTCACAACCACAAATTGCAGATATTTTCACTAAATCTCATCCTTCTCGACGATTTCGAGAACTTGTCTTCAAACTCAAAATGTTCAGTTCTTTACACCTTGAGTTTGCGGGGATGTTAACATATAACGTATACATTATATACGTTATATGTTTATATAATTAATTATAAAACATATTTTTATATATATTCTTCAATAAATTCATGTATATAACTTTAGAGGCTGGTGGGTCTCTTCACAACTCTTAAGTTCAAACAAATTTGAGAAGTGATCAAAATCAAACCGAGGCAGAAGAAAGACTGGAGCTTTTAAGAAAATGTCGGCAAGAACTGCTAGTCAAGTGATACGTTGCAAAGGTAATTTAGTTTTCTTTTCGGGGTTTGTGTTTTCTGTTGTTTTTGTTCATCCCATGTGAGTCTTTTTGAAGTTGTAGGTTGGTGTTCATTTTCATGTGTTTACCGTTTGGTTTGGGGGAAATGCGAAGGAAGTTCAGATAGATCTGTGTCGTTGTAATGAAAGATCGATTCTGTTATAGCAGTTTAGTTATCTTTGTTCATTAGTTCTTATTATGTATGATCTGTAACCGGATGTGTCTGCTTTATAGCTGCTGTTGCATGGGAAGCTGGGAAGCCTCTGGTGATAGAGGAAGTGGAAGTGGCACCTCCTCAGGCTATGGAGGTGCGCGTGAGGATACTATTTACAGCCCTCTGCCACTCCGATGTTTACTTTTGGGAAGCCAAGGTGAGTGCTGCTTCTTGGACAACTTTCTTTAAGGTCTTGTGCTTTTCATGTTGAGTCACTAAAAGCTGATATGGAAATTGCAGGGGCAAACTCCATTATTTCCTCGCATATTTGGCCATGAAGCTGCAGGGTACGAGCATCACTTCTTCTACTTACATCGTGCTTAAGCTTTTCATTTCCTTTGTTCATTTAGCGATTAAGCCTCAGAGTGTTTGATTTCTCTTTTTGTTTGTCTTCCTGAGAATTATTGGGGGTTTACGTTCTGAAACTGTAATCCCTAGTTGTATAATGAAACTGTGGGTATTTGTGAAAAAAGAACCATCCAACTTGCCCTCTAGAATGTATTTAATTATGTACAAAATCATGGAAGTTCATGTCCTCATCTACCACTTGATCTGTTGATGCTCAGGATTGTTGAAAGTGTTGGTGAGGGTGTCACAGACCTCAAACCTGGGGACCATGTGCTTCCACTCTTCACTGGAGAATGCAAGGAATGTAGTCACTGCAAATCAGAGGAGAGCAACCTGTGTACTCTTCTTAGGGTTAACACTGACCGAGGGGTGATGCTTAATGATGGAAAGTCGAGATTCTCTATCAGGGGAAAGCCCATTCACCATTTTCTTGGAACCTCCACTTTCAGTGAATACACTGTGATTCATGCTGGCTGTGTTGCCAAGATCAATCCTAATGCTCCACTTGACAAAGTTTGTGTTATTAGCTGTGGAGTCTCTACTGGTTGGACAAACAATTGCCTCGATTCTTCTACATAAATGTCTTTAGAACAGTGTTCCATATCAGTTATCATAATTTGGTTGTGTTGCAGGTCTTGGTGCGACTTTGAATGTTGCAAAACCTAAGAAAGGCTCCACAGTTGCTATTTTTGGATTGGGAGCTATTGGCCTTGCTGTGAGTTTCTAATCGAACCTCGAACGGGAAGGTCCTCTAGCATTCAATTCTACTGTTTCTCTAAAAATGTTTTGTTTTCTTTGACATCATTAGGCTGCTGAAGGGGCTCGAATTGCCGGTGCTTCAAGGATCATTGGTGTTGATCTGCAGTCCAAGAGATTTTTGGAAGGTAAGAGAAGCTTCTAATGAAAGTGAATGCATAATCGTCATTTGATGTCTGCTTAGTGTTGCTTGATCGTCATCCTTCACGGCCGGTACAATTGGTGTCGTTCTGAAATCATGGATAGGCACTTGAGCAGACAGAAAAGGAGGAAAATTTTTGTAAATTTGATACTTTAACTCAAAAGATAAAGAGTTTATTGAACTCAGCAAGTTCCTTTCTGTTGCAACTCTTATAAAACTTTGATATGAACTTACCTGTGATAAGAACTTTTGACATCACTTTCATCAAAACTGTATCTGATATATGTTTGCATTCTTTGTTCTCAACAGCCAAGAAATTCGGCGTTACGGAATTTGTGAACCCAAAAGATTATGAGAAGCCTGTTCAACAGGTTTGTGAGCCAATGAGCTAGATTTTGAGTAGTATATGTAAATGAGTGTTTTGTTCTGCCCTAATATTGTTCATATCTTCAGGTGATAGCTGAAATGACTGATGGAGGAGTCGACAGAAGTGTTGAGTGCACTGGAAGTGTCGACGCAATGATATCTGCATTTGAATGTGTTCATGATGTAAGTTTTTGTTGAACTCATTGGATAGTAATGAGAACAATCATGTCTTACATACGATAACTTGGAATGCGTTGCAGGGATGGGGTGTTGCTGTAATTGTTGGTCTTCCAAGTAAAGATGATATTTTCAAAACTCATCCGATGAACCTCTTGCACGAGAGGACTCTCAAGGGAACGTTCTTCGGCAACTTCAAGCCGCGCTCTGGTATTCCTACTGTTGTGGAAAGATACATGAATAAGGTAAGCAAAACTTTCTGTTAGAACTTCGTAGCCAGAATAAGACAAAGGACTTCAGAATCAAAGCAAAGCAATCTTGTATTGAATTGGTAAAAATGGTCAGGAGGAGAATGGATTTCTGCTATCTTTAACGGAAGTATCATCAGATCAGATCATATAGGGAGTACAATTTTGCTCATCCAAATGACAATAATGAAGGCTCAAAGAAATCCAACTTTGAAAGTGGCTGCATTTATTTTTTATAGCCAGTTTAAGTTCGAGTACGACCTGAATTCTGGTCAAAACGAGTTTTATCCGTCGACTTAGTCGGGCTGGACATATAGATTGTTTTGTCGTCCTTGCGTTATATGACGATGTTGCTGCAAAGTAGAGCAGGGTAAATTAGACAGCACACCCCTGTGGCTGCATCTATAATCACAACCAGTTTATGTGATTGGAAATCAAGTTTTTGATAATCTGATAACCTGAAACTTTAACACGAGACTAGAAGTTACTACTTTGGCTTGAAGCATTATACCTGATGAAGTGTATATTCCTTGACTGTTGACAGGAGCTTGAGGTGGAGAAATTCATTACACATGAAGTTCCATTCTCTGAAATTAACAAGTCTTTTGAGTTAATGCTCAACGGAGAGGGTATCCGGTGCTTGATCCGAATGGATGCGTAAGAAAAGAACAGCTAATTGGTGTTTGCGTGAGTGGAAAGAATGAGACCATGAATGTTGATAGTGTTCATAGTTGCATCTTGAGCGGTGTCCATGTAAAAAGTAAATAACAACCCTCCCTAATGAGGGTCCCGGGGTCTGAGAATCCCGAAACGCGAGGTCTGAGAGTACCCATGTAATGAGCACAAACCGATAATATGTCACTTTGTGGCAGTACTGTGTCAAAGATCAGAACTTTCAGTTGTTCATATTCCATATAAATTTATAATAAGTGAAGGTTTGAGCCTCCAAACTATGATGATTACCTAGTTGGTTTAAAGACTTGATTTTTTATTTAGATTTCTTTTCTTGGCTAATCATATGATTTATTTATTTTATTATTAACCAATGATTAAAAATTCAACCGGTTTGACAGGATTAACCGAAAAAATCTTAAGTTATCTAATTTTTCAATT
>JAOTAZ010000005.1:24737412-24748062 GCA_025629785.1 Erythroxylum oxycarpum
TTTTAAAAATAAATAAAATTTAAATTTCTAAAGACCATAGTTAGTAATTAAAATAATTGGGTTAAGGATATTGAGTTGGCACCAAAATTTGGGATTACTCGCATGTTTAAAAAAAATAAAATAAAATAAACATTAATTTTTGGTTGAAAACAATTAACATCCTACAATACACAAAGCGTACTTATAGTTCCCATTTTTTTATTCAACAAAAAGTCAAGTTTAACAAGGGTTACCAACAAGCACCAGTTGACCTGAAGAACTGGACCTAAAAGGACGGCCGAAATGGGCTGTACGTCGGCAGTCCATATCAGAGAGAAAAAAGGCTAATTCAGGGTGATGGACAAGATGGTATAATTATATCATATGCCCTTTTCGATACCCTTCTTGCTTAGGTATCTATACACTACCGACTAAAGAAGCTGGTCTTTCGTTTGAGCCGCCACCCTTGCTATCTCATTCTCTTATCTTCAGGTTTGGATTTTATAGTTGCTGCGTTTCGAATATTTGTGGATTTCCTTGCTTGTTTTAGATCTGGGTCGTAAACAGATTAGTCATTTGTCCTTCGATCGTTTCTTTTTCTTTCCTACGTCTATAATCTTTCTCGAGTATATTTGTCTATTAGTTGTTTATCATATATAGTGAATTATGTTGGTTGACAGCCTGTTAGTATTGGTGAGGATGGATTAAAATTTTCGTTAGTTTTAGTGAGTATGGAGAAAGTTTGAATCAAATCAACTTGTGAAAACGTTTTATTGTTTCGTCTTTTTTGTTGATGTCTGAAAATTCTAGTGTATCCAAAATTTTTGTTTTATCTTGTGCTTGATTTTCAATTCTTGTTTAATCTTTGCCTCCAGATTTTTCTTGGGGTTCGGTTGAATTTGCTCTTTATACTTCCAACTCTTAGTATTTAAGAAGATGGCTGAATTTAGTTCTCTATGAACATGCTATAACATTTATTTCCGGAAATTTTTTGCCTTATGTTCTGGGATTTCCTTTCTTTGTTATTTTTACTTTAAAGGCCGTATGGGTTTGATTATTGGTAAGAATGTGTACTTTAAAAGAGAGTTGTTTATAACTTTATATTTCATTGTACAGATGAAATTGTCCAAATTCATCTCTTTAATCTGTCTAAAAAATCCATATTTGGGTGTGTTTTGAAGTTTTATCCTATTTATTTTTGTTGGCAGGTTATTTTGATTGTTTTGGTGGAATCTAAAGACCAGTCAAAATGGTAAATTCATTTTGCATCTATAAAATTAATTTGTTTCATTTAACAGCTTTATCTCATTTATAAATCCCTCATGCGGATGTCTTATTGATGTGATCAGGTTAAGTTTACAGCTGAGGAGCTTCGTCGTATTATGGACTACAAGCACAACATCCGTAATATGTCTGTTATTGCACATGTTGACCATGGTACTGCAGATCTCATCAATAGTGATACTGTTATATCTCAAGTGTCTGTAGGACAAATATAATTATGATTGTGGAATGCTGTCTGCTGTAAAATTTAGGTTCACTTCCTTTTTCCTGTGTATGGAAGAAGATGCCATTCAGGATTCCAAGCTTGTCATTGGCATTTGGGAAATGCAAACAATGTTACTGACCA
The DNA here is from genome assembly GCA_025629785.1 of Erythroxylum oxycarpum. NCBI lineage: Eukaryota > Viridiplantae > Streptophyta > Magnoliopsida > Malpighiales > Erythroxylaceae > Erythroxylum > Erythroxylum oxycarpum. Next base: position 24,739,022 of record JAOTAZ010000005.1, read on the forward strand.
TAGTGTTCTTAGCTGTGACTTCTTATGGATGCTCCTGTTTGTCTGGCTGTTTTATGTTGCTAAAGACTTGGAATACCTTGGTCTTTAGTACTTAAATTTTTGTTGTCCCTTGTAGGAACCATGTATGGAGTTTGTGCTTGCTTTTATGTCTTTATATCATGCAGGACTAACTTTGACCACGGTGGATGGTTAATTTGATCTATGTTAACCTTTGTTCTGTGTTTGTAAAATCTCATCTTGACCTGGTATTAATTTTCTTACTGTTTTCATGACATTGCAGGAAAATCAACTCTTACAGATTCTCTCGTGGCTGCTGCTGGCATCATAGCTCAAGAAGTTGCTGGGGATGTTCGCATGACAGATACGAGACAGGATGAAGCAGAACGTGGCATTACAATCAAATCAACTGGTATCTCTCTGTACTATGAGATGACTGACGAGGCACTTAAGAGTTACAAAGGGGAGAGACAAGGGAATGAGTACCTTATAAATCTCATTGACTCTCCTGGACATGTTGACTTCTCATCTGAGGTCACAGCTGCTCTTCGTATTACTGATGGTGCGCTTGTGGTGGTGGACTGCATCGAAGGTGTTTGTGTCCAAACTGAAACTGTGCTCCGCCAGGCTTTGGGCGAAAGGATTAGGCCTGTGTTGACTGTCAACAAGATGGACAGGTGCTTCCTTGAGCTTCAAGTTGACGGTGAGGAGGCTTATCAAACATTTCAGAGGGTCATTGAGAATGCCAACGTTATCATGGCAACATATGAGGATCCCCTTCTTGGTGATTGTCAGGTCTATCCAGAAAAAGGAACTGTTGCCTTTTCAGCTGGTTTGCATGGTTGGGCTTTCACTTTAACCAATTTTGCCAAGATGTATGCCTCAAAGTTTGGAGTTGATGAGGCTAAGATGATGGAAAGGCTGTGGGGAGAGAACTTCTTTGATCCTGCTACAAAGAAATGGACCACCAAGAACACTGGCTCTCCTACCTGCAAGCGTGGCTTTGTACAGTTTTGTTATGAACCCATCAAACAGATTATTAACACTTGCATGAATGACCAGAAGGACAAGTTATGGCCCATGTTGCAAAAACTTGGTGTCACCATGAAGTCAGAGGAGAAAGAACTGATGGGAAAGGCATTAATGAAACGTGTCATGCAGACTTGGCTGCCTGCAAGCAATGCTCTTCTGGAAATGATGATCTTTCACCTTCCCTCTCCAGCCAAGGCACAGAAGTATCGTGTTGAGAACTTGTATGAAGGTCCACTTGATGATCCTTATGCCAATGCTGTCAGGAATTGTGATCCTGAAGGCCCACTTATGCTTTATGTTTCCAAAATGATTCCTGCTTCTGATAAGGGAAGATTTTTTGCCTTTGGTCGTGTGTTCTCTGGCAAAGTCTCAACTGGTATGAAGGTTAGGATCATGGGTCCAAACTATGTGCCCGGAGAGAAGAAAGACTTGTATGTTAAGAATGTCCAAAGGACTGTTATCTGGATGGGCAAAAGGCAAGAGACTGTCGAGGATGTTCCTTGTGGTAACACTGTTGCCATGGTTGGTCTAGATCAATTTATTACTAAGAACGCCACACTGACTAATGAGAAGGAAGTAGATGCCCACCCAATTCGTGCTATGAAGTTCTCTGTCTCACCTGTTGTGCGTGTGGCAGTTCAGTGCAAGGTTGCATCTGATCTGCCCAAGCTTGTTGAAGGTCTGAAACGTTTGGCTAAATCTGATCCTATGGTTGTCTGTACTATTGAGGAGTCTGGAGAACATATCATTGCTGGTGCAGGAGAACTTCACCTTGAGATCTGTTTAAAGGATCTGCAGGATGATTTTATGGGTGGTGCTGAGATAATTAAGTCTGATCCAGTTGTGTCTTTCCGTGAGACTGTCCTTGAGAGGTCCTGTCGCACTGTCATGAGCAAATCCCCCAACAAACATAATCGTCTCTACATGGAGGCCCGTCCTATGGAGGATGGGCTTGCTGAGGCCATTGATGAGGGTCGTATTGGTCCAAGGGATGACCCGAAAACCCGTGCCAAGATTCTATCAGAAGAATTTGGTTGGGACAAGGACCTTGCAAAGAAAATCTGGTGTTTTGGTCCGGAGACCACTGGCCCCAACATGGTGGTTGACATGTGTAAGGGAGTTCAATACCTGAATGAAATTAAGGACTCTGTTGTTGCTGGTTTCCAGTGGGCCTCAAAGGAAGGTGCAATGGCTGAAGAAAACATGAGGGGTATTTGTTTTGAGGTTTGTGATGTTGTTCTTCATGCTGATGCTATTCATAGAGGTGGTGGTCAAGTAATTCCAACTGCTAGGAGGGTTATCTATGCATCCCAACTTACAGCAAAACCCAGGCTTCTTGAACCTGTGTATCTAGTGGAGATCCAAGCACCAGAACAGGCCCTTGGTGGTATTTACAGTGTTCTCAACCAGAAGCGTGGGCATGTGTTTGAAGAAATGCAGAGGCCTGGAACACCTTTATACAACATAAAGGCATACCTTCCAGTTATAGAGTCTTTTGGGTTCTCAGGTACGTTGAGGGCTGCAACGTCTGGACAGGCTTTTCCGCAGTGTGTGTTTGACCACTGGGAGATGATGTCTTCTGATCCCCTGGAGTCTGGTTCGCAGACTAACAATCTTATTGCGGAAATCCGAAAGAGGAAGGGTTTGAAGGAACAAATGACCCCACTTTCGGAGTTTGAAGATAAGCTCTAAACAAGTGAAGCGTGGAATTTCCAGCTGCAGGATTTATCTGTTATATTTGTGTCAAATTTTGTTTCCGATGTTTGTGAACGAAACTTGTTTCGAGTGTACGAATAGTTAACTCGGGATGACTTGTATTTTAAAATACTAAAAAAGAGAGCACACGGAGAGACATTGTGTTTTTCGTTAAATTATCGTTATGTTGACTATTATGTTAATGACCGGTTGACGCATGTGGTTATATTATAGGGCTCCCGGTATAGGATAAGAGTTTTGAAGCAGCAGCAGTTCTACTTCTATCTATCATCTATGCCTGTTAAGATACGGCGATCGGTAGATGTGATTGGTCGTTTCTTGTTCGTATTTTAAAATGCAATTAAAGAAATTACCTGAAGAAATGTTATTTTTGGTTTATCCCTATTCACCTCAAAATCGTGTTGTCACCATCATGCCAAAAATTATTATATGATCAGCTTATGACTCGGTTCCTGTTCTATGAACTTATAAAAATTAAACAACCATTGAAAATACATAAACTGCTGCTTAAACTGCGTCGGCTTACATGTCATTTGAAAATGATATATATATATATATATAACATGAGTCGCAGACGCTGAGGACCCGTCGCTCTTGATCGCCGCTCATCAGCAGAAGGTCGCCAACGCTGTCGCCTTGCCTAAGAAAGCTTCTTCACAGCCTCAGTCGAAGTCGGTGGCTCAGTCTCAACCTAAGAAAGCTTCTAAAACTAGTTGTGTCCTTTCCATCGGCGATTTGAATCGGAAAACCAAGAGAAAGATTCGACGGCTCCTTCATTTTCGCAGAAACATATGGAGCCAAAAGACAGTAAGTCTCCTCAAGGTTTGCTTCTTAATCTATCTCCACCCCCATTCAATTTGTTGCTTTATATGCAATTTCTCTTATTTCTTTATGGGTATATTTCAGATGAAACAGCACGGATTCTAGTTGAATTCTTGGAGGTGGCAGTTACATCTATTATTTACCTTAAAGGAATTTATCCTATTGGTACATTAAACCCAGCTTACCCATTTCGTTTAAGCAACTTAAAAAAAAGTAATTTAATTATTTTTAAGCTTATTTCTTAATATAGTTGACCCTCATATTGTACTGGGTTAAGGCTAATTTGGAAGAAGGTGTTTTGTGTGTGAAGGTGCATTTGAGAGGAGGAGGTATATGAATTTAGTAGTTCAGAGGGCTCGCCACACCCAGCTTAGAGATTATATTCATTTTTCTGTTAACGGGCTTCTACCGTTTATCAAAAAGGTCACTCTTTATCTAATATTTTCTTCATATATATGTTGCAATGTGATTGCAGGGGGCAATTGCGTTTTAAGAAATGAATTGTAAATTGTAAACCTACCATTATGAGTTGGTGTCTCTGATGCTATAAGATGGTCTTAGTATGTGTAAGATGATAAGATGAACTTACCCTTTTTTTGTTTTTTTTGGGTGGGCAATGAAGGTTTAATCATGCTTTTTCCGATGTTAAAAGGGAACAACATTTGGATGGCGTGCAAGGATGCCATAAATTTCTTTGAGAATGTTGTAGGGTAGTCCTTTTTTATATCTTTTGAAATTTTCTTAGTACATAGGCAGTTCTGGGTTTATTCTATTTATTTCTACTATTCAAACTCTACTAATTGAGCATGTACTTAGGCTTGTCGAAGTGAGCTTCATGGATTTTATCTATAGGATTAATGACCCCTTATGCGTATTGCTACACTATTGGGACATAGGATTGGTCTTGACTGGACCTATGTGTTTGAACTCATCAGTTTCTTTTTAGTATCTAATTTTGTGGATACGATTTGATTATTTTTGAGAAACTACATGCAAATCATATGTTACTCCCAAAAAAATCATACTCATGTTTTCAAATAGGGCATGGTTGACAGAGTAGCTGTTGTATTCTTCAACATATATAACATTCCAGTGGAGCGATTTGTTTTCAAGCTCATGTTGAGCCAGTTTTGTGGCTCTACAGTCGAAGGAGCTTTGGAGTTATCTTTGAGATCATTCTTGATAAAACTTTCGCTTTCAGAACGTCTTACCTCCGTTCTTCACAAAGGTTGGTTCCCAATAGAGATGAAATATGTGGTAAATTAAAGCGACTCGAATCCGCCAGATCTTTAGTGCTAAGGGTTTCTGTAGCTGGGTTTATAAGCTTTTTTGGTTTATCAGATTGCAGGTGGGAGTTCACAGCTTACTTCCGTTCCATCCCTGACAACAGTGCAAGCAAGGATGCGGCGTTGTGGACCCCAAGTGGCACAAAGCAGTGGCAGCAACCTCCATTAATAACGCCAATCAAATCAATGAATAGTGAACCATTGGCCCTGCAGTTATACACGGAACACCCTAGCATATCTGAACCAATGTCCTGAAGGGAGGATCAATGAGTAGCTTCCAGTACATGTACAGTAAAGGTCGTGGTTCTGATTTTACTTTCCTTATTATTTGGTTAGATAAATACCTTCAATACCTTTTAAAAATTGTTTGTGAACATAAACTTTAGTTGATGCTTCGTAATATCTAAGGTTTGGAAAATAAAATTTGACTATTGACCTCGAATTGAAATCCTAGGATTGATTATATCACAGTAATTTGATTTTTTTCTCATTATTTTTATGGACAAATAAACTAATGAATTAGTGAGTTAATATGTTATTTAGACTATACTCATCATCATTAAGTATTTAGATGTTATTTGTTGTTTCAAAGCATATAAGAGAAAGGGTATATTAGATGATTCTAATTTTAAAAACTTTTTAATAAACATTATACTTATCTATGATGAGAATGTGTTATGCGTTTTATAATTATGAATGATAAATAGCTAAGACATACACCTATAATCATCTCTAACCTGTAAGAATTGCTCTTCTCATCTTTCCCTTATCTTTGAATTGCACATCGAAATTACTATTATAGATTTCTCAAATATGACCTTAACAAATCATTCTTGTAGTTTTCAATTCATTGTTTTATTTGGTTCACCACACAACATAAAACATGTGTGGACTAACTTCTAACCATATCAATCCAACATACCAAGTTTTAACATACTAATTGCAGCCCTTCTTCCAACAATCTATGCCAATCATAAATTGGAACATTAGAGTTTTCTATAACATATAAAAGATTACAGGCTTTATATTTAGTTTTAAAGAAGCTTATTTTTAGAAATTAAAATAAAAGCCACAAGATATAAAAAGTACTGTGCTTTTTGAATAAGCATTAGATTGCAACCAACAATCATTATGATTGTTGAGTAAATTGGTGCTTTTGATGCAAGACAAATCCTCTTGTGCCAAAATCATTACACTGCTACTTCGCGACCAGGTGATCATATTATCTTCCATGACAATGATAAATATCACTTTTGTGTATGTAACAAATCTAGAATCATATATAAATTTTTTTGTGGAGAGATCTCACATCTATGCAAATTCTCGGCTCAACTCTATGGATACTTTCGATTTCAATTGTGCACTCCTAGCTATAAGGTACTTATGAACCTTCCCTATTTGTTATCTTCTCCAAATAATTAGGCACTCTTCAATAACCCTCTTTGTTTTGATCAGTTGACAATTAAAGCGATTTTTTAAATTATTTCACCATTAGAAAGGTCCCTTTTAAATTCAACAATTATTTGCATGGAGCTTTCAAATACATGTAAGGAACAAGTTCTCAATGTAACAAGTCACAATAACACAAAGCTTGCAAAAAATGATACTCTTCCCGAGCTCACTCAACCTCATACAAGAATAACTTAGTATAAACCTTGCAAAAAATGATACTCTTACCAAGCTCAACCTCATACAAGAATAACTTAGTATAAACTTAAGGAATGAAGGTTTTAAACAAGCTAAAAGGAAACATTAGTCAATTACATTCAAATATTGGAAATACATAATTCCCTCTTAGGGTAAATATTAAAAAATTAGTGGTTGATAAATAAAAGTAGTTTCAAGCCCAAAGAAATACAAACATAATAACCACAATAACAAATGCTAAAGGAACCACCACCATAAACCCTTAAAAGCTAAAGGATTTAGATTATTACTTCTTTAAAGAACTATTAACAATACTGTTTTCTCTTTGCATGATATCAAGTACCTTTTCCCCAAACCAACCATATTATTCAAGGAATTAGATAAGGGAACCTTTTATTCATTTACCTTTTTATACAATGAAGTCTTAACTAGAATGATATCCAATAAGATTGAAAGAAGTGGCATATTCAAATTTCATTACAATCATGATAAGTTGACAAAAGACTAAGCAATTGACATAATAAATTCCATATATTTATAGGTAGATTAAAAGTAATTTCTTTTATCCTTTATAACCAACATTTATACTGGATTTTTACCTCCATCTACACCTTATATTAGTTAAGATCACCTTAAAGAAACCAATAAGAAATTTCTTATGGATTAGGGAAGAAAGCGAGTCCATTATAGCTAAAGTTAAATGGATAAACCTATCTACACCTAAAGCAAAAGGGGGATTGAGGATCATCTCTATAAGGAAAACCAAAAATGTTTTGTTAGATAAGAGATTGTGAAATTTACTAACAAACAATAGGATGCATTGCCATTTTCTCAAAGTAAAAAGCATATAGGATGTAAGCCTATAGCAAAGCATACACCTTATCGACCTTGAAGCATATCTTAGTATTGAGGGACCAAGTACATAATCACTTTAAAAGAAGGATACAGAAGTGTAAGTAAACTTAGATTTGGTTTGATGACTAGCATGATCTCAACCCTTTTCATAACTTACAAGAATACAAACACCTAAAGGCAAGCATACTTGATATTACTATGGTTACAATAGTTATAAATGAGACATGTAGCATTGGTTAGCTTACCATTCAAGAGGATTATCAATCATGTAATAAATAATATGTTAAGATATAAAACCAAACAAAATTAATAGGATCCCTTAGTTTGGACTAAGTGTAACTTTGTTTTTTTTTCTCACTAAATAATCTTGTTTGGAAATTTTTGCAAGAACCTCTTGGCCTAAACTGGTTTTCCATATAAACAAAATTTCTAAAGCTTATTTTATCTTATGGCTAGTTATTAAAATGAAACTTTGGCTATAGAATATGATCCCATTAATCTTTCCACATACTTTTTTTAAAAGTAAAAAGTTTCATTAAAACTCAATAGAGTATCCTGTATGAAATCAATAGCAAAATATAAAGAACAACAAGTACAAGAGCACACTTTCCTTAGCAATTAAATTTACACCAACAGAAGTGTACAACTCTAATATGACTCTTTAACTTAAGATAGGCTCCATTTTATTTTCAAGGAAACATCTAAGGAATTTGAATCATGAAGTTGAATGATTTCCCTAATCCAACAATGGCTATTGTAAGCTAACTCATGATAACTCGTTTTTGAGTTATTGTTTCTTTCCCTCTAGATAGAGTGTACTGAACAAGTTAGTGCAAGATTGAAATCAATAAATTTGAAACTCCTTCGTTTGTATATTTTGTCATCCCAACCAAGGATATTATACCATTGTTGGTAAGGGTAGTGTATCTCTAACAATTGTTGCATTCTACTCCAAATAACTAAAGATTAGCTATATTGGAAGAGTAACGTCGTGTTTGGTTCAAGCTATTTTATTCCTTGGGTATTATTAAACCTGTGTTTGGTTAGACCCGTTCTTCGGAATAGATAAAACCAACTACAACTTATCTTTATCTAATCAACGATTACCTATTCTCTTCGACGTCTGAAAACTTGTTCCTTCTTACAAATTTATCCTTCTTCAAGTTCGTCATTATCTTCTCTCCCGAAACTTCTTCCTCTTCTTCAAGTTGGAGCCTCTCTCACGAAACTTCTTCCTCTTCTTCAAGCTCGTGATTCTCTTCTCCAGTTCCTGATTCCAGCGTTCTACGATTTCCAGATTCTAGGTAAGTTTTGATGATGAAAATTTGCTTGTGTTTTGTGTCGATTGGTAGAATTTTTCATTGATGTTTGTCTCGTGCATTTTCTGTGAGTTTCTTGGTTTTGATTTTATGCACTGAAACGTTGAGCGTAGCGTTGCGTATTGCGTTGTCTAGGGAGGAAGGAAAGTCTGGAGTTTATCTGAGTGATGAATTGAAGTTGAATGCTGAATAGGCGAAAATCAAAGAACAACGTGGGTTGGGGTCTCATAATTTCTTTCCATGCTCCTTCCCCTCGGCTTTTTACTCGGCCTCTACAAAGGCTTTCAGTTTACCGGTATCGCTTCTTTCTTAAATTTTTCCCAATTTCTTTCTCTGTTCTGTGTCTCCTCAGATCCAGATTTCAACT
>JAOTAZ010000005.1:24783801-24795909 GCA_025629785.1 Erythroxylum oxycarpum
CTCATTACATTTATCTACACTCCACTTTTTTAAGGTTCCCTCCTCGTTCTCTGGTACATTCTTCCACTGCTGAAGTATGATCATTTTTTTTTTCTCTATTCCTCCTGACTCATATGACATATTTTCGAATATCTTAAACCAAATCAAACAATATAGAACTGTCATCAATAAAGTTATGAAATAATTTTGTCATTTATACACTGATTTGTTTATTTTAATTGCAGATATGAATTCTAGCTATTTCGAATACAAAAGGTATTTGAAAAATGCTATAAAAGAGACATACGATCGTCAAAATGAGCTACATAAATTACTTATTAGATACCATACACGAAATAAAAAAGCATATGATAGTTCACTTGCTCATCGCTATATCGAGATGTTTGAAACTGCTCAAATGATAGATACGGCCAACAATCTAAAACGGGTAGCTATCTAGATAAGAAAATTGTATAAGAGACAAATTAAAAAACTTATAGATTAATCTATCTTTAAAATTTTATGTAATTAAAAAAAATTTTGTTTCCTGTTTCAATTTCAATTAAATGCACAGGACATTTTTACTGCACATTTCCATTTGCGCAGAATTACTTTGCGCTAGTAAGAGAATAAGGAGAAAAAGTAAGTTCAACAGCAAAGGGCAGAAGGAGCAAGGAACAATTTTTCCCAGCGAGAAATTCATGAAATGTATACCCTCGTCCTCGCAGGCGCTCAGCGTGACAGTTGCAGGGATTCAGCTGAGAATTGTTAACTGTTCTCAAAGATAAAACTTCACCTTAACGCCGTCATATTAGTCACCAGTCACCACCACAACAAGAACAGGACTAATAACAAGTTAAAGAAAATGAAATAAGAAATAAAAGCGAAAATTTCTCAACACCTTCCCTAGGGAAAGAAGCTGAAGTGACTTTACCATATATCGTAATTAGAGAGATCAAATTGTACAATTGAACCAAGAATCTCCAACTCTCCGTCAAAACACCGTCAACTCAATTCCTTTTTTCCCATTCTTCAAGCAGAAGACCCTGAAACTTTTGGTGAACTCACAGGGAAGAGCGGCAACAACTGTGGCGCTGAATCTCTTGGAGTAGATATGGGAGATGGATGCAAGTAAAACCCTTTCTCTGCAATTACTCTCTCCTCTTCTGATGATGAGTTCCCTAAAGATGGCGAATTCCTGTTAAAAGGGTCTTCACTTAATGGAGTTACAGGGCTAAGAGTCAACTTGGGGAAGTCAAGCAAGCTTGGAGACAAGATTTCGGGCTTGTTTCTGGGAGAAAATCCTGTAACTGCGTTGTTATTGCTGGCAAAACTAGGCAACAAAGTGTTGATCATCAGGCTGTTTTTGAGATTGCTGTTTCTTCTCTCATAAAGCTTGAAGCTTTGTTGTTTCTTTGGAATTGTTTTCGTGGGAGGGATTGCGAAATTTCTTGATGATAGTTGTGCTGAGGGTTGCGTTGGATCTTGGGTCGTTGTTCTTGAGGAAGCTTGTTTTGCTGTTTGAGTTGAGCCAGTGAGCATTTGGACAACTTGCTTGAAAGTTGAAGTGTCTGCCTGAACAAAGGTTGTAGGGTTAGGGTTAGTGTCAGATCTGGAGATGGGAATTGGAGTAAGCGGTGGGGTGTGAATTTGGACGCAATTGTTGCTTCCACTTCCATGAGGAGAGTTTAATGGAGATGGGTATCTGCTGTCTTGACCTCCTGTTAGGTTTTCCATAGATGTGTCTAATTCAGCTCTGCACATCCACCACCAGAAACAAGAGAAAATCTAGGTGTGGAAATGGCTATGTGGTGGAGAGACGGTAGAGTAAAAAACAAGGCTTCTTGAGAGGCAGCCTTTAAAGCGCTTTTGCTTATTCAATTTTTGGAGGTTAAAGGCTTTTAAAAGGGCTTTTACTCAACATATATTTGTGGGCGATAGATTGACTATCAATTTCTATACCTATTTTTGGCAGGGGTTGTTTAGGCAGAAATTGCTCAACTGTTCTGGGATTGCAAAGATTAGATTAGAAGGGTGTCGTTTGTATTTGGAATTTCTGGGCAAAAGCATCTGTAGCACGAGCAGGTAAAAGTCCCATGAGAATCAAATATGTGCATATATTTATATACTAAGTGTCATTGACTTGGAGCCCTGCCTGCCTGCAAGGATAGGATCATAGGAGTGTTGTGTGATGGGATGGGATGTCAGACGATGGCAAGAAACAATAATGAATCCAAGGCGCGTCTGCATCACTCTTCATTCCATTCAGCCACTGAGCTAGCAGAGATTGGTTTCTTTGCCACTAGTCTCATCCAATCATCAAGAGAGAAAGGACAAAAAAGAGGATTGAAGTAGACATATTTGTCCTTAAGTTTATGACTCGCGAGATTTAAAATTGAAGTTGTTAAATTAAACAAAATCTTCTCTTCTTCAATTATGGCCTTCTTTTTTTCTTCTCCCAGTAGGTGTTTTGCATCCAGATCCAGTGCAGTCATTCTTACCATAACATTTGAGCAGCCATGTTTTTCTGAAACACTTAACGATTCCTTTTTTATAATATTGATGGCTTCTGCAATTTGTGGGAAATTGAAAAGTTATATTTAAATAATTAAAAATTGCATCGCATCGCATGACTCAAAAATTACATCAATCTACCATCAGTTCACATTTGATTTTCAACCACATGATACAACTTTTTTAACTGTCGTACAATTTTGTAGTTATTAAATGCAATATTTCAGTCATCTGAGTTACCTTATAATCTGTTTAGTCATAAGTTGCAACTTCACATCAATTTCAGTCATGTAACACAACTTTTCAGTTATTAGAGTCATCTTCATAAATTCTAAGAATAATTTCATAGACCTTGTTTACAAATTAAGTGACTATTACCCAACCTAAAGCCTAATTTTGCCAATTTTTTCTTGCTGCAAAGTTGGCTAGGATTTCATTATACAGCCTCCAACATGTTTTATTAGCAGGTAAGAAGAGTAATCTAAATTGAAAGGCAAAAAGAAGCAAGTCAAGCCATAATTGGAAAAAAAGAAAAAGCAACATAGTTGAAACATTGTAACAACCGTTTTGGATATTTTTTTCTCATTAACAATTTCCTGACATTGTTGTGCCTTAAATCAGACTATGGTGACATAATTCTTATATCCCATTATGAAAAGAAAACTAATCTAGTTAAGAAACAAGAAAACATATACATATATATTTTGTACTTTTGGCCAATGACCAGTTAAAGTCTCTCTCTCAGCTAATTAATATATAAACACACGAGTTGAGTGAAAGACTATAGTTAATTTAGTAAATTATTAAGATGTTGATAACAAAAGAGAGGTTTGAGGTTGGAGGTTGGAGGTTGGGAGTAAGTACAGTCTTAAGAGAAGAAATTTTAAAGAGTTTACTATGTGATATTCACCATATTGGTTGCATATAAGCTATATGATTAAGTGAGAATGACTTATTGACTTTTTTGTTAGATTATATAGATGGCATTTCAAGAGCAAACCCTAGTGCACAACTCTTCCCACTTTGTGGGGCTCGAGGAAGGAGTTATCAATTATACACAGTCTTCCCTTTGCATTCTGCAAAGAGACTGTTTTCATAACTTGAACTTATAACCTTTTGGCCAGGAAAAGGTAACCCTACCAGTTGCTTTAAGGCTTGTCCTTATAAATGGCATTCAATGTAGAAAAATTAATGTCTATGAACAAATGCTCTTTTCTTTCTTGTTTGATAGGTAGGACATATAACTTGTCATGTTATAGTTGCAACTGCAAGTTAAGTTGAGAGATAGGACATTTAGCTTGTATATCTCTCTATTCCTCTTTTGACGTTTAATTTAATCAAGTTCCAAGCATTGCCAAATTCTTTCATTGGAGTTCCTATAGAGCCTAGAAACTAAGAATGGTCTTAAATGAAATGAACAGTAAGTGCAGCTCTTCTCCCATAATGTAAGTTACATAATATAACACAATCCCCTTTTTTTTTATCTTTTCTTTACCTTATTAAGACTAATTTAATCAAATTAAATTATACCATAGGAATTCTCAAATCTCACGGCAGCAAATCATGTATGAATTCAAAACTAATCATGTTAATTCTCAATTTCTATATCATTATTTAACTTTATTTCTTCAACATATTTACTGTATTTCATTGACACGACCCGCCTTTTTAGACCGTATTGGCACTAGGGAATGGGTGGGCTTAATGTTACCAAAACTCGTAGTAAGCCTAACTTTTCTATATTCTACTAAAAATCCAGCATGACCCATTCATTTGTCTAATAAATCCTTATACCTGCTTAATAGGTTGTAAGAAGTAAGGATTCAAATATACAATTCTCACATACATTATCTACTTATCATTTGTCAATCTATAATTATCTCATATCATCAACTGACACCATTCTCAATAACATAGCATATCCATACATGATTTATATACATACGATTATGATAAACCATGGAGCAGTTATAAGCATTTACAATTTACATTATGCCAAAAATATTACTTGTCCTATTATCCAAGCGAGTCTCAAAAGGCTTGGATTTCTCTCTCGTATGATCTGCTAATCTCCTGAAATGATGATAGTGAGAGGTGAGTCTACAACGCAATACAGTGAGATATAAACAAGCTACCATGCTTGTGAGGCTAGGTAACACAAGGCTAGCTTCACAAGAATGGTATATGGCATTCTAAACAACAATATATGGCATCAATGGATAACCTGGTAGTAATATCAAATACGGAAATCACATGAATATCAATAATAAAGCTCAATATGAATCGTTCAAAAACATGAATCTGGTTTATAAATTCGTTTCTGGGTTTTGGTTTCTGTTTTGAGTTTTGGGTTCTTTCTGAATTCTGGTTTCTTTCTAAATTCTAGTTTCTTTCTAAATTCTAGGTTCTACAGGATTCCTAATTTTGAGCTTTCTCATTTCTAAGTTCTGATTTTCTGAATTTCTTAGGAAGAGATAAAGGCATGTTATTACGACATATCTCCCCTTTTCTGATTCTAGACAAGGTTGGCCTAACCTTGCCCCTAAAGGCCTGCCCTCTTCAGGTAGGATCCGGATCTAACCTATCACCGGTGGGTTTCTAATGTGCACATAGTTTGATAATATACCCTATCAGCTGGGTATCTTGTGAACTCATCAATCATGGCTAACAAGAAAAATGTGATTCATCAAAGAATCGCAATTTATAGGTTTAACGTAACAAAGGGACCAGAAGATGCAAAGAATCTAAATATCATCCATCTGGTCAATCTCACATACAACATGCTATACTCAACTACATGGAGTCAAATATCAAATGAGTCATACAAGTTCGAGAATAATTCAACAAGCAACAAGATAAAAGAAAAGGATTACTACACAAGTATAGTAGCATGATTATACTCACCTCAACTACTTTAGGGTTTTGATCTCTTTTCTAATTTTCTAAAACTTGAGGGGTACTAGGTATGACTTCTAGTTCTATTCCTTGTTTACTTTCACAAGCTATTGGGTAACATGCATAACAATTACATATACTCGTATTAGTCATTCTCATATAAACCTCATTTCTTAACACATATCATTAAAAATTTCTATTTTATTCACTAAGTCATCTGCATATGTCCCATTCGTGAAGGCATAACTTTTTATACATAGGCCCAATGTTTTTCGAACTTTCCAGTCCTCTAGTTAACACATAAAGTCACGATTTTTCTTTTATGACAATGTTCTAATTCGGTCATTAAGGAAATCCAAATCTCCCATTTACAATCAGTCGTAATATTCAGTCATAAGGTGGACCCTTCTTGTCTCAAATCCTTATAACTTATTGATTTCTCATCCAAATAAGGTGATTCAAAACTTCATTTTCAATAGATTCATATGGCTATCGCATATCCAAATACGGCTAAAAATGATGTAAATTTGGATTTATTGTGATTTTTATAAGGCTGTCTTGTTTCTGTTCTCTTCTGTGTCACTAAGGTTAGCAACACCCTTCACTTATTCAGCCATATCTCACAGAATACTCATCAAATTAAGATTTCTTTATACAACACTCAGATGACACATTTTTGAGCATTTCGTAAAAGGAACTCATCGTCTAATTCTAACTCTAAAGTCCTCAAACAATTAACTTTCATTTCTCGTTTCAATCCCGTTGGTATTCTGAACCAGTTTCAATTTGGGACCTCTTTCATTTGTTTGGCTTACCCTAAAACTGTGAAAAGTTTTAGGGAGATAGTAGACATCTGTATCTACAACTTCTATATTTTGAGTTTCTCCAGATTCACACGTTAAACAACTTTAAAAAATGTACAAAGAGGAACTACGAATCTGTCTCCATTGACAACTTGAACTTCAAAACCCTAGGTTTTGATTTAGCCCCCCAATTCACCATAAAAAATGAAATTTCTTCATGTTAATGAGTCATTAGACATCAAAGAACAAGAACCCATCATCAAAAGCATCAAACCCATACATTCCATCAAATGGGTTTCACAAGAAAAGAGAAAAACTAAGCTTAAATCGATGGAACTAAGTGTCGGGATTGAGACTTACCTTTTTGTACTACCCGAAAGGCTTGACTCTCCTTCCCATCCTTGGTTGAAAAGCTTGAGAGGGGACTTCCATGGAGGTTTTCGTGGGTTAGAGAGAAGGAAGAAGACTGTTTTGTCTTCTTTCTAACCAGCTTCTTATATAAGCCTCATTGCCACTTATTTACAAAAATACCACTCTTGTATTGATTCTTAAACATCTGCTTGTACAATTTCCTGTGACCACCGAAAAAGTGTCATACATCATTAATTTGATGTCACCAAAAATTATTATTCACTGTCTTGATTTTAATGACATTATTCTCAAATACCAATTTATTTCGGTGTATCGAGTAACTAGATAGCGGGTGTTACATCCATCAATTACCAATTTAAAGATGAAGATAGTGAGTTCCTTAATAGTCCTTTCTCAACTCTGGACATTAGGAGAGTAGTCTTCCAGTTAGATGCGTCTAAGGCTCTAGGACTAAGTGGCTTCAATGGAAACTTCTTTCATAAAACTTGGTCACTTATCAAAGAGATGGTGATAAGACCAATCTTAAAATTCTTTTACAAAGGTAAACTTTTAAAGGAGTTAAACAAAACCTTCATTTGTTTAATTATTGAAACTTATAATCCCTACTCCTTTGGTGATTATAGTTGTATATCCTATTGTAATTTTATCTAGAAAATTATATCCATGCTTTTGGTATTAAGACTAAAGTTTTAAGCCTGTTAATGGATGAAAACCAAGGAACTTTCTTAGAAGGAAGACAAATTGGAGACAACATGCTGCTAGCTTAAGAATTATTCAAGGGTTACTGTTGGTTCCCGCTTCCGAAACCCAACTCATCTGAAACAAATCAGACCTTAACTATCTTTAATTCATTTTCTTGCTCTGAAATCAAAGTAAACATACATACATAACTGAACTACTTAAATCTATCATTTCATTTCTTACAGCAACCGAGTTTGAAAACATTGTTTACAAATCAAAAGCCACACCATTGGCTTATTACACAAAAATACAAAGCAACAACTGAAGTAAAATCCTCTAGGCTCTCAAACACTTGATCTTCCAGCCATACCCTGAGGATGAGACAGAGAGAGGGTGAGCTTGATAGCTCGTGGGAACAGTTTATAACAAAAGAATAAGCAAAAACCTTGAAAACAATTTCCTTGTCTTAGTATATTTCCTTTGAATCATAAAATGCTTACTTTTCAAAAATTCTTGCCGTGCAGGCAAAAATTCACAACTTATAAAACATGAATGCATCAACATAACAATTCATAGATGCAACACAAACAATGGCTCGAGAGTTTCGTGGAACAAAACGGATAAACCGGAGTTTAAACCATGAACTTATGTTCTTTTAAACTTAAGTGTCTTGCCAAAAATATCCCTGAACCTTCTTACATAACACTTCCTTCTACAAAATGTCCCTCTTTGTTTTAAGTTTCTAAAGCCACCGAAATCATTTAATTTGGTTTAGAGATTCAAAAGATATACTTCAAATATTTTTGGACTGCCCTTGTCCAAAACAGTACACTATGCACGACTTCCGCCTAAAACTTGAAAATCTTAGGAACTAAAACACAGTTTACTTCCTTCATATACTTTGTAGCTCTATGTCTTTAATTTACCACAAATCAGAAATTATCTCATTTGGATCAGTAAAGCTCCAGAAATCATCAGAATACTGAAGTATATTCAGTAGAATAACACCAGTTCATAATATTTAAGAGCATACTCACTGTACCCGTGCCACCTTTTCCACTCAATCTTTCTCAATTCATCTCAGATAGCTATAATTCTTGATGGAGATGTAGAGAAAAGTCTTACGAATGCAATGGTTTAAGAATCAAGTCATTCGAAGGTCTAGAGAAGAATTTATGGTCAAAAGAAGCAACCATGTTTATGAACTCACTTATACTGGACTTCTTTCGGGAAAACAACCATAACTTTCTGTAGAAATTTCGGATTGAGGTGTTCTTTAGAAAGTTAATTTCAAGAGCTACAACTCTTATGAAGACCACAAAGGCCAATTCTTTCATCTGAGTGGTCAAAAACAAAAGCAGACAAATGACGTCGTTTTGAGACGGAAGTAAAAGCAAACGATCAAACTGAGACGCAAAAAGTCAAACTGAGACGGAAGCAAAAACAGACGGTCAAATTGAGACGTAAAAAGTCAAACTGAGATGGAAGCAAAAGCAAACGGTCAAACTGAGATGCAAAAAGTCAAACTAAGATAGAAGCAAAAGCAGACGGTCAAACTGAGACGTAAAAAGTCAAACTAAAACGGGAGCGAAAACTGAAGCAATCAAAAGGGCATAACTTTCAGCTCGGAAGTCCAAAATTTTCATACTATATATCGTTGGAAAGATAAAAGAAAGATCTACAAATTTCCAAAAGGCAACTTTGCCAAAATCTATTTATAACAATCTCAATTTTGCCCCTAAATTTTGAAGATGAATTTTCCATTCAACACACTGCACCAATTTCTTAACTTCATGACAACTTTTGAGGCTCTTAGAGACTGAACTGAAATTCGAAATGTAGCCATATGTCTCTAGGTTAATCCAAATCAAGAATCATCTCGTTTGGACAACTAGAGAAAACATTGTGGCTAAAAAACTGAAGCATATTCAGTGAACATTTTCCAGATCATCTACTAATTTCTTTCAAAATCTTTCCTTACAAAACTCATACCAAGATCACTCTTTCTACTTCATTTACTCCTGATTCTTAATTTCATTTCAGATCAATGTCCTCCATAAAGCAATCATAATCCATGAATAATCATGCAAACTAACGACAAAACATACACATATGTACATATTCTTCATCAACTTATTACACACATTCAGCTTTATTTTTACTTTCATTTTACTGCTACTTTCACCTTAATTCTTCCTATTTCAAAAGCTCTTATTCACCAAAAAAACATTGTAGCAAATCTTGAATCGATCCACATTTTTCATTCCCTACTTTACTATTATCTATCATTTCTTGTTTTGAAAATTCTTCATTCATTTGTTCTTAACTCGTGACTAACCACCAATTTCTCTCATTCAATGGTTCTAATCTCTCACGAAAAGTTCAGGGTCCAACAGTTACAATTGAAGGAATTCTTCTAAGGACTATGTAATTAAGGTAGATTTTCATAAGGCTTTTGACACATTTAGCAAAGATTTTATACAACATTTCCTTATTGCATTTAATTTTTTAGGAAAATTCAGTAGCTATCATTTGTATAACCTGTACTTCCTATAGTATTCTCCTCAGCAGGAATTGAATAAGCTTTTTAATGGAGCTTGAGGCGTGAGACTATTCTCTTACATTTACCATGTATAGAGGCATTGATTAGACTAATTAGACACAATATCACATTATATTAAAATTTTCAATTTTATTGCAGATGTAAGAAATTATTATTATTTGGACAAACTTTTGTTGACGACTTAATCCCATTTTCTAAAGCCCATGAAAAATCAATATCCATTTTAATGAATTCACTTAGCTCCTTCAAAAAGCTTTTAGGGTTAGTTATACACTATAATAAGAATCGTATGATCATCTCAGATAGTGCTTTTTATTTAGCATATTGGCTCTTTAGAATCTTTAGTCTTATAATACAGAATCATCCTTTCACATATCTTAGACTCCCTCTATCATCCAAGAAGCTCCTCTTCATGAAATGTTTTCCTTTAATGGAGAAAATACGAAAGAGATATGGACTCTAGTGCAATAAGGATTTGTCCTATAAGGATTTGTCCTATGTAGGTTGGCTTTAACTAATTAAATTCGTATTTAGCTACCTTCATATCTATTAGCCTGCTCATATTTTTTGTTTAAAAGGCTTAATTAAGTCTATTTAAGGATTTATGAGAGACTTTCTATAAGAAGGGAGACAAAATGGCAAAGATAATGTTAAGGTTAGTTGGAAAGAAGAAGGTAAACTGGCCAATGAGGATAGGCTAAGAATCACACTAATTATCTTAAGTAATAAGGTGTTTATAGGGAAAAGGTTATGAAAATTATTAGACGATAAATAATCTATTTGGATTAGGTGGATATACACTTCATAAGGAATAAAAGCATGTGAAAAGTTAAGGATAATGTATTCTTTACATGGTTTTTATTGTATTTGGTAAAGTTTAGAGATAAACTAATAGGAGCAATCAAAATGCAGAATTGGTGATGGGCAAAAAGGTTCTACTTACTATGATGATTTGAGTAAATCAGGTCCATAGTCCATTCTTAATTATTTCCATACATCTCAAACAGTTTCCTCGACAATACTAAAGTCAAGGAAAAGATAAGAGATAATCAGTGGACTGCCATCCCAATAACATTAGCCCATATATTCTTTGACTATAAATCCTAACCCCAATAAAATAGAAGCCTAAATTTGGTTGATCCACTCCTCTTAACAATTTATAAATAACTCTTCCATAAATTGGTTAACGAATAAAAAAGAAGTGAAGGCATGGATTAGGATTGTATGGAATAAGAATCTCATTCCTAAAATCTCTTTTATAGTATACTTTGCAATCAAAGAGAAACTTCATATAATGTAGAGGTTGGAATATCTCAATTTTCTAGTTTATGCACTTTATGGAAAAATAGGAGAGAGACTCGTGCATATACTTTCTTTGAATACGACATTTCTACAGGTATTTGGCTCAACATTTAAACTCTACGTCATATGTATATAGTTTATTTACTCTATCTATACTCAGTTCCTAAAAAGGTTTTATAAAAGCAAAACAATCCTAAAGTCAGATTAGGTTGTCTATCTTATAAGCTTTATTTCATACATCTACAATATATAGGTAAAAAAAAATGTTAAATGATTCATAAGGAAGCAAAGAATTAGTGAGTACTTATAGGAGGAGACCATTAGATGGATCATAGAACAACTCCTTTACAATGGCGAAGCAAGAAAATAAAACACTAAAATAAGCAATTGTTCGTGAATCTCTAAAATAGCTTTTAAAGGTTCTAACCTTGAACTTAATCTACAACACATAGCTTGGTGAGAATTTGAAACAATATAACATCATATATAGAAGGGATTCTCACTAGGTGTTGAAAATAAAGACAATGAGAAAATCAGTATATCATAGAAAAATAACTAATGAGAACTAAGGAGCAAATGTGCGGACAATTATTAAAGAAAGACCCTTTGCACATTCCAAGTGGTCCAATTACAAGGTCAAGGGCTAAGAAGATGAAGAAAGGACTTAATGGGCTGATTCAAGATATTTGCACCATATAAGTTATTTTGGGCCAAAAGAGAAGCCTTGAAGGTGGAACATACAGCCAAAGTGTTATTAATGTGGTCCAAGTACTTAGTGGGCATATATTAAAGTCAGTTGGGTCTTAAATAGGCCGATTAGCCCACTAAGGTTGGGTATTACAAATTTTGGGCTAATGGGCATACCAAACAGACTTGTTTTCACTTCTTTTGTTAGGTTTAGACCTAAGGCATATAATGTTGGAGTTATGTAAATATAGTGCCCTGGAAAGCAAGTGTATTTACATGTAACTTTATTTTCTTCAGTTACAGTTTTGTAAT
>JAOTAZ010000005.1:24820378-24833442 GCA_025629785.1 Erythroxylum oxycarpum
AAAGTACTCTTTATCTTGTATTTTTGTTTAATTAACTATTTTATAAAATAAAATCTGTAAGATTTGAACTTTGCAAATAAAAATATTATAAAATTATAATTACAACATTCATATTATATATAAGCATTATCTATAAATTATTTACCAGTGTTACTCTATTAAGATTGGACATTATATGAAGTAAAAAAAGACTAGTACATGTTATGGACATTATATGAAGTAAAAAAAGACTAGTACATGTTATGTTTATTTCTTATTAAAGAAGTAATTGATCTCATAAACTAAAGTTTGAAAATATATAAAAAATGATACTTGTTAGATAACAAGTTTACTAAACTGACCTAATATGAAAATCCTATATAAAATATTGCTTGTATGTATAAAATATTTATTGTGATGATTGTATAAATAATCATTTCAATTAAGGTCTCTGAAGTATCTCATATAAGATTTATTAAGTTTTAGTACAACATAAGACTTATCCTAGTAAATGATAATTCGATCCATAGTTAGTAGATATAGCAAGAATTACATAAAGATAGTTAAGTGATCATTATAAATTTCGTTCTCCTAAAGTAATTAAAGAAAATATTTCATTATTCTTGATTAGTAATAAATTAAAAAATCCTTGACTAAGATAGAATGACACTTTGACAATAGTTTTTGGATATCACTAAAAGAATCAAGAATAACTAATATGATTGTGTTCAAATAATGGTTATTAATTCCATACTTTATGTCTAGTTAAAATATTGTATGAAGAAAAATAAATAAATTATACACGAAAAAATTAGTAAAAACAAATTTGACAATCCTATATTTGAGTGGTTATGATATGATGTTAAACATCATATATGGATATAAATTTTAACTAGAGAATTAAAGGAAATTAATTTATGTAATCTTAAATAGAGGCCAGAATTATAATTTATATCTATTGTGAATTTATTTAGTAACTTAATAGATCTCACACAAAAAAAATAAAGAAAGAAAAGATAATTTAGTCAAGTTAAACTTAATTATGAAATTTGCAAATTTTTTAAATCAAATTTTGAATATAAGATACTTGATAAATAAAAACAAATATTAGATAATGAATCTTTTTAGGACCTAATTGGTATTTAATTTTAATTAATTATAATTCTACTTAAAGTTTAATTATACTTATAATTGAATTAAATTACTAAAAAGTTCAAATTTTATATAAATAAATGAACTCTCCATAAAAATTAGTATTCTTGTTTCGCACCAATTGTAAAATTATCTCAACTTATTCGTATAAATATTATTAAGAACACTTGTACAATTACGATAATTTTCACATGACATATAAACTTTTAAGGGAGTTGCGAAAGAAAATCAAATTTAATAATAGAATACTATTTAGGAATAATAATTTGTTGTTAAACGAATAATCATATTACAAAATTGAAATGATGTTAAAATATTTATTTTATTTTTCTTATACTGTATTTAACGAAATCGCATCTAGCTTTTTCAAGCATATCATATATAGAAATTGTTATAATAATTTTGTGAATAATTTCGAATTTTACTTGTGATCCTTATCATAAAATTTTATAATCCGTATAACTGTTTACATAAGAATAGAGGATAATTAAATCTAGCATGTTTTGCTTTATTTATTTCTGATCCCCATTTTCGATTTGGACATGGAAACAAGTTTTGATTTCATGTTTACCGTACTGCTACTCGGCGGGGGATTTGGAGAATAGCAGCAGCAAAATGGAGTGGAACAATGAAAAAAAAAAATCCAAAATCCATGCCAACTGAAGCAGTTCTTACCTTGCCATGACGTCTACCGGTCTGAGGGGTCTGGAAGCTGTCATATGAAGCCCGCCTGGTCGTCATCCCTAAAAAACAGCAGTAACATGGAGTGAGAATCAAAAAATGCAAAATCCATGCCAAATGAAGCGGTATCTTACCTTGCCATGACGTCTACCGGTCTTGAGGGGTCTGAGGGCTGTCATACGAAGCCCAAAAGGGCTATTCTTTCCTCATCATGGCAACGGGTAATTGCTGAAATATTTGAGCGAGGGAACGAGAGAGAAGCCACATCGAATTCCGTGGCAATGATACAAAATGAATGATCCAAGTGGGAACAACAACGAACTTAGTAGTTTAAATAGTATGAAAAGCACAAAGCTACAAATTTTCATTGCAATTGTCAAAATGATGCAATGAAAAATCAATATTTCGCTCGCCTATTCTACAAACATTGCAACATAGCGACGAAATCAAAACACGTTTCGGAGATAATGTCAGGCGATCTAACCAAGAAATAAATTGCATGTAAAAGCACACAAGCCTAGCATACTAGTGGATCTTCGACAGAACAGACAATCAATGAACAATTTAAGAATTACTCGCTCATATATCAAGTTCAAAAGATGATACTTGCTCCATCCAAAAGTAGTTCAGTGGAATGTAGTCGCCACCATAAACCAGTAAAAGGTATTCTAATATTTTACATCCATATCCATCGTATTGCAGGCTCCAACAGGAGGTAAGCACAGTCAAGATGTTCTAACATGTACGTTCGCTGTACTCTTCAGACTTTTGAGTCATCAGTATAGCCATTTTTATCTTCTGCTCAAAGCAGCGCAGTAATTCATGATGTACTGAAGATGCTGTAGTCGTTTGAATAAACCAGCTGCAGCAGTGATACTAAACTTCTGCTGCCATTTTCAATGGTATATCAATGGTAAAGGCTCAACTTCTTTTGATATTTTGGTTAGAAAATCCTCGTAGGAACGAAGACAGCTGCCAGGGACAATTCATCAATAATCTTATTTGGCATGCCAAAAGGCAAACAAATGCAGAATCTATTAAAGGTATGGAGACCCGCTAACATAATGAACAAAACCATTGGCGTTATCACGGTTATGCCTCCACCGCTGTTTCTTTTTCATTCCCTTCTCTTTTACCGAGTTGTTTTTTTCATGCTCAACTTTCCTAGCCTCACCATTCTCTTTCGACTTTCTCTTGCCACATTTCTCTTTTGTGGAAGCTTTCCTTTTCTTTCCAGTGGACTGCCCCCTACTGTATTCAGCAATCCCATTTCCCCGTGGCAGTGCTTCTTCTTCATCAAACTGCCAATTACCTAAAATTTCCTCGGTGTCATACAGCATTTGTAAAGGCTCTCCAGCTCCACGTATCAGACTATTAAATGTCAATCCACCATTATATCCCCCTTTGCGCTCCAGCAAAAGTGGATCTGGTCTAATTATTGTACCCAGAATGCTTCTGTTAGGTCCTAGGCTTAAGATAATTTTTGGATTTGTCAAGGTCGAATATGCCATTGCAAAAGCTGATCTAATCTGTCAGAAAATGAGTAAAGCAGATGTTCAGGTAGGACATACAGTAATAAGGGAAGAAGTCCTCTTAATTAAATTACTTCATCATTGAAGCGTGAAAAGAGATCAACTCACATTGATGACAGGTATTCTAGAGACAGAAATAATGAGAAAGCGAGCAAAGTTGCAATGATTATTTAGCATCATAAGTATCAGAGTGGATGATATGTTACTAACGATTACATAAATAAGATGTGATGAAGAGTTTTTCCCAAACATTTATTGTTGAGCACCTTGAATTTCTTGTTTGGAATAAAGAAATTGGCAAGGATAATCTAGTAACATCAAATTGCTTAATTTACTAACCAGAAAAGAAAACCAGCACTTTTTGTTCTTTAAACACACAAACCAAGCTGAGGTTTATATCTCTTGATTTTCCAATTGTAATTCCAAATATGCTCATACTCTTTGCTTGAAATGGTCAGATAGAAGTCAAGTAACATTCTTACATGGACTCGTGCAGATGAAACATATTGTCATAAAGCTACATGTAAATGATAATTATCAAGTCAAACTCATTTATAACGTGAAACAAGTCAACCAGATTCCACAATTCTACAACTTAGTATCTCTGTCTAACAGGTGCTAGAGAGACCTGCAAAATTTGATGTGCTCACAAGATATAAAGACATTTTTAAACATACCTGGAAATAATTGAATGAGTTCTTTCCAATGTCATTCTCCGGAGCCTAGTTCAGATAAACAATTTTAGTCAATCAAAAAACAAAAAAGAAATCCATATTCTAAGAGTAAAGATCAGTTCCAATTTTCGTAACATAGTTTTCAAGTGGACCTTATGAAACTTAAAACAAGGTCCAGGCATACAAAGACAACAAAAGTGGGGAAGAAAATATAAGATAATCAGTAAGACCTCCTGCTTTCTTATGGAGTTGTAAAAACAGAGACAGATAAGCCTGGTTGGTTATTTTATATCAGTGAATAAATATTTATAAACATGACAAGAGATTCAATCCAGAAATCTCGGAAAATGGTTCTCTAATGCAATGATCAATTCTATTTACAAATAGTCCTTAGTTAATGAATAGCAACATGATATGCAAGGTAACCTGTGGATCTTCAATGGCAATGAGAAATGGTCGTCCTTTGTTCATAAACCTAACAGACAATAAAGAGAGAGAACAAAGAACATTAAAAAAAAAAAAAAAAGAAGGCTTAATGCATTAAGAGTCCCCTAAAATTCACAGGTTAGTGCTATTAAAGCCTTTTAAGTTGAACAGATTTGGTGCTCTAAATCGTACAAAATTGAACTTAGGGGCCTTAATTGCTGAAGCATGCGAACTTTATAGGCTTCCATATGTGTTAAGCCACCAAATCAAACAGGTCAGTTATGGAACATCCAATAATTGACACATCATCCTGAACAATTTACCCTTTAGTACGCTTTGAAAAGAAAATACCAGCTCCGTTGCAGGAAACACCAACATCTGCTATGTTTAATTTGCGTCCATAAAAATCAAAAAAGTGTATCTGCTTACCAGAAATAACAGATTAGTAACAGAAAAAACTGTTAATGCTTTCAACGAATATTTCAACAACAATTAACAGAAGAGAATATTTTGTTTAATGTTTTTTATTGAAACCGTTTTAAATTATGTACTTAATGGAGTTGATTGAATTTTTCAATGC
Source organism: Erythroxylum oxycarpum (assembly GCA_025629785.1). Lineage (NCBI taxonomy): Eukaryota > Viridiplantae > Streptophyta > Magnoliopsida > Malpighiales > Erythroxylaceae > Erythroxylum > Erythroxylum oxycarpum. Next base: position 24,825,403 of record JAOTAZ010000005.1, read on the forward strand.
GGTAAGGAGGTAAGGAGATCTAAATCTAAAGTAAAACCAAAGAAGGTTTACTTTTCCTGTGCAGATTGCATATGATCAATGTAAAAATTAGAAATACACACCAAAAGGACCCCCAAGTTCTGCTCTGGAGAAGGTTGATGGCCAGCGAGATTCTGCAGAGGACAATACATCAAGTGGGGAAGACAACATGAGTAGTTGAGAAACGTAGGGAGGAAACAGGATAGCATGATCCAAGAAGATGCAACAAAATGAGAAAAATAGCATTTAAAGGGTCTTGGAAATGAGACATCATAGAGAAAATAGAACATTCAGTAGCAACTAATAATGCCATTATAACCATCTTCCTATTATATTCCCATTGATATTATGCTTTATATTTTGATTTATCAAATGTATATTAACTCTCCTCATCTCACACTATCAGACCCCTTTCAAACAACAAGTTCCATGAATGTAACATGATGTTACACAAACTTTCTTTAACCTTGTAACTTTTATTAAATGATGATAAGAAGCAAATTTTCCACTTCTCATAGCCCATATGTCAAGCAGCACAGTTATGTGTTAAATGACTAAAATCTGGACCCATTTAGAACTTTGAAATTATGTCTTCCATTCACCAATAATTTTTCATTCACTAAAAGGAATAATATGCAGGCATATCATATCAATAAACAACTTATATTTATTAATGAAAAGATTATACAATTTCCAATGCGAGGAAAAATTAACATAATGCTGTAGTTAAGAGAAAACTGAAAACAAACACAACCATAATTGTGAAGTTTGCATCATTCAGCAGATGAAGTTCGAATGAAATATTTCAAGAATATACATGGGAATTTCTTGTACAATGAATATCATACTCATGATAACATCAAGCCCTTAGTCAATCTAAAATCCAACGAAGAGACTAGACCAACCAAATGCAGAAACATTGCAATATCCAAAATCATATTAATTAATTCGATTACCTGTAGCATTGCCATGAGCATGACAAGCAAGGCATAAGAGCTTATGCCACCAGAATACACCTGCATGATTTTGAAGACTCTTGAATTAGCCAGAAAGAGGGTAAGAACATATAAAATCATGTTATGTCGATCATATTACACCTCATTGAGTTCTCTTTGTTGTAAAAACACTTTCAAAATCAAGCATAATGGTCGCAGTGGTGGTATTTTGGATACTGCATCCTACAAACACAAGCAAAGAAACCAGTGGTTTTAACTACTATCAAAAGAACAAAAAAGAAAGAAAATTTGAAAACAAACAAAGTCGTCTAGATTTTCTCTTTTTATCTGATACTATTTTCTCTTTCTAAGACCGGAATATCTACTGCAGAGTCCAAAACAGCAGTGCAAGAAAATATAAACTGTATCCTTATCCAACCTCTAAATCCAGTGTAAATAAAAAAAGTTGAGAGCGCATGAGAATGGTAAGGCAAGCAACCAATATCAAATAATTTTTCCCAAGATTTGCCTCCAATAATAGACAATAATGCTCGTTGTGGACTCAATTCTATTTACCAAGCCTGGGCCATTTACATATCAACACTGTGGCCAAAATATCTTCCTAATCCATGCAAGGAATTCAAGTTTAAAAAGAAAACCATTCTATTAGAAAAAAGAAATGCTAAAGAACTAATTATTAAATATGAAGAAAGTAAATAACATACCCTAATAAATTCTGCTGCTTTTGGTCCATTATCCACATCAAAACTGTGAACCATTTAACAACTTATCAATAAGTAATACAAAGAGCACCATTGCAAAATAGAAAGACCTTAAGCACCACGAGGAATTACAAACGTGAGCACCAAAATTTCCAAACAGGCTTCTGTTCTAATCAAAGTAGTTAGAAGATGCCTAACCTACTGAATCATAAATCATCAAAATAAAAAAGATGCAAAAACTTATATGGCTAAAGATATGCAAAGTAACCTACAGAAGGAATCTCAACTCCACTGAATTTCAGCCTCACATTAAGCATCTGAGAAGTTCATTTCTCATCTTTACATTCCCATCAATTTTTGAAATTTTTATCGTACAAACATGTTAATCCAAATCAAGCCCTTGCATGATAAACGAGAAATTAAACAGGGTTTACTGACAATAGTAACAATTTTAAGACATAGAATAAGAAAAGAAGGAATTCTTGACAGTGTTAAAAGAATAACGACATCAATCCACTTATGATACTTGACTTTGTCAGTAAGAGGCTTGATATGAAAAGTTACTTTTACTAGACAGAAATCCATATTGGGCTTCCGTAAAATATGGAAATGGTCAGTTGTGCACCAAACAAATTGTTTTTCTTTATTGACTTTGTCAGTAAGAGGCTTGATATGAAAAGTTACTTTTACTAGACAGGAATTCAAATTGGGCTTTCATGAAATATGGAAATGGCTGGTTGTGCACCAAACAAATTGTCTTTCCTTATTGACCAAAACGCAAATAACAAGCGTCCTTACTTCCATCCCACTATTCTTGTTTCTTAGCCTATTTGCTAATTGGTTTCAAAAAAGAAATTTGAAAATGGTGAACAGGAAACAGAAAAAATGGAACATCAAGCTGACAGACATACCACTAGCTCAACAAGAGAATCGACACTAAAGAATGCTCAGCTAAGAAAGAATAGCAATCCATCAACCATCCAGTATAATTAATGGTGCCACATATACAAGGCTAGACAAGTAAACCTTATGTCAAATGAAACACCACTGTTCTTCTCAACAAATTTAACAATTGGAACACGGGCTTTGGCTATCACCTGAGGCATTAAACAAAAGCCTGCTTAGAAAAAGTTATTTCAATAGTTGCATGTCTAGCAATCAAAGAACGCAGACCTGAATCTTCTTTGCAACTCCTTTTACAGACAATGCCCTAGAAAGAGCCTGCAGACCAACTTGTGGAGTTTTGATACCTGAATCCAGAATCACAACCTGCAATTAAAAGCATCCACAATGCGTGTTTGAACTTAATCAACTAGTTATCAGTTCCTAAACTTTCTTTTCAAGATTAGTCACATCCTTACATCAATATCACTCGTAGGAAGATAAAGTCCAGTCTTGAATGATCCAAAAACTTCCACCTATAAATCAAATAACAATAGCATATGCTCTTATTCCAGGCTTCCATATATTATAATATCAGGTGTGTTGACCGAGTATATAGATTCATAAGATTCTTGCCTTTACCTTGCAATTAGGCCATATATACTTAATAAGATCAGAAACGCCTTCTACTGCTGTCTTGCGTGAAGCTTGTTCCTCAGGGGTTGGAGAGAGAAAATCACAAAAGTCAACTATCTCTGAACATCCGGTACAAAATGTTAATAAAAAAGGATCTTAAGAAATCAATCATCTCATCTAGAACTTTACAATAGTAACAAACTTTAACAATATCAAACGCCAACAAACTTAAATTCCTACAAAAAAATTTCATGCATGAATTGCCTCGGAAAATTTTTAAGACAATATCTTTCTTTTTCTACTCCTAATATTGATGCAGCAGCAAACTCAATTCCATTACAAGTCCAGAATTAGACTCACTAATTTATATGCACAATACAGAATCTACAATGGCAAATTTGGTGTCAGCTAAAGAGCAAGTACGTAAAAGATCGTTTCAAACTAAAAACATCCTTGTCTAATGTTATCGTCTAGTCAAAACCTTACCTTTATGTAGCTGCATCATTGGACTCCTGAAGTTACTACACCCTATAAACCAAGCACCCTCCATCCTCGTCGCCGCCACAGGAGTCACTGGCTCAACTTCTTCAATCTGCACCTTCTGATCATCGATGGCGTCTCCGTCGTCGTATGCGATGTCGAGAGACAAGAAATTAGGGGCGGCGGCATCGAGGGAAGCAGTAGGTGCAGCAGAAAGAGAAATTTCATTGCGGAAAACAGTGTAAGTCTCCAAAAAGTCGTCGTGGGGCGAGTAATTTGGGTTTAGGGTTAAGGTATCGTAGAGAGGAACAGATGGGATAACGTCAGTTGGGAGCTCCATAACAAAAGGTGAAGTTGTTCTTGCAAAATTTTAGGGCTTTTGGTTCTGGGGAGAGGGAAAGACAGAATTGAATGCTATTTTTGGTCGATTGATTTTGATTAATAAAAAAACAGTTACTTGACTTCGCGTTACTATTTTTAGGCAACTTTTAAGGTTCAGGGTTTTAGTTTTGCAGATTTAATAATGATGCATCTCAAAGAGTTCTACTCTAGGATTAAAAGATAAAATCAAGAGGTTTAGATTAATGCGACTATAAAATTAATAATTCTCTTATGTGATTGCAATTCGAGTCCAATTCAAAATTTTAATTATTTAAGGAATCGTATAACTAAGGCCTATTTCGTTCTTTTTTTTCTTTTTTTGTTGTTGTGGTCTTCATACATAAAATAAACGTCTTTAAAATGTGTTTGGTTAAATATTGTTATTATTTTTTGTTTTAAAAAATAAAAAAATCACAACAACTCTACAAAAATATAAAAAGGATACTTTTCAAATATTTTGCAACAGTTTTTCACACATTTTCATTTTTGCTTTCTCTTCTTATAAATTTCTTTTTTGTAAAAACTTTATATGTAACATATCGCTTCCATAAAGTATAAGCTCAAATATATCAAAGGATATTCAAGAATATGCTCTGTAAAAATGGTACATTACAATAACCAAACTAATTCATTAAAGGCATCAAACATATTAAATACATCAAACATATCATAAGCATTCTAAATAATTATTTCTTCCCATTTTATTTACCAACATAAAAGTCACATTTGTCATTGCAATTCAAAATCCACATATACATTAAACTTTTTTTTAGTTTAATCTCAACACCAAATATATAATATGGAATGAGATGCTAATACACAAGACTCTAACAAAACTCCTCAGATTCAGCTGATCAGACTTTTGAGTCATTTTCTTCCCCAAAATGCGAGTACTAGATTTCTACTACTATATCACTTTAGTGGTTAGTACTCCTTTGAACCTGAAAAATAATGGTGCATTTTTTATGAGTTTGAGAACTCAATGAATGAACAATCATTGATGTATTCACTCATGTCAGATTACAAAAATAAGTATATCAAAGTTTATCATACTTCCACAAGCATATCATGTAAGCTAGCATTGCATATCACAACACACCTCTATTAACTTCAACTGTAATTCACTATTTTAAAACAATTCAATAATTCATTTCAATCCAATCATTTGATACATGTAGGGATGTGTATGACAAATGTACATATGTTTCCATTCTAATTTTGTTTTGTTGTGACCAAGTGCCTATCAACCTAATTTATTATCCTGTATTCGTTGTGGATGCGGAGATCATTTATGGCCCGTATCCATTATGAATATCGAGTCCATGTAATCTAAGCCTGAGACTCTTTTTCATAATCCTAAGCTCAAAGCTCTTTTCCGCATATCGATCACTCTAGTCATAACTCTTTTATCTGACAATGCATTTCAATGTGATAAGATGCATCATTTCATATGTTATGTTTTCATTTCCTTTCATCTCTGTGTACTCATGCCACATATATCAAACTCCTCGGATCTAAGTCTAGCATTTATCAATCAGTTGTACACAAGTTCCATATTAAACATACAATTCATACAAAAGCACATATAAATGAGTTTACATATCCAAGTTGATTCACAGTACGTGCCAGAAAAGCTATTGCCTCAATGTTCTAACAATGTCTAGATGTTGACGATCACCTTGCAAGTCTATCGTCGTGCAATACATACACACATAATTCACAAATCACTAATTTGTTTAATCATATGAATATACAATCATGCACATATATATGTGTCATGTTTCAATGCATGCTCAATTGACTTTCTGGGTATGTATTCTTATGCATATATCTTAACCATTCAATTTGTGCTTATACACTCTAAGACCATTCAAATATTATATTACCATTTTGCAATCTGGTTTGTACCTTTAAATTAGCTTAATTTATTTCAAATTCGTCAACCATACATACGCTTATCCTTGAACATTTTCATGATCAAAAAGCCTCTTACAACACACACAATTGTTACTTTAAATATGGAATTTTAACAAGCTAGATCTATACATTCACCAAACTTTTTTCAACAATATATATCAATACATTTACCCAATTCTCATTCATAATTACCCCATGTTCTTCAATACTCACTCATCCATACTTTATACACATTACTCAGGTCCTTAAGATCATGTTTGCATTAAAGGAACTCATTTTTCTTTTAATAAATCATAATTTCCAACTTTGAACACAACCACATCAAAACAGTCTACTATTTAGGTTATGACGTCAATTAGCTATATAAACTTATCAAGCTCTTAACCAATTAATTAAGCTACAATTTAGGCTCATTCCTAGCCTTAATTAAGTCCAAATATACCAATTTATAGTGATTTTTCTCTATTGGTTTGACATGTATACAAGACTGAAATTAAAATTCCAGAATTTGTCCTCAACATCACTAATATGTGTAACTTTACTAGCTTTAATACTTAATGAATTTTACAAGCTTAGAGACATCACTAACACCTGAAATTTTGTAGATTTCATGTTCTTAAAGGTTACTTCATTTCAGGTTAATTTAACTTCCATATTGGTTACATTAAATCTCACAAAAATCTGCTCATTTGTTTCATTACCATTCACTTTATACCATCATATTTGCAGTCCTAACTTTTCCATATTTGAAAAAACTTCAATAACACCTATCTTTAGCATGAATTCATCATCAATTATACTTCAAATCCTAACTTAAATTATCCATATAATAGCCCATAAACTACTGTTATCATGCATCCAAAAACAAAACAGAAGGTATCCCTAATCAGTCATCATAATATCTGCTAACACGTGCCACAATAGATCAGTACTTCACTTACATATTCAGCTCAAATGCCACCTCAATGTATCAAGCCTACTTTGCCTCATATGCATGCAATAACATTTCAAGACTAGTGAGGGAGGAGGATGGTTTTGGCAATGATAAGAAAAAGACAACATAGTGTAACAATATTTTGCCTCTAAAGCTATCTTTATTATGGGTTTTGCATGGGTTTTGGGGTGGTAATGAACAAAATTAGGACAGAAATCCAAAGGTGTAGGTGAGGTGTGGATTTCAGCTGTGAGATGGAGAAGAAGGAAAGAATATACAACAAAAATATAACAAAAGAAGCTGAATGTGTTGGTCACATGGTGCAGGATGAGTGTTCTATCTTTAAAGACACTTGTCATGTATTCAAGCAAGATAAATGTCCTCCTTCTTAGCTTCCAAATGTCACTAAATTCCTAAGCCATTTGTCACTTAATTCTCCAAGCCATTTGTCACTTATTTTATAAGCTTAGTCATCCTAAATTTCCATATGTCAACTTGTCTTGCTACTTAAAATTTTTCCTAGTCTAAATGTATATTTTAATCCTAATCTTCCAATTGTGACAATTAAACTCCAAACTCCTAATTATAATCCATCAATTCCTTTTATTTGTAAATCAAAATACAAGACATTAGATGTTAGACCCCGATCCCTTTTTCCTTATTAAATAGGTTTGTTTAAATTATTTGCAATTTTGTATTGTCTTTTGGTTAGTATTAAATTAGGGTTTTATTAGATTTCCTATTGGTTATAATAATTTGGGATTTTAGTGCAATAATTATTAATTGAAGGAATTTAGTTAAATTAGAATTTTTAATTTTGGTGTTAGATTTTAAAAGAATAAGAAAATGTTAAATTAGGCCATAAAATAGTGTTAGGATAAATTAGGAATTGTTTATATGGTTTTAAGGCTTTAGGATATTAAAATGGGCTTTTAGCCTTTGGAATGTTATTTAAATGAGGGGGGAAACTATTAAGTGGGCTAGGGTTTTTATGGATGATTAAATGAAAAAGAAAGGGAGCATATGGGTTTTTAAGAGGGAGCCCACCATTTTTAAAGGGGAAGGAGGGAAATGAAAATTTGGGAAAGGTTTTAAGGAGGGAAATAACTTGGGCTTGAAGGTTGGGCTTAGGGTT
>JAOTAZ010000005.1:24857908-24868999 GCA_025629785.1 Erythroxylum oxycarpum
AAAATAAAGTGATAATTAATTTTTAACAAAAAAAAGAAAAAGGAAACAACTAATATCTAAAGAAAGTTTTCTTTTTTGTCAAATAGAATCGACATTCCAAAATCCTCATAAGACAACTTATAAAGCTCTATTTATGAGCTTAAGAGATCTTGCATCGCGTCAATGCCAACAATTGTTGTAATAGTTAAAAGCATTCCTCTATTAACTTCAACTTGCTTAGTAAAATCAAGTCTAAAATAGACAGTTGGATTCAAAAACGGCCCAGCTACAAACAATGAAGAAGAAAGTTGTCTTTCCTTTCTCTCATTATTGTAAGATACGGTGTGTACAAAGAAGGCTTATGTTTTAGATTGGCCTTGATTGCTTCTGTTGCTCTCTCCATGGTATTAAAAAAACTCATTTTTAGTTTCTGTATAGTCTCATCAATAATAAGAAAATACCTAGGATCCCCTATATTATCTAGCATTAGGTCAATGTAATATGCAACACAAAGAGTCCAAAAAAAAAAGAATTATACTTATTCTGTAACCTTTCTTTTGTCGCTTTATAAGCGGAATCATTATTAGTGATAAACTGAACAATATTTTCTAGACCTACTTTATTCATAACTTCATCAAATATCTCAAACAAAGTCTCAATATTCCTAATAAAGCTAGATGCATCAATAGATTTTAGAAACAATGAGCCATTTGTATAATAAACCAAAACATTAATAATAGGCTCTTTTCTCCTATTTAGCCAACCTGTAACACCCAAATACCCCCTGGGAGGATATGTGGGTGGCAAAATAAATTTTCAACTCAAAACTAATTCACCATCAATTTCTAAAAATATTCGAAGTATACAAAAATTACAAAAATTATCTTAATACAGTCCGAATCAATCCGAAGTTTCATTAAACCAATTTACCCGGAAAATGCCATGAATGCATGCCAAGATCCAAATAGAAATCATAAAACGTACCGAATTTTTTTACTATTCTAACCCCTAAAATGGGGCGTTACAGGGCACCATTTATTAGAAAAAGGAAATAAAAACCTTGAAGGAGAACCATTAGCTAAAAATGAACAGCAGGAATAGGAGAAGTAGGAAGAGTCACAAGAAATTGACATAGCTCCTAAGTCTTTGGATCCGAGTCCTAATATGGATATAACCAAAGAAGATAAGGGTAAAATTACCTCAAGAGGAGAAACAAGAAATACAAAAAGAAACAGTCTTGTAAGAACCTATGTAAGAAGAGATTGAAACTATAAATCAGTTTACAATAGTGATTAGAAGATTTGGGAGGAAAAAGGAAAAAAAAAAGGAGTGCCCTTCTAACTTAACCCAATGACCATAATTGCCTAGAATGTAAGGGTGATAAATAACCCCAATAAGCAGCTAATAGTGAAGAACTACATAAACTCAATAAAGTTAGTATATATGGCCTTTTGGAGAATAAAATCAAGGAGAGAAAATATGTAAGTTAAAGTTCATTTGAAAATAAAGGGAACTGCGTACGAATCATAAATAACAATTTAATGGTAGAATAATTATAGTTTCCAATCCCTCTCTAATAGAGACTCAATCATGTAGTTCCTATTCATAAGCTATCCATTTAAGGGTAATCCTAAAAGAGAAAATATATGCTTTCAATACTAGCTTTCAAAGAGGTAATTTGTGGTAGGAGTTGCTTCGATTAGCCACAAACATAAATGTGCCATGTTTGATACTTGGCGACTTCAACAACACATTGTATCACTCTAAAACTAAAGGGAGTGTGGAAGTATAAGCCCTTGTAAAGACTTTCAAACATGCATCCAAAAGTTGGAAGTAACTGATTTGAGAGGTCAAGGACACTTCTTTACTTAGTCAAACAACCAAGAAGGGAAGTGTCTACTAAGAAGGAAATTAGACAGCACCCTATTGAGCTATAAGTGGCTAATTTTAATCCTAAAATGTTGAGGCAAACTTTGATCCCCTTTAATGTTTGATCACTACATTATTAAGGTCTTAAATCTCACTAAAATTTGAGGAAGGTCCCTTCAAATTCTTCAATTACCTAAGTGTGAAGGGTTTCAAGAGGCAGTGGAAAAAGGATCTCAAACAAATGTAGACGAGTATGAGCAATTAAATTGCTTTAATAAATTATACATCATAAGAAACAGTTTGAAACATCTACATAATAAAATATCCTTTGCCCATAATATGGAGGTCAAGGCTATAAAGAACACATTGATAAAAACTAAAAGGGAAGTCTATCTAGATCCTTAAAATTTAAGGTTAAAGTAAGCATAAAAGAAAGCTTAAGAGGATTAGCTCATAACACTAACAATTCATCACTGAATATTGAACCAAAAATCTAGAATTTAATAGATCTAAGATGGGGATAGGTGCACCAACTTTTACTTGAAAACAATTTTTGCAAGAAGAAACATGCACAAGATTAATTGTATAGAGGATGATGGAGGAAAATGACAATAGGGCTAGAATGAAGTAAAACATATAGCCAAACAATATTAAATAAATTCCTTAGCTCTAGAAAAGCTACAATCCCTCACAATACACCATTGCAATCATTAATGAAGAAAGAAATCACAATTGAGGAAGCAAAAAACCTAACAAGGGAGTTTAGCTAAAAGGATATAGATGAAGCTTTTAAAGGGTTAAATCCAAATAAAGCCCCAGGTCTTGATGGATTGAATGGAAATTTTTTCAAAACTGCCTAGACATAGATTGCTGACCAAACCACCAAAGCTTTTCAAGAATTCTCTAGGAGGAGTACAATGCTGAAAGCACACAATCATACATTTATATGTCTTTTGCCTAAAAAACATTCCAAGCAAAATGGGTGAGTTCATACTAATTCCTTGCGGCAATATCATTCTAATAAATTCATATTCAAAATGTTGGTATTGGGGTTGAGGACTATACTTCCTTCCTTAACCTCAACAACAAATGGTGCTTTTATACAAGTTAGAAATATAGGAGATAATATCTTGATTGTTTGATATTTTTTCAAAGTCTATATAAGAAAGGGAGCTATAAAAATGTGTGTAATAAAAATGGACTTCAAGGAAGCATTTGATTCAATAGATTGCAACTTTTTGCTACTAGCCATGGAAGGTATGGGATCTCTTAAATTTTTTACAATGAATTAGGGAATGTATAGCTATAGCTACCTTCAGTATACTTGTGAATGAAGAAGTCAAACCACCTTTTAAAGGGGACAGGGGACTCAGGAAAGAAGATTGTCTGTCCATTTACTTGTTCATAATATGTATGGAGGTGCTCATCCAATTAATTTCTCACAACATCAGTATAAATCTAGGGGCCAAGCATTATAAAAAGTGTAGAAATATGAAGTTATTTAACATGAAATTTACTAATGACTTGTTGTTCTTCTATAAGACTGGCATATCTTTAGAAAATCTAATAATCAAATTAATAAAACAATTTAGTAGCCTATTAGGGATTGAAGTTAATCTTGGAAAAAGGCTTTCACTACTTTCTAGAGATGTAGAACCTTTTAAGTAAGTGTTAGAGAATATAACTCTTATTAAATCTGCCAAACTGCCTTTCACTTATGTTGGAGTGCTAATTACTACATCGATATCATACTATAAGGATTGCAAGCCACTGATAGAATAAGTGGAGATCAAGTTAAGGAACTGTTGTAATAAGGATTTAAGCTATGCAGGAAGAGCTCAATTTATTAAAATAATGCTTTCTAACCTTTAAAATTATTAGATTTCTCATTTAATACTTCCTAAGAAATTGGCCAAGGATATTGAGAACTTGTTAAGGAGTTTCCTATAAAATGGGGATCTATAAAAAGGTTTAGGAGTTAAGGTCTATTAGAAGGACTTATGCTACCCCAAATAATAAAAGGGTCTAGGGCTCAATAGCATACAACTCACCAGTAAAGTGCTGATTGCCAAAATAATTTAGAAATTAATAATACATAAAAAGAATCTTTGGGTGCAATTGACACATACTAAACACTTACAAGGGAAAAAATTATGCGAGGTTAAGAGTAATTTAGATGATACTTAAACCTAGTGTAACATACCAAAGTTGAGAGCTATAATGACAACTTACATAAAAAAAACATCGTTGGCAATAGAAGAAACGCATCAGTCTAGTTTGATAACTAGTCCTTTAAGGGTCCTCTTTATTTGCATCCTGAATTTTTTCATTTAAGGCACATGATGAGACCCAAGACTAAAATGAATGAGTTGATTAAGAATTAACATTGGAGCTTAAAATAAAGAGAGTTTGATAGACTAACAAAGGCATCACTTGACTATAGACTCAACTCAGATCGAGAACAAAAAATAATGGATAACAAACAGATCATGATCATTCACCAGCGAATCTGCAAGGGGATTATTCCTATAATTTGTACCAGAGTTAAATGTAACTAATTGATATGGTTCCTTGGAAATTGACCAAAGTTTGCATATATGCCCTTAAAGATATATTAACAATTATGGACAGAATTTAATGGTCAACCTATATGGACCCTATGAGTGTTTTATGCTTCAAACAGCAAGAAACGAGATATCATCTATACTTTCAATGCCAATTCACATGTAGCATATGGAATAAAATTAAAGTAACTTGAAATACACAGGAATTAAGCCATTTCTAGAGCCAATTAATTTAACAGTTGTTAAACCATAATAGGAAGAAGGGAGACAAAGAACTACTTAAGCTAGCATTCAATACAACAATATATGAAGTATGGATGGAGACAAATAACAAGAAATTCAAGCTAAAGCAAGTGGAGATGACAAACTTCACTGAATCCACCCTTGGGAAAAAATTAAGGAGCACTTTTTGCTACTAAGGAACGAAGCTAAAACCATAGAAGAAATAAGTCAAAGATAAGGCATCTAGCCTAAATTGTTTATAGTGCATACAATGAGTCATCTATTAGATAGTGAGGATAAGATGAATTTTAGGTTTTTAATTGTGTATAACTTGTCTATAGAAGATGATGTTGGTTGCTTCTCCTTTTACTTTTACAGCTATGCCTTCTTTTGGAATATAATTCTTTAATTTCCAAAAAAACTTATCAGGCCATAATTATTTTATTTTGAATTATTTTAAAAAAAGAAACATGTTCAAATGTTTATTGTTAGGAATGCTAAAATTGGGCCGGCCAGTGACTAGACAGAAAGGTACAAAATGACATCGTTTTTTTTAAAATATGGTCGGGCTAGGCTCGACAGGCCTATCTATGACCCATCGGGCTGGGGGCCTAGGCCATGGGCCAGTGAACCCCGGCTTATCTAGCTACGAGCCTGCCAGCTTCTAACCTGGCCCAATGCCATTCCTATTTATTGTTTAAAAAATCTAAATTTAGAGATGCTTGACAAAGATTAAATTAATTTAATGGGATGAAAAGCCCAAACTCTAACTAAGGGATAAAAATTAATCTTAATTAGTTTATCGGCGTAACTAAAAATTATGAATTTAACTAAATAGAAGAAATTATTCCTGATGAGATTACAACCTGATTAATTTTTATATCTTAATCTAAAAAAGATATAAAGTGGGACAACAAGCCTAACTAAATCTTATTCTTATTTATTAAGAAATTGATTTTAAATAGGGAACATTGGGCTTTTAAAAGAGATATGGAGTTTTTGAGAAAAGAGTTTGAGTTTTTTTTTAAATACAATTATTTTTTAGACATTTTTTATGCTCTCACTCTATGTTTGGTCATGTATTTACATATATAAACCTAAGAAAAAATAAAGACTTATACATTTTTAGATCAATTTTACGAATTGACGTCAAGCATCCAAAGTACTCATATTAGGAGCCAAAGTCCATTTTTATTTTAAAACCATTAATTAAGATTGGACTTATTTAAACCAAAGTCTAAGTAAATTTTTCATATGCTTACACTACAAAAAAGTGATTCAATTAATAATGAGACTAATAACATAATAAAATATTTAAAAAAATTAGTAAAAATTCGTATTGATAAGTAAAGGTTCTTGAGGAGTTATAAGTTTAAGGGTTCTATTGACTATTAGTTACTTAAGTAATAACAACTATTAAGTATTTGGAGCATGTATAACAACATTCATTTCTTAGTACAAAATTAACCTTGATTTTGTTTTAATGATCCTTGGATGTCTAGTTTAGCCTGAACCAAAAATGGTTCAATGTTTCTATCACTCAAATTTTGTTATTGTTGATATTGCTTCCCCCTAGCTCACCTAAAAAGGAAGCAAAATAGTTTCAACCCAAAAACAAAGCAAACAAACCCAATAATACTGTGAGTTTTATTAAAGGCCTAATTTTAGAGTTATTCAATAATTATTTATTAATCCAATATACATTACCAAAGAGATATCTTATACTAATAGAGGAAAGAACTCTTAAACTCACTTAGAAATAACTAAACAATAGTTAAAACAAACAAGCCTGTAAACTTCTCCAAACCTAATAAATGACCATGAAAGCCTTTGATATCAAATGAAAACTAATGACTTGCCAAAATAAACATGCCATAATTTCTTAATGAACCATTTTTTATACATAAAATAAAAAACAACAAATCTCTATGTCAGTAATGATAAATCTATTTTAAAATAAGAATCATATATAACTAAGCCAAAGTCTGAATTGAATGAAAATAAAATCAATAAAAGGTATGAATATTGAAAAACCACTATTTTGAACAAAAAATAAAGAACATAAACAAAACCAAAATAGTACTAAATAATACAAAAAAAACTATTAAAGAAACTAATGTAAACAAGAAAGGATTTGACACTTTGATGTTCATTTTTTCTTAGAATTAAATCTTATTAAGTTTTCTAACCCCCTCAATAGCATTTTATAAAGAAAAGTCTTACAAGAAGTGGAGATGGGGTTGAATTTATGAGAATAGATGAAAAATAATACCACAAGCTCATAATAAGAATGAAATAAATGTAAATCCTAGAACCTTTAGAGGTTAAAAACTAAGCCTTGTTTATACTCCTAAAATAATGAAAAATAACAATAAAAGTGGAAGAGGGAGAGGATGATCCTTAGAATAATGTGTGCATACCCCCAATCTGGTGATGCATTGTTCATATATGGCGGCATGATAGCAGGATTGTTAAAAAAAATATGAAAATTACTGAAAGAGAGAGAGATATGATGAAAAGGAAGTCCAGCATGACATTAGGAGAAAGAAGAAAACTACTTTAACTAGTAGGAGGGAAAAATATTGATAAGGCCTAACAGTGAGTGCGAACAGGAATTTTGTAAATGCAAATCAAGATGGAGTGGCGTGGTATGTGTATGGGAGCTAAGTTTAATAAGACTAAAGGGGATTGCTTTAACAAAATTGTAAAAAAAAAATTGCAATCCAAAACAATTCTTCTTCTATTACAGCCTCCCTAATCTAAATATTGTAGTTTATCTTTGTGATTTGCTTCTTATAAAGCTCAACCTTAGCCGTTTTGGTGGTCATCGTCTGATAGAAATGTGTGATATTTGTATATATATCAGTCCTCCTACCCAATAAATCATTCCAAGCAAGTGTACCTTTGTTCTATAGTATAAGATACTGATTACTAAGTTTTGATCATACAAAGACTATGATTATTAATATTAACCCTCTTTCTATTACCTAGTTGAAAATTTAAGATGATGGTGATTAATTAGATTTAAGATTAAAATAATAAACTAAGGACAAGTCAATACAATTAATAAACTTGATTGACAATTGAACTAATAATTAATTAAAAAGATAATATCTAGAATTTAAATTCCCCTAAGACTTCTCATATAATTATGAATTCACACATTGATTTAATCTAAAGTTCATTAGACTGTAAAAGTTCCTCAATTATTCTAATACCTTTCTCAAAACTATTAACAATTAACCCTATTTTGATTAATTGATATCTATTTAAAGATTAAAAACTCTAAAATTGCATTAATTGATTTACGCATTTCACTATTAGGTTTAACCATAATCCAAAAGAGTTATGCCAACTTATTTCTAGGTTTGTATTTAACTCCTTTCTTATGGTAAATCCATTCATACAGAGGATTCCTCAATCTCAATTGCATAAAATCACACATGAACCAACATACCAATAATGTTAATTCAAGAATATTAAAGAACACATAATTGAATATCAATAAAACTAAAGAATAAATTAAATTAAAATAAAATCATTACAGGGTCCATCCTAGGATTCATCCAATCTGGATACCATAAAGAATTTAGTTCCTAACTATATCTAACATAACATAAAGTGGTTCTGTACTTTAAATAGGCATATCAATCTTTTTGGAGCCAACGCGTGTATAAACATACTGTCAATATAGCCTACTTATCACTCAAAATAGAGGTGTTCAACATAAATCAATCAACAGAACTCCAAACTCTTCAAATACAACCATGTACTTGCTATGAACCCATAACTCGATCAAAACTGCTTCAAATTGCTTTAAAATTGCCAAAATGTGTTCCTTTTACTCTAAATAAGTGAATTAGACAATAAAAAAGAAGCAACTTAAGTAATAGAAAAATAAAAAGTATTCAAATGAACAAGCAAAATGCACTAAATATTTGCTTTAAAATGTGAACAATTTAACAGTTATCAACTTCCCTACACTTGAGCATTTGCTTAAGCTCAAACAAATAATAATTCAAATTTATCAACCCTTCTAATATCCACCTTTCCTCCATCTTAACCTATTTATTTACACTTAGAATTTCATACCTCAAGAATCAAACCAAAATATAATTAGAATACAACAATCATATAACAAATTTCCACAAGCAAACACCATAAAATATATATTAGCAACCTTTTCGAAATAAAATGTTTTAAGACACCTTTACTTAAAATATTAATTCAATTTAGTCAAAGTGTTTAGGGTAAAAGATCATAAAACTCTCAAATAAATATATATAATGAATTTTAATAATATGCTTGCTAATATATCACATCTCCACCAATACAAAATGAACTAGATGAAAAAAATTAAAAGGTCTTTAAATCAAGGTGTAATGAGGTTTACTCAAAGATATAGTAAGGGTAAATTTTTGGTTAATAAATCTAATTCAATGTAACCTAAGTCTCTAAATAAAGTGCAAGTTTGGTACAAAACAAAATTTGAATAGCAAAAGTATTTTCTCTTTCTCCTTCTCATAACATCAATTTAAAATACTCATTTTTTCTTTTATTTTTTTGAGCTAAGCTTATTTCAAGATAATTCTTATTTGATTGATTGCAAGCTTATAAGGAGAATTTAAGAAAAAATTATCTTTCATCATTTTTTATACTTTTTAATGTAATTAGATGCTTATATAATCAATCAAATACAATCTTGTGTGGTGCAAAAGTAAATGTTAGGCTAGTAATAAAAATAGGTTATCGGCTTGAAACATGGGTAAAATAATCCAAATGAAAGGTTAAGGTTCAAATTTGGTTACACCTAAAGGATAAAAATAGGGCAAGGTAAAATCAAAGGAAATGCTTAAACAACGGTGTAGTCTAGGTGTCATTTTCATCTTAATGCCTCTAGTCTAAAGATGTGGTCTTAAAATGTATAATAAAAGCAAGTTCTTAAATAATATAAATATGTATGATTATCACAAAGCAAATCATAAGCTTAAAAGCTCACTATTTAGGCTCTTGTGTTAAAAAAAATCCTAAGCACTTTCTTCAAAATCGACTATTAAAACACTTAACAAGTAAAAACTAAAGTATGCTTGAGTTACAATTAAGTGCATATCAAAAATCACAAGGAACCCTTCCCACATTTAAAGATGTGCATTGATAGGCGTAAATTATACTATATTTTTTTAGACGTTTAAATGTATTTTAAAGTATTTCTTAGATGATTATCATATGAATAGGCCTAGAATTATGTTACTTTTAGTGTTTGTATCTATTCTACCTATTTGTTTAGTTTATAGCAAGAATTGGATCTTAATTTTGTGTTTCAAGAAGTGTTTGATTTGTTTGTGAGTGTTGGAAATTAGGAAATTGAAGAATGAAAAAGATGGAGGCTAGATGAAGCAGATCACGATCCCATGTCACGATCATGACTCTTAGGAATTTCCCAGGGTCACGATCGTGACTCCTATTTCATGATCAAATTAGATTGTACAATGAGAGTTAGAAGTTTAATAGTCTTGCAATTATCAAATTAATAATCATTTGAAGAGAGATATTGTTTGATAACTTAATTATCTATTAGATAACTTCATATCTAACTGAAAACGCTAAGGAAAGTTTTGTGAATCGAGAGGTTGCAGATCTGAAATTTTCGAAATCAATTAGGGTTAACTGATTAGGTATTGAGAGAGAGTAATCAATACCTTAGGAAATCTACGATCAAACACATAATTGCATCAAAAATAGTTAAAGAAACAAAATAAGGAAAGAATAAGTCCTAAGTATTTTAACTTAATAAAAACCTTAATCTTATTAGTAGCTTATTGTTTACTTTATTTATTTGCTTTGTTTTTCATTTGTTTCAATTTTTGTTATTTATTTTTTGCAAATCACATTTTGAAATCTTAGACAAAGTTAGGTTCAAAATCTTTGCATAATTCTTGTGAGAACGATAACCTTATATACTACATTATACTATCTATATACTTGTGATGTATTGAGGTTTTTATTATATATAAAACTTGCTCAACATGAATTGTCCATAATGTACACAATAAAGTAAGAAAATAATGGAAAAATAATTAAAATGAAGAAATAGTAAGGTGAATTAGTACTACCTCGGTTTATAACTAAGATGTTTATATTTCTTGAATCCCATCCACTTTCGGTGATCTTTGAAAAATAAAGTAAAAAGGGAAAAACCAAATAATAGAATGAAAATAAAAGAACATAAAATAACTATATCTATGAAAATTTTAATGTTTAATATATTAACAAAAAAAGAAAAAGAAAGAACAAAATAATATCAGTTTAACAGGGCTAATCCCTTGCAAACTATTAAAACAAAATAAAATATAAAAACATGAAAAATAAAAACCAAATAATAAAAATAAGAAGTCCTGTAAACTATGTTAAGAATCCTGGATGATCTTTGTAACTATATCGGACAAAAGCATTCAAC
>JAOTAZ010000005.1:24894160-24904781 GCA_025629785.1 Erythroxylum oxycarpum
TTACAGCTAAGGATACTCTATAAGGATAATCCCTTAATTAAGGGACTGTCTATTATTATGGGATTCTATCTATTATTATAGTATTCTCTATAATTTAGTAATTTTATTTTTCTACTCTCTTTAATTAAGCGCGGCTTCAGATCAATTTTGAGCTACTAATGATCACCTGCCTTTATTTATCGCTAAATTTGTCGTAGGTCATAACAAAAGTTGTTTTATGTTGGAAATAAAAGAATATATTAATTACGAAGCATTCTTACAAGAAAAAAATTAGCTCTTTATCTAACATAGAACTAAAAGCAAGAGCAACAAAGATACTACCCCTAAAACTAGGATGTTAAACAAAACCAGAGCCGAGTGAAAATACGAAAGTTTGAAGCATGAACTGATCACCTTATAATCCCATAAGAGTTTGTATGTTTAAGATAATATTACATTGTGACATTTAGCTAGAGCTAATTCTCTGTTCCAATAAGGTTCCTTTGAGTATAGACATATATATATGTCCAGCTAGTGAACCTTACATAACCTTGCATTCCTCTTCTTCTAAATTGTGTAAGTGGTAGGCTCAAATGCTATCTTAAAGAAAGCATGATGTCTTGGAGAAAGATGGTGAGGATGGATTTCCTATTGATTAATTCACTCCCATTCAAAAATAAGAAAAAAGTGTTTATAATTTTACTGTATGCTCTACCAAAGCACTTTTAATTACGAACAAATGAAAAGAAGGTGGTAGGTGTTTTTTTTTTTAGGTTACAAAGTGTGTATATAGGATTAGAAATGATTTCACCTTTGTTTCTATTCATAATGTTATATGTGTATTTCAATGCAAGTCAAAGGATAAAGGAGACTTCGGGGGAACTATTTTTGAACCACACAAGATGAAACCCATTTACTTTAGGTTGTCTAATTCTCAAAAGCTCTTTATAGGAGCTGTTGGCAAAATTTCCAAAAGAATGTCTTCTCTGTATGACCTTATCAAATCTGAGGCACCATGGACAATAAGAAATGACACCAGTCACGAGGCACGAGCGTTTTCTTGCCTCACATGACCACTTATCCCCTTTAATCAAAGCTTTAACCTTAGCCTTTTGAGGATACATACATCTGAAGTGCTAAAAGGTTGGTACCATATGCAAAGAACTAAAATCACTCCAATTATTATACCATAACCAAGCATCTTCATCGTTCCCTATCATAAGTTTAAATTCACTATATATAGATAGTCTTTAACTTTGAAGATCTAATGTATAAGGTTTTAAAAAGTTGCTCACTTAACTAAAAATTTTAAAACTTGCAGTATTCGATTTAAAATCTTAAAAGGTTAGGCTCTAATATTAATGATCCCTTTTTAAATACTCATTATTTACTCGAAATTCAATAATAATGTCAAAATTGTTAACATTTCATACTATAATGATAAGGACTTATTTATAATAAATATCATTAAGTATGAATATATTAATAACTAATTTTTGAATATTTGATATTGATATAAAAATGTAATCCTCATAATATTAGGAACTTATTTGCTTAAAATTGGAGATATTTAAAACTTATTTTTATTTTTTTAAAAGCAAAGTTGAATTAAATTAAGCCATAAAAGGTACTTAAGGAGAAATAGTACCAATACAACAAATTACAAAATACAAGAGGTACAACTACTACAAATTTACAACAAAAACATAAATCAAAGCATAAGAGCTACAATATGAGAAAGGTGTTTATACTCTCCAAATAGTGTCGAGGAATTGCAAGTCCAAATCTTCGCGAATATGGATGCTAATGTGAGATCTAATCAGTTGCATTAGAGATGTATTGAAATGCTCAGTGGTGAAGCATTTATTATGAAAGATTTTGTTATTCCTTTCATCCCATATAGCTATGACCAAGAAAGATAGTGAAATACAAAAACACCATTTGATTGTTTTGTTTTGGAATCCCTTATCAACACACCAATGCTTAATTTGTCTTAAGTCATTTGGAAATTCACTAATCAAACACTTTTGCATCAATTCTTTCCAAGGATTAGTGATATAATTGCTCTTATTGAAGAGATGATATGAAGTATCCTTGGCTCTTTTACATAGAGAGCACCAATTCGTAAGATGAGTAAACCTTGTAACCTTTTCAATAATAGGTAGCTTGTTTAACATGGCAAGCCAAAGTATTATGGATGCTCTAGGTTGTTAGTGATTAGATCAGAATATGGTTGTCTAAGGAAGGATTGGCAAGTTGTTAGCAATCACTTATCTGCAAGACAGCTCAGTGAAAACACCATTTATGGTGTGCTTCCATATGATGCAATCATTGTCCGAATTAACGCAAGTCTGCAAAATTTTAGTCATTAGAGTAGTTGGAATTAGAGAAAGAATGATAAAATCCTTTCTTGTAATAGTATGAGCCACTGTATCTTGTTGTTTTATAAAAGGTCTTATAACAACATCTTCAACTAATCCTTCCAAAGGTCCTACTAAAATCTAATTATTAGACTAAAATTGGGATAGCCTAATGCTATCCTTATCAAAACTGCTTTTATAACCACCATTTATTCTTTGTGGAAAGAAAGGAATTGCAGGCTATACAAGGACACTACCGAAGATAAATATCAAGTTACGGATTGAAGCCTAAATTGGATTAGAGCTGTGATCATTGCCAAAAGAATGGAACATCACCTTACCCTTAAAATCAAAACGAATTGGCATATATGAATTTAACATTTAATTACTACATAGAATCATCATCTTCTTTCCTTAATTTTTTAAAACTTGTATTAGAAGCTAGGCGAAAGCCTTCAGTTTGACTTTAGTGTAATGTTGTAATAGGCTATTATTAACAAAATTTCATTAAATTAAAAAAAAGTTGATAAAGTGAGGTCTCATTTTTTCCTTCGGCTTAAGACTATCTTTCAGAGTTGTAGAGGACAAATTATCTGAGTTAAGCCTCCACAAGTTCTTGTTTTTAATGAAATAGAAGTGGATCCATCTACACGAGAGAGCCTGCTCATTAATAAGGAATCTCCAAAGCCTTTTGGAAAGTAACATAAAAAATGTCTCCATTCCAAAAACTAGTTGCCTATAAGACCCCTTGACACAAGTTGGAGTTAGCTATATATAACCTCTCCCCCTTCAATTCCATTAACAATTTAAGTAGTAATTGTGTCATTATATGAGTTAGGAACTTGAATACCAGTAATGTTCTCCCTATTTAAAGGATTAATTCTATTTTGGATTGGATAACTATTAATTTTCTCTTGATGTTGGACCATTCCCATGAGCTCCTGAAAAATGTCTAGTAACAAAGACTATTCCTGGAGGCTTCTAGGTTTTCTTCAAAGTATGTTAGGGTTTCCAAGCATAGGATAGCCTCAACTTATCTTCAACAAGTTCAAGCTACTCATTTAGCATGATAAAAGGGATTGTCTTAGGTAAATAAATTAAAGAATTAACCAGTACGCATATTCTTGCAAAATTGACCCTCTCAGTAATGGCTTGATCCATCGACATTAGTTTTCCAATGAAGTTGGCAAGGTGACCAAGGAAACTTGTTGTCCAATATTCTAAAGGAACTTTATGGATACATATCTAAACAGTGATATTTTCATGATTGATCTCTTTTTGCTTAAGTTCAAGCCTTCATAACTAAATAAGTAGAGGCTTATTATAGATATGCCATGGTCCAGCCTGGATAACCTTCCGTGCATCTTTAGCACTTGCAAACACAAAAAACCCCCCTTATAGTTCACAAAAACTTCCAGCAATTCATGTTGCTTCCTTTTGTGAATAGCCCCATAGTTTCATCACTAAAAAGTGGAAAGTTATTGAATATTAAAAAAAAGCACTAGGAGGAAATAAATGTGTTGGAGAAACAACCGTTTGCGAAAATTGTTCCCAAAGTAAGCATAATACAACAATGAGGCAGAAGGGACATAAAAAGTAAGAAAATGAGTAAAAGAATGAAATAAGGAAACAAGTGCAATAGGTGGAGTTTGAAAGGATATTAAATAAAACCAAGGAAAGAAAATAAGGGAAGTGAGAATGAGCACAATGATGTACATGGTTAAAGTGAAAAGAAGGTAGAATGAGGTGATCAGAAGTAGACATTGTTGAAGAGGAAGGAGCATGAATTGTGAAAGTCGAGTTATTCACGCACTATAAGTAGAGAGAAAATAGACATTTTAAGCTTGAATTATACATTTACTTAGGATCTTCAAAATTTACATTCTATTTTCTTCTATTATGTCATCTTACATTTCACTACAGGGTACATCAACATTAAAATTAGATCACTTTTTATTAAGAATCAAATTTCACTATAAAAATTCCAAATTACAATCTTTAGGATAAGAAAAGGTGAAATGTCAATAATAATGATTTCTCCTTTTCTTATATAACTTTTAGGGCAAAACATGGAATACAAAAAATACTTATTAGTATAAAATTCATTTAGGAGCTAAAAGTTATTCAAATTACTTTTGGTCAACTTTTTTCCATTTTAGTTAATGGAGACTTCCATGTGGTATTAAGTTGCACATATGATGATGTGTGATAAATGTTGTTTAGGGTATGTCCTTAGTATGATTTAAGAGTATTTGCTTGTATTTTAAAATTTTCTATATGATTTGGTAAATAATATAGCTTATATTTTCTTTTTAGACCTTGTTTTATCTCCTTATTAAAAGGAGTGACTTTGGGAAAGTTAATGCCAAGTTGAAGAAGTTTTTTCATGAATTTCGAAGAACATGATGACAATGAACACGATCCCATTATTTATCTCGTATAGGATATTAGTTTATTTTGTTTTGTAGAGAGCTTACGACATGGAGGAATATAACTTAAATATGAAATAAAGTTCATAGCCTTTAGATTTGTGTTCATTAAAGATAGGATTTTTATTTCTTGAGAAAGAATATAGTTATAACCTAAGAATTTCTACTGATATGAAAGACTAAGGTTAACAATTGAATCAAAATAAATTTAAACATAAAATGCTTTAAGTGTAACACCCCACTCTCATAAGGCATATCCTTGAACATGCCGACGGTATTCAAGAACATACTCTACGAGGGTGGCATACTAGAACAGTCAAATAATCGAAGTTCATTGCAAAATTTTCATAAATCACACACATATTACAAAAAACCACTAATTAAATTGGACCCATATTTTTGTTTCATAAACGTCTTAATCACAATGATTATTACATTTATTGATCAATCTCATTTACAAACATTTTCAATTTGGAAATTCGTTACAAAATATAACTATTCAAATAACTGAGGTACAATAATTGTGAAATACACAATTTGATACAAAAATAAGGACATATAAATGCAGACACGAACTAATTCCGACCTCTATCTCTTACTTGAATGTAGTGGCTAAAATCCAATTTGTTTAACTGGAGATCTTCTCTAAACCTGAAAAATAATGCTATAATTTTGGGGTAAGTTTGTGAACTCAGTGAGTGGACCATCCTCGATTGCTCACCCAATCACATATCACGTCAATTCATATAATCATATGATTCACATCATTTTATTTATCAAGAAGTAGCATCACAAAATTCTTTTGTTCACAATTTTCACATTTCTCATTCAACACAATTCAACAATACATTTCAATTGCTCAAACATACATATTAAATGTATATGTAATGCTCATGAGACTTACTTTACTTTATTATTATTGTGACCGAGTGTCTATAAAAATCCCATATGCATTATGGATACTAGCTTCGTTAATAACTGTCCCTTATCCGTTGGAGATATAGGGCTCATTGTACATAATGAGCCTTTGGCTCTTAATCACTTTCTGAGCTTTAAGCTCTTTTTCACTTTCTGAGTTTTAAGTTCTTTCTTGGTGGCTACTCCGATGACAACAACCTTTATATCATTTCAAATTCAAGAATGTGAAATGATATATGATATTAAGGGTAGATGAGTTTAGCAAGTTGATGTTCAGAGAGTACGTGTGTATGTTTTGATATTGATGTTTATGATTTAATTATGGACTAAAAATTGTTTATGAGTGTTTTGAGTGTAAATGGAATTGAAAAGCAAGAAATGAGTAGTGAAAATGTTAAATTTTAAAGAATTGAAAGTATGACTTTTTGAGGATGAATACTAGCAGAAAGTTGCCTATTTTGATGTGAAATCTTTGGGAATTTTTCTGCGATGATTTAGGCAGAATTTGATAAAATAGTCTTCTTGAAAGTTGTAGTTTCTGTTGATAGCTTTCTATCACTCTAAAGTATGATATTTTTTGATATCGGGATTGAAAGTTATGCTCATTCGAAGTTAAGCTTATTTTACTTTGTTTTTGAAAATATTCATAAGGGTAGGTTTTGTATATGTTGGCTTTGAGGCAAATTCTGGACTGATATGGTTGGAATTGGATTAAGTAGCCTTCTTGAAAGTTGTAGAGGAAATTCATAGCTTTCCAATGAGGTATAGCATGTCATTTTTGGATGTGAGAATTGGAAGATGTGGATTTTTGAAGTTTGAATGTTATTTAGTATGGAAATTTCAGGACAGTAATTTCGATTAGATTTTGGTCCTTATGGAGGTAGAAATTGTTCTTTGAGTCTTCATAAAAATTGTAGAGATTGTTTTTATCTTTCCAATGGTATAAAGTATGGAATTTTTGAACAATGGAGTGAAAAGTTATGATGTTTAGAAATTCTGATGCTGTTTAGGATGAAATTGACAAACAGTCACTTTGTGTGGACTTTTTGACCTCTTTAGAGGCTGAATTGGTTTTTAAGTCCTTCATGAAAATTGTAGAGCTCTCTTTTATCTTTCCATTGACACTAAGTTTGAAAAATTTGGAATTCTGGTCAAAACTTATGGATTTTAGAGGTTAGAAAGTCGGTTTGGAAGAAGGCCATCGACCATCACCCGTTCGGCCATTGCCGCCCGGCCGTTTGGCCATTGCCGCTCGGCCATTCCCGTTCAGCCATTTTCGTTCGGCCATTACTGTTCGGCCATTGCCGCTCCGCCATCACCCGCTCGGTCGATTTTCGAATTTTTTGCCTGTTTCGACCTCTCTCTATTGTTTTGACCATAACTTTTTCATCCAACATCCGATCGATCTGATTTTTGAAGCATTAGATTCCTAAGACATCCCTAAATCTCTCCATACCAAATTTATGATTTTTGAGATTCATCTGAGGAATATCGATCGAATCAAAGTGGGAGGATCAACTAAAAGAGTATGAGCTGGATATTTTCTGAACATGGTTCAGTATTTTGGTGATATCTTGAGATATAAGGGTCCAATTGAGTTGATTCTTATTGCTAATTAAAACAGAGACATGGCTCTACAAATGCTCTGAAATGATCGAAGTTCAATTTAGCCCCTAATATGTTCAATTTCTAGAGTGAAGTTACGTGTAGTGTTCACTCTTGGTTTAATTTTGGTCTGAAAGAATTTTGGCCATAATTTCTTCATTTCTGAACCGAATTGAGCGTTTTTGGTGTCGTTAGAGGCATAAGACATAAAAGATCATTTTTATAGAAGGAAGTTTTGTCAAATGGCTTCATTTACCTGATTAAAATAAGGATCCGAGATGACAGTTGTTAAGGCAAAAAGGAAGGACATTATTGGAAGATCACTTAAGTTTTTAAGTTACAAGGCTTACATGTAAGGGCAAATTGGGCGTTATGCACCCATTAATGGCATTTTGGTAAATTAGACAAGTGGGGTTTTGTTTAAATAGAAGAAGAAGAGAGCTGTTGTGGGACTTAGAAAAACAGAAGAGAAATAGAAGAAGAGAGAAGAGTGAGAGCTTTTAGTGGAGAAAGGAGGAAGAAGAAAAGCAAAGCTAGGTCTTGATTTTCTAAGCCCTTCAAGAGTTATTTTTATGGTGCTCAAGAAGAGAAAAACGTGGAGTATGATGAGAGCTTCCATCCAAGCCAAGAAATTCATTGATTGGTGAAAGATCAAGGAATTTTTGCCATTGATGGAGATTAAGAAAAGCAAGAGGAGCATGAGGGAATGCTTCGTGAACAAGTATAAGCATGGAAATAAGGTGGGTACCACGTTTATGATTGGGTAATGAGCCACTAAATTGCCACTAAGTTTTCTTTTGTTTTCTAAAGTAAGAAATAAAAGTTAGTTTTTGTAATCAAATGATTAAATGATTTTAATTACTTCAATTATTGCTTTTAAATGATTTAAAGAAATTGATTATGTGTGTATTTTTGAATTATTGTGAATCATTGTGATTTATGAATTATGATCAAGTCATGGCATTTTGTACAAATGAAAAGATAGACAAGCTCAAAAGCATAAGCATTCGATAAATAGATTTAAGCATGATTATGTGCATGTTTGGGCGAGAGAGGAACGTTTCGTTAGTCACGTGCACGTCGACGTATAGCCTTCTCCCAGCTGCCCGCTTGAGGCTACGAGATCCTGAGAAATCAGACTCGTTTTGTTTACAATAAACTTCGATTTATCCATTTTGTTCCACGAAACTCTCGAGCCATTTGTTTGTGCATTGCATCTTTGAATTGTCAAGTTTTTCGCATAAATTAAGATTGTTGTACTGATGGTTAAATAGATTATGCTGTGTTGATGTGATGATATGTTTTTTTGACTACGAGTTTTAAGTTCGAATTGTAAAATTTGACTGAGAATGTAAGAACGAAGCATTTTATGAAATCATTATGATTTTTATATCACAAATGAACATTTCGACGGTTTTGCTTATTGAATTTGAAAATATGTGACATGGATTTCAATTTGAACTTTACAATGGTTTTTGTTTGTTTTTTATTATAAACATGATACCCACGAGCATAAAGCTCACCCCCTTCATTCCCATCCACAGGTGATGAGAAGAAGATCGGGTGAAAGAAAGTGAAGGTTTTTGCTTGCATGTGTTCATCTTGTATAAGGGTTTAAAATGTGAATTTGTATCGGAGATATGGGTTTGTATATGTTCGGATTGTGGTTATTGAAATCGTATTATGGCTTGAAAATGCCATTAATATTTTGTAAGCATTTGTCTTATGGCATGTAAATAAATTATGAATTTGTGTATTGAAGTATTATGATGATATGAATGTGAGTGATTGCGTTTGGATTCCAGACAGGAGGTCTGATGATTGTGATGGTTGGTCTGAATTATTGAAGTGCTTTTTTGTGTATGAATTGATGGTACTTAGGCATGTGTAGGATTATGAAATGTGGAATGGTGTATGGATATGAAAAATCAATTGTGTATGAATATAAATTGTGTATGGATTTGGGTATGGATATAACTTGTAAATGGTATATGAATGGCATGAGATAAGCTGAATGGAATGACATGTAGTGCAAGAAGTTTCCGTTTTAATTGATGAAATTCGAATATAAATTGTTGCATTTTGTTAATAAGTAAATTTTGGAATAAAAAGAGATATGATTTATGGTGAATGATTAAAATGTTTTTCGCATATGAAGAATCATATCGATTGAGGTTTGAGTAAGGGAATAATTATATGGATTAAGGAATTGGAATTGATGATTTTCAAATGGGATATTGAATTGTTTTGAATGATATAAAATAAATAAATAAGATCGTTTTGATATGGTATTTTGTTGGAGTAAAAGGTATGATTTGTTTATGAAGAGTTGGGTTCCGAAAACGGGGCCCAACATGTTTGGTATCAGAGCAAGAAGAGATTATTAGGAACCACGCTCAAGTTTGATGGAATTTTGTTAAGGGAGTTGGGTTCTGAATATCGGTGCCCAACTTGTTTGGTATTAGAGTAAGAGGGTTAGATTCTGGAAATGGGATCCAACATGTTTGGTATCAGAGCAAGAGGGTTGGATTCCGGAAACAGGATCCAACAAAAGAAGTTTCAAGTACCATATACATTAGAAGTAAGAACTTATGATTTGTAGAAAACTAGACATTGCATATGTAGTGGGAGTGGTTAGTCAGTACATGACGAATCATGGTAGAGGGCATTGAAATGCTATAAAGAGGGTCCTTAAAGACATTAAAGGGACCTCAGATGTTGCATTGTGTTATAAGGGATCAACACTTTGGAGTTGATCCTCTTGCAGCCTAATGGAGACATGAGTAATATGGAAATGGCAAGGAAGAAAGAATGGTGTGAAGATCTGATTGACTTTCAATCAAATCTTTAAGTGGGAGATTGTTGTTGCCGACTTCCCAAAGTTAACAAAGGAAGGCTCTACATGTCTATATGCAAATGTAAAAAGAAGAAGAAAAATGAAGTTAACCATTGTCTACAGTTGACTATACACGTCTGGGAGGGCTACAAATAAGCCTTCCTAAATTGATTTTAGAATCATCACAAATCTTCTCTTCTTTAGTTTAATCTTCACAACATAGAGAGTGTTTCTCTTATTTCTTGATAGAGTTAGTGTTTCTCCTTGCAAGTAACAACCCGGGCCACCTACCTATAGATGGTTCGGGTCTCAACCGGAAGATGAAATGAAAGAGCGAAAACAAAAGCAAATCAAAGGCTCGGAATCGAAAGCAAAATAGACTGAAACGAATCGAATCGGAAGGCATAAGGCGGAAGCAAAGCGAACAAATCGAAATACAATGCAATCAATCGGAATCAAATAGCGGAAGCAAAGCAATTGAACAAAAAGCGGAA